>JAGDYQ010000347.1:482780-520710 GCA_021962125.1 Bulinus truncatus | reverse complement strand
GATATGGGCCAGTAAAGGACAATAACGAGTGGAGAAGTAGAACCAATTCAGAGCTGTACGAACTGTACGAAGAACCAAATATAACAGCTGAAATTAAAATGAATAGATTAAGGTGGGTAGGGCACATAGAAAGAATGGAAAACAACAGAGGTCCAAAAACGATTTATAAGACAACACCTAATGAGAAAAGGCCTAAAGGCAGGCCAAGAAGCAGATGGTTGGAGGAAGTGGAGAAGGACCTTAAAGCCATAGGAGTGAGAGAGTGGAGGAAGAAGACCCTGGATCGGGAAAAGTGAAGAAGTGTAGTATGGCAGGCCAGGGCCCTAAATGGGCTGTAGAGCCAAAGGAAGAAGAAGAAGAGCCGGGGATAACAGTTCTCAGTGCCGGGGATATCCCCGGCGGTAAATCGAGCCCTGATTTGTACTTGCACAGTTGCACCTTGGGATGTGCGACCGTAAAGGATGTCGAACTAAGAAAGGGGCGACGAAAGAGCGCTGTTAAAATGTTCGTGATTTTTTTTTTCAGATTGTAACACTATATAGTAGTGGTGGCGAACCTATGGCAGGCGTGCCACAGTCGGCACGCAGAGCCTCATCAGTCGGCACGCAGAGCCTCATAAGTGTCGGCACGCAGAGCCTCATCAGTCGGCACGCAACTAAAATATCACTTTCCTTTTTTATTTTCATTGCAGTGTTGGCACTTTTCTATAAATAAATGGTGGGTTTTTTTTTTATGTTAAATTTTGGGCACGCGCCCCAAAAAAAAGTTCGCCACCACTGCTATATACAGTATGTCTATGTGGGTGGGTGGGGGGGATATACAATTGACAAGGGGAGACCACTAAGAAGATAAATATAGATCCGGTGTTCGACAAGGTGGGACCAAAGTATTTGCTTGGCGGAGCAATACGACTAGAATACTGATATTGTTTGATCAGTACTTTAGAGAGCCTAACCGGTGGACGACTCTCAGTTTCTATGTATCTACCTCGCCCCTTTCTTTTTTTTTTTTATTTAAATATAGTGTATACATTGTGTCATGCTTATTTGGTGCGGGGGGGGGGGTGTGCAATTAATTTATCCTAACCCTAACAAAAGTTTACCATAATATAAAATAATGTAATTCTCCTGCTGTAGAATGCCTGGCCCCTGCTGTAGAATTTTCACGCTACGGGGCTGCTTGCAGAGTCTCATATTCTTCGGTCATTGTGGGGTGGTGAAAGGGGAAGGGGGCTATGCAGAAACTTGAACAGATTTTTAGTGGCCCCATGTCGGGGCTCTGTTAGTTTTATATTGAGGAAAAGGCCGAAGAGGGTTGGGGGGGGGGGCGCAAGGAAGTCACACAGTTTGCCTTTCTTTAAGAAAGTGTATGGTACTTTTTTTAGTTTGATAAGTGAAGGTCACGTGTCTTTCACAGCCAGGGCCGGCCTTACAAATTGGGGGGTGGGGTGTGGGGGGGCAATTTAACGGATGCTTGCGAGGCCTCTCTTCTAATTTTTTTTACAATAACAACTATTACTATTAATTTGATTCGCTGCTATCCACGACCAGCTTGAACAACTAATTAGTTCAGACTTCAGACAGCCGTGTGCTGTGTTGCAGACAGTGCTGGGTCGTTGGAAGGGCCGGCGTCCGATGGAAGACAATTTAGTTTGCCAGGCTTTATGTATTTGTCAAACCTGGCAAGCTTAGAGTAGAGTACGTGAGCGCTGGGCCGTTTATATGGGCACAATCCATTCGGCTTTATTTTGGCCTACCCTGGTTGCAGTTCAAAAACTCAGATCTCTGATACCAATCATAACACTTTGAAGCAATCTCTTGTTGTCTAAGTGCTAAATGGTCTCGATATAACATGGTAAATGATTCTCCTTGTTTCGCATCCAGTGCGGAATTTACCATATCACTAGCGAAATGGCGGCATTCGCCCCTCAACTGACCCCGCTAACGCTAGTTAATGCTAAAACAAGTCGTGCCTACATCTGCGCAGTGAATTCAACGTGTCTTCTCAGAGGCAAGATCTCATGGTGAATTATATTGAAAACTAACTCTCACCTGGTTCTGACGACCAGAGGTGGACAAAGTTCCTGATCAGGCCCCCGGCTCATAAGAAAATATTAAACCAGTTCCGAACCTAGGGCTTTGGGGGCCCAGGGGGCTTGGCCTCTTTGGGAGCCCCTGTTTTTTGACATTCAACACCATGACATGAGATAATGTAATTAATATTTAATGCAAAAAAAAATTTGGGGGACTCCACCCCTCAAGCTGGGGCCCGGAGGGAAATTTCGAATTTGGACCCCCCTCCCCCACCCTAGGTACTAAACCCATTAAAAGAGACTGACATCATGAGCTTCCTATGGCCCCTCACAGGGCAGGGCACTGACGTCGTAATACGAGGGCAACGTGTCGGGGGAAAGGGGGGGGTACCTTAGCGCGCATCTTTTGCGCCCGCCAGTAAACCAACCTCTACTATCGACACAACAAATTTGCCGGTATTGGTGGGAAGGAAAGGGGGGGGAGAGGGTTTTAGGGTCTATAACCTTTATCCTGATAAGCGTCTCTTTATTTATTACCCGCGTTTCACTATGGGAACCGATTTATTCTTGCATAAGGCCAATAAATAGAACATATATATATATATTATATGAGACACAGGGACTTAGAAATAATCGCTAGCCAATATACAACTAGAGCTTACACGGAGCCCAATATTCAACTAGAGCTTACACGGAGCCCAATATACAACTAGAGCTTACACGGAGCCCAATATTCAACTAGAGCTTACACGGAGCCCAATATACAACTAGAGCTTACACGGAGCCCAATATTCAACTAGAGCTTACACGGAGCCCAATATACAACTAGAGCTTATACGGAGCCCAATATACAGGTAGAGCTCTCTTGATGGATTCACATGTGTGCAACTCCTGCAAGTCGCAATTTCAAAATCAAATTATAACAAATTATTTCGCTATCAAGGCCCCCGAATGTACTTTTGCATAGGACCCTGACTAGCACCCCCCCCCCGAACGATTGGGCATTTATATATACCATATAACTGACTTATATCAGAATTTTGTTTGAATTGTATATCTATATACTATATACATGACTTATTTAAGAAGTTCTTTTAATTGTTTGTAGCATATATATATATATATATATATATATATATATATATATATATATATATATAACAGACTTATTTAAGAAATTCTTTGAATTGTATATCTATATACTATATACCAGACTTATTTCGGAAGCTCTTTGAATTGTATATCTTTAAGGCCTAGATTTCCTTTACTTCTTTTTTTTAATAATTAAGATAACAAGCTACAAAATTAGCTTAAACTATGTCACACAGATGGTTGTATTATAAATGTTATGATAAGAGTACCGAGTACTTGTAAGTATAACAATATATTTGTATGCAAAAAGTCCGAGCCGTAGCTAGCTGTTGTGGCGCCCTGTGCATTTTAATGTGTTTGCTCCCGACTCCCCTCCCGATGTAAAAAGCACTAAAAAAAAGTTTAACCACATTGTGAAGAGAACAAATCAAAGATGTAACTGTTATTTTTTAATCTTGCCATGGGGAATCAAGTACCGTGTGAGTCACAGGGCCGGATTTTCAGATATGCCGACCAGGCCGTGGCCTAGGTACCCCACGATATAAGGAGGTCCAAAAATGTTGAATATTATGCACAAATTACAAAAAAAAAATTGGGCCTCAATTTGTTAACATTAAAATTAATTAGGTTGTTTGCCCTTACGTTAATACAAAATTGAGCTAAAGTAGAAAAAAACAAAACAATACATAAATTTATTCACAAAAGCATTCAAATACGTTTCAAAGCGGGTGCTATACAATATTACATTTAATTTAACATTTTTGTACATAGTTTTAAATAGAAAAAAAGTAGTAGTACATAAAGATATACACAAATTAATGTAAATAAAGGCATTCGTTTAACTGTACGTAATAGTTTAAACATTGTTTCTATGAAGGATATTAGAAGAATGAAGGCCTATGTGCTTATATAAAAATTCTTAAATGGAAACGGTCTTTTTATTATGAGTATCAAAAGTTAAGTCGTATAATCAAAATCTATGACAGATAAAAAAAAAAAGGTGTAAAATTAGCTCATTTAAATTGGGGTATTTCATTTTGGCAACCGAATTACTAAAATTTAACAAATCACGTAATATAGTTCCAGATCATCACAATTTAAAATTTCAAGCTAAATTAAGAATCTTGGTATCGAATAAATATTATGAAATATGTCAGTTTCTTATCAAATTCAAACATGTGAAAGAGCTCCTTTTTAAATAAAATATTTCTACGCAGGCAAAAAACTTTGTCAAAACTAAAAACTTTGTCAAAGAAAAAAAAACTTTGTCAAAGCCACCCATCGCTGGCCGAAACATTTCAGTTCTTTTAGCTCATGACAATGAATCAGACCACCTGGATGGATTGATGGGTGGATGGATGGATGGATGGATAAAAATTATGACACTTGTTTAAAACCAATTGTGGAGATCCTGGGAGCCCATCAGTTTAAATATTAAACTATAACGGCATCTGTCCAGGGCTCGATTTACCGCCGGGGATATCCCCGGCACTGAGAACTGTCTTCCCCGGTTCTGCTTTAGCTAATATATCCCAGCCGGGGATAAAATCATAGACATTTATCCCCGACCCTACAGAAATATCTTTTCATCCCCCGGCACTGGTTTTTTCTTAAATCGAGGACGGCATCTGTCCTGTGCACATCATACACACAGAAGCAGATGCAGAACCTATGTGTATGGCAGTATAGGCCAATGTGTTGTAATGAGATATGTACTATTAAATAGAGCTCTAATTTAGGGAAAGACACAGGTACACTACTGCAAATTTGTTCCACTACAAGACTGACATTTTCTTGTCAGATTCTCACAATGTGAAAATGGCAAGGAAAGAGCATATTTATATATACGATATATACATATATATATATATATATATATATATATGAATCAAATATAACAGCTGAAATCAAAATGAATAGATTGAGGTGGGTAGGGCACATAGAAAGAATGGAGGTCCAAAAGCAATATATAAGGCAACACCCAATGAGAAAAGGCCTAAAGGCAGACAAAGAAGCAGGTGTTCGGAGGAAGTGGAGAAAGACCTTAAAGCCATAGGAGTGAGAGAGTGGAGGAAGAAGACCATGGATCGGGAAAAGGGGAGTAGTATGGCAGGCCTGGGCCCTAAATGGGCTTTAGAGCCAAAGGAAGAAGAAGATATACATATTTATGGTAGGCCAATTTTTTTTTAAAATGGGGAGGGTTATCCAAAATTATGTACATTGTGTACATTTTTGATCGGAATGTGTGGGGTTGTGTGCAGAGACATGACTAAATATGAGGACGGGTGGGGGCTAGATTGAGACTTCCAGAGATGTTTGGAAGCACTATGTCTGTGCCGAGTTAAGTCCCATCTACGCCTATAGCCTAAGTATGTCCTTTTGCAGTGAAGGTCCTAATGAGTCGCATATCCCTATTAAAATGGCCACCTGGTATGTGGATCTTCAGACTTATACAAAAAAAAAGTCATTTGTTCACATTTATCTAGATTCGTGCTAATTTAATAGCATATGGTGGCCGTTAAGAGTATGTGTGTGTCAAACTACCATATGAGCAATCTTCCACGCAGAAGAGTGTTTTATTATGTTATAGTTAGGTCGTTTAACTGATACGGCAAATAAAAAGATCTTGCATGTCTGTGGAAATCTGACAGCTGCGTCTTCGTATCTCTGTTACATCAAGATAAAATTCAAAAAGAAAAATTAAAGAAAGAAAAGATACAATTTCTGTGTGATATTTAAAGCCAAGTATAAATGTTTGTGATTGTCTCTTGTAAATATTTTTTATACATATTATTATCAAAAAGATAGTTGAAAAAATGAATTTAGTAACGCGATTTTGTTCGTTTCGCGCTGACAGTTTTACAATCAGCAGAAAGAGTTATATGCCCTCGACAACAAAGGTGGCGCTATTGTTTACAATGGCTGTGTGAGGAAGAATCTCATTCTTGTTTACCGATGCAAGATGCTACAATTATTTCGCTGATTTCGAATATTTTGTCTGATATGACCTGGTTAAAGAAAGACCATGGAAGCTATAAACTCCAAATTCTTTACATCTTGATGAATTAACCGATTCGAAAAAGAATGTATTAGAAAGAAATCAGAGCAATATTGATGAAATTGCGGAAGACAAGAAAAATGACAATGAAGATTCCGATGATAATAGATACAAAGATTTACCATCTTCTGATATAGCTGATGAATGCCAAGAATCTCACGACGAGAGTGTTAGTGGGGCCTCAGATTCTGATATAGCTGGTTTGTCTGTTGAAGCACCAGCTTCTAAGCATGATTTGAAGGATAATTTGGTATTCTTTTCTCCAAACAATATAAATGGACCGGTTTTTCCTGTTCGCCATAGAGATTTACAGTTAGCTTTTTCTCACACTGCTGTAGATGCTGTTGCATTTTCCTCTTCAAATGATGTAAGTGATGACCAGTCAACACATGCTATGAAAAAAGCAATATTATCTTTATATTGATAAGGTTGATGATAAATCATCATCTGCAATTAAAACATTAAAAAGACCATCATGCCATGAATCGAATTTATCCGTGTTAGTAATAGTGTTAGCAATTCTAGTAACTTGGAGAATATAACTAAATGTGGGGGGTGAAATAGACACTGAAACTTTGCCACCTTTAAATGCATCGTTTTTTAATTGCCAGTTTCAAACTCCAAGCTGGATTGATGATCCTTTGATTGGAGTTCCACCAAGTGCCATGGAAAATAAAAATACACACAGAAAAACAGGTGCTGATATGAGAATTTTGACTGCTTATATGAGATCACTACATGAAATGAGATTACCAGAAGCAATACCTCCAGATGAATTGGACAAGTACTTATCATCTTTCTTTCTAGTTGTGAGGAAGCTGATGGCAGTGAATATGAACCATGTAGTTTGCACGTGCTATGCTTGCTAGCATTGAGCGGTATCTGCGCTTTAAAAATTATCCTTTATCCTTGACAAGAGACTCTGCATTTTCTAATATGAGAAATGTTGTTCTGAAATTAAAACAGCAAACTTTGCGTTCTATAGAGGAAAGGGACAGAAAACCCCAAGTGAAGTCTCACCATCTACATTAGCAAGAGAAGGAAAAGATCGCTCATCTTTTTTAAATCTCAGGAAATGGGACCATACACTCCGAGTTCTGTGGTTTTTTACTCTATGTTTTATTTCTGCATGTACTTAAGACTTCGCAAATCTACAGAAAACTAAGAAGTTGTTATGGGGAGACATTGTGCTTTGTAAGGATGATAGTGGAGGGAATTCTTAACATTTTCTAGTCAGATGCTGAGGCGAAGACACAAAGTTCTTCCAAATTAAATTTAAAACAACGAATATTTCGTGTCTGGGCAGATCCAAGTTGCCCAGAAAAAGATCCTGTTACTATCTATAAATTTTATGCCCAGAAAAGACCTACATCCTATGAATACCAATTTCAAACTCCATTCTATTTAGGAATCAATGTTTATACCCAACTCAAGGCCAATTATGGTATAGACCAGCAGCGATGGGAATCAACAAACTCAATGAAATGGTTAGACAAATTCGAGATATAACTGGTGTCAGGAGCACTTCAGTTTTCAGAATGAACTTAATATAACGGATAAGCACCCACCAGATCCAGATGGAAGAGAGGGGATCAGGTCCTTTCATGACTTGACTGACAGACAAGATTCTGAGTGTGAGGTGAAAATGGAGGCCCTTGAGGATGGGGATGATGAAGGAAATTCTGATTTAGCTGTAGATTTTACCCAAGAACAGCGTGATCTACCGTTGGATGTGTCCCAATAAAATGGGGAAGCAGCATCATCAATCCAGCTGAGTGGAAATTTACTGCACACAGTGTATTCTGATGATGATAACAGCAATGACAGCTCTTTCCAACATTCTTTCCCTTCCAACATGAATGGTGATGCCAGCCAAGACATGAGAAATGGTAAAGACATTGACAAAGAAATGGATCTTACTCAACACAAAAGTTCTGAGTTTCCACTGAACTGTTCCACCAAGAAGAGAAAACACTCTGGGTCTGATGCCTTCAACCAATTTTTCTATGCTGGTTAGTAGTTTTACTTATAACTCTGAGAGTAGAAGCTGAAAAAAGAATAGTTCTAATGTCACTAGCTTAGAAATATTTGATTGTGCAGTCCTAGCTATCGTTATCTTTCAGATTTATCTCTTTTTGTAAAATATTTCATCTTTTTGGTCCAGGCTTGTCTGAAGTTCTGAAGTGTGGATGATGCGAAAGCAGCACCTAAAAAATGTAGTGAAAAAGACGGACTTAAGAGACATCTGGAGTTTAAGTAAATGGCTGAGAAAAAAGTGAAATTCATATCCGATCCGCACTCAGGTTAAAAAAGATTTTCTGTTTATATTAATAATCAAATTTCGGTTACATTTAAAAGATTTTTTTTTAATTTCATTTCGTTATTTCTTATTCAAAGGCTTTGAACTGTGTCATAAGCAACCTGTATTTAGTTACAGATCAATATGACGAAATGGATCTACATATGAAAGTCATTTTGATCTGAACGATATAATAAATATTAACGCATTTGTGTAATAATGTTCAACATTCCTTATTCGGGTGAAAATAATGTGGAAAGGAGGTGTGAACCAATGTGTGTTAAGACAAGCACCGTACCTAGCTCTCAAGGTGCAAATGTAACTCTCAGCATATCACATAACTCCGCAATCTTAATGCAAGGAGATGATCCTATCTCACTGTTACAGCTACTCACATCCCATTCCCTCTGAGCAGCAACGGAATTATTCCAGCAGCGAATTCAGCAGTCAGCAAAATAAACACCATCCACATATATCTTAAACACTCTCAGCTTTGCATCAATGGTTTGGTTTTATACTTAACATTGTTTGTAGTTCGGATGGCCATTGATCATCTTACAAAGCATTAGACTTCAGTCACTAGCCCAGGTGAGCAAGAAACTCTATCAGTTCATACTTATCACTCAAAAGCGTACCGGTCACATGGAGACAATGGAGTTTTCCGCATCTATCGCTTCATTTAGCTGCTCTTTCAGTTTGGACTCTAGCCTGGCTAAAAGATTAAGATTATCTCATAAGTTGGTAGAGGGGCTTACCCAAGTGCATCATATAATGGCTAGCCTACAGTTCTGCCAATTGAGTTAACGTGAAAGGCTGCGAATGCAACTGATTCTAGCTTGAACCTCAGAATGGGAGTATATATGGCCTAGGCAGCGCATTTAACAGCCCTAATGGAGATGGCCAACACTGAAGCCCTGCTGTTCCCATTATTGCGCTTTATCGGAATGAAATCTGATTCCAAAGTCAATGATCACAAACAGCTTTCATATAAAAAATATTCTATATATGTACCATCTACTACTCTGTTTTTTGACAGTCCTTTTTTTTATTTTTTTGTAAATGTCTTTGATGATTTAGAAGATTTGCAAACTAGTGATTTTACTTTATTATTTTTTTATTAAACTCATTCTGCTTTAACACCTTTACCTTTATATCTCATAATTTACTAGTTTCACTAAATTTATCATTAGTGTTTTTTAAAACATGTTTTAAAAATATAAACAAAAAAAAATAGAAGTCACTCTCTTCGAAGATTTTGACTACATCGTGACATGAAAAAATCTTATTGATCTCTTGATCCATGCAAAATTTCTTTCGCCGATATTTTTAAAAACCATGATTGCAATTTTTAAATTGACTTTCTATAAGTGCACAATATTTCATTTCACAGAAATCAAAATCTTTTAGGGGAAAGGGAGGTAAATGAATGTTTTTTATGACATGATTTTTAAATCTATATTTCTACAGAATAGCATGTGAGTTGGAAATGTTTACTAAAGATTCAAGTCAACCAATTAATAACTAAAAAAAGTTTCATGATATTCTTGCCAAAAAAAAAATAAAAGGCTTCTATCTTAATTATTAGTGTAGAAAAATATGAAAGCATTTTCTTAGAATAAGAGTAGAGGTCTATATATATGTATATATAGTTTTGTTTTTTTTTTTTTTTCCATTTATTGTGCCATCAATTTTACATGACATGTAAAATACTCAGAATAAAATATTAGATTTAAGAATAATGATCTCCCTAAAATTTGTTACGTTACTTTAAAAATGAGAGCATAAATCTTTCTTCAGTGAAGGCTAGAAGATAATTGAACTTAAAATTGTTTGTTTTTTTTCATTTAGGAAAATGTTTTACATTGTTTACTAAACATGATCACTAATTTTGACTAAGCCGATAAATTAAATTTTTTTTTTTTTTCACATGTTTTATTTTGTGGTTTATTTAGTTTGTATTCTTTATGCCTAACATTGTAATTTAATTTGATTTTGTATGTAATTTAAAAAAAAATGTCTTTTCTGTTTGTATCTGCAGTCAGATAATACAACAGCTTGTATTTATAATTATGGACAGTAATATTACAATATTGTATTGTTTGGTGGAGGGGTAAATATATATATATCATTTATTATCTCTCATCTCCTTTGTTTTTTTTTTTTTTGAGCAGGCCACAAAAATCTCTCACACTTTTAACTTTTTTAATTATTTGTTTGAAACTGTCATAAAATACTTTTTTATTTCTTGCAATTGTTTACATGTAACTGATATTCACTGTACACATTGAACTATTTTGTTTTAGCAATAATTTTCTTTTTATTTGGTAATAACACATTCAATGAGTGTGAAACTGTTGACTAAAATCTTTTTAATATATGAAACAGCTATATTTCTATTTCTATGTCTGTTTAAAGAAAATGAACCGTGTGACATGTTATTATGTCTATCTGGGTATTGATCTCTTTTTATTTTTAAACCAATTTGATATCGTCGATAAAAGCGGACTGTCTTAGATAGTGGCACTCATTATCTTTTTTTTTTCCTCTAGTCAATATATCATATTTTTTTTTTTTTAAACTTAAATTTATCCTCATGGAATATTTTTTGTTTTAATTTACAAGTGCAATGGGCTTGACTCTTTACAGGAAAAAAAAAATGTTGAGATTACTGTAAATTTCCATAAACTATTTACCAGCCAGTAGCAACGTCTTTGTAATTATTGTGTCTTCACCATTTGTTATTTTATTTGTACATAATAAAAAAATTATGTTTCTTTATTCCTGTTTGTGGCTGTTGTTGTATGGTCTCAAGATTTTTACTTTTTTTTTTTGTGAAAAAAAAAACTTTTGGGTACTGTTTTTTTTTTCCTCACTATACAATATTTAAAACTGCTTCAGTTGCAAAAAAAAATGTAAAGGCAGCAAAGATGATTAAATGAATCAGTTATAATTCACTTATACAGCAGTTGTATCCATCAGTTACAGCTATTCGATAATGAGTTTTTATTTTGTTTTTTTTTTGTAGTTATTTTTTGACACTTGGATAAAAATAGAGAAAACTGATTTGGTTCAGTCAATGTTACTAATGCAAAAAATTTTTAATTTCATGTTAAAATATTTATGTACCTTATTGAAATTAAGTTTGACTTTAATATTGTTTTCCTAACAGTTGGCATATCATTAATAATTAACTTGCATCATTGTACATATATTGATTTACATTATTTTTTTTAATTGCTAATTTCTCTATTTGATAAAACTGCAAGACAATAAAACTTAGTAAACAAGCTAACCAGTAATGCTGAAAGATAGAGCATGTTTAATGCATTCTGACCTCCAGGTATTCTTTCTTTGCTTTTAAATGGCTTGTAATTTTTTGCTATGTATTTTTTTTTTTTTAATAAAAATATTTATTTATACAATTTTTTTCAATACCAGTTTGGCACGGTCCTGATGGGCATCTTTATTCCTTCAATACATTCGTAATCTGTTTTGTTGCCGCTACGCTAATGATCTAAGACATATTTTTATTTATTATTATATACAAAAAATATATAATATATGTAATTTGTTGTCCTTTTCTTCTTGCTCTACTGTTAATTGTTTGTGTCATAGTTACATGGGGACTTGAAGTCATCAGCTTTAGTAACCAGCCTTATATCTTAACATTGCAGTCTCCCACCTTCCTACACAACTTGCTATCATAATTGAGCGCATGGGTTTTATTTTTTTTTTATCCTTTTTTTTTTACGCTTTCTAGATTATTCGATACGATTTATGAAGTCATAAAATTTATTTCTCAGGACGATAAACAGAAAAATTTTCTCCCATTTTATCATCCCCCTTCTGACAGTAAAAAAATTGATATAAATTATATTAAACATATGCATCAATCACCGTTTTTTTTTTTCAGCTTTAACAAAAGAATATTTCTTTAGAAACAGAAATAGTACTTTGATAATTTTTGAAATATAGTCATATTAGCACATATTAACTTAAATGCAAGAAAATAGTTTTTCTCAAGAGAAAATCATACTGATTCCCTTAGTGGGTTTATTAATTTTTTTTCCTAAATAATTAGATTTTTCTTGAAGCAAAAAATAAAAAAGTTGATTGTACATTGAAAATATGTACATATGCACATTGAAATAAAAAAAAAAAGGGATAGATGAAGTTTGTGAAGTCAAAATATTTTCTGCAGACTAGCCACACATTCTCATTGCACTATAGACTACCGCTATTGTGATGTACAGTTTCCTGTTCATATTGTACAGAAATGATTGTTGACATATTTTTTTGTCCTTTATGTTTACCTCACTCAGACTTGTATATCTTTACACTTTATATGTTAACTCCGACGAAAAAAAAAAATGAAAATATTCTACCAACGATTTGTTGATTAAGTGATCTCTTTTTTCACATATCTCTAATTTTTTTTATTTTTTTTATTTTTTTTGCACTGTATAATACAGCCATTTGAAATATAATGTTTAACTTTTGAAGCACATTTTTAGCGACTGAATCTTATGCAGCCATATGTAATATTTTTTTTTAAAAGCAGAATTATTTCTAGTTAAAGGAACTATATTTTCTAAGCCATATGTAGTTTTATGTTGAACCCAGTGATTCTCAAACTGAGATCCAGTACTAGAACATCTTTAAAGGGGGGGGGGGGTACGGAGTCTATAATTTGAACTTTTGGGCTATTTGTGATGCTGTCACGAGACTGATGTGCTGGAAATCTTAAGGGATTTTTGGAACCACTGGTTTAACCTTTTTTTTTGATGCACATTTCTAGCTGATGTAATTTAGACCTTTACACATATAGCAGTTAAGCACTGAGACAACGAATTACATATTGTTGACATTTTTTTGTCTGTTTCTTTATAACACCTTTTATTGTATACATGTTAATTCCTATAATTATTTCTGCAGATGGCTAAGGATGGAAGCAGTACATTTTTGATTATTCTTACACATAGTCTTTTTATTCTTAAAAAGTTTTCAATAGATTTTTAAAGCTCTTTTTTTTTTCATCTGGACATTTTAGAATATTATATTTATTTCATTAATACCAACCTCGGATGTAATTTTTACTTTAAGTAATTTTACACAATGGCCTTATCCACTTTTTAACTGAAATGTCTTTATCAGTAGATTTTTGTCATTGCTAAATTAGAACAGCTTTGATTTTTAAAATCTGTCAACTCTTCTTTACGCAGGGTTAAAATAAATGTAAGACAAATGTGAAGCAATTTTGCTTTTATTATGTAAAAAAAAAAAAGGGAAGTTTAAATCCCAGAAGTATGCAGAGATATTTTAATATAATTCAAAAAACTTTTCAGCAAATTTTTTTTTCATACAGTTAAAATATTTATTCTGTACACGTTACACCAATTTAGGAATATTTGATTTTTTTTTCCTGCCCATCTAGCATTTCAGTTCACAAAAATTTATAGAATATTAAAGCTAGAAATGCCGTCTTATGGTTAAATTTATTTGTTTACTATTAAAATATTCTTTGATACATTCAATTAGCGTATCTCTTGCTCTACACTTTTTTTTATGTAAAAGATAAAGGCATTTTTTTTAAACTTCTGTCAGTTTTCATGCATAGGTTGGAGAAAAGAATATGAGTATAAACATTTTTTTTGATTTATGTTTCCAAAAGTTTTTTGCCGGATTAAAAAAAATATTATTATTTATATTCCTTGCAAAAATTAATCAGGGTCTCTACATATACTGCAAAATCTTATCACCTCAGGTCTGATTGTGTCTATACAAATACATTCATGCATGCATCACAATGATGTCATTAATTACATTTTTCTTGAAATATCTTCCATGAAGGATGGCAATCAGATCCTGCCAACCCTTAAATGTTATCATTTTATTTTTTGTTGATGAAATTTTAAACATCACAATTTTTTTTATTTTTTTTTTGTTATTTATATTCATGAACGACTTTTTTTTTTTTAGAACTATTTATTTATTTCATATGGTGGAGGACACTAGTCATGATTTCTCATATTATAAACGATTGATTTTTTCCCTTTAATATCATGTCAGTTGATTTTATTTTGTTTAATTTAATTTTTTTTTTTGCTTGAGCTGGATTTTTTTTTGTTTATTTGTTGTTGTTCGTGTTTTTTTTTTTAAATAGGAAGTAAACAGTTTTTTTTTAACTAGGTCAGCTGACTTGCGAATTCCTCGTCAGCTTTAAACATCTGCTGAGCATGAAATAACAAAACCCTTCCACTAAATGTATCAGCATAATAATAATATGAAGAAAGTTGGAGGTGTTTACTTGAAGTAAAATTATGTTTTTTTTTTAATGTAAAACTAATTCAGTTTTTTACTTGCTTGTACATAAAAAACAACAAAAAAACTTGGTTTGTTAATTTTGTTTTCAATTCTGTTGTTTTTTTCTTGTGTTTTTTTTTGTTGTTGTAGAAACTGTTGATGGTCGAGAGCAACTAACATGACTAAAACTATTTGCTGTCTCTAAATAATGTTTTTTTTTTCAATGTATTTGTCATTATATTGTAGATTTAATAAATATGGGGGTGGGAAGAATGAATATTTATTTATTTATAAACAAGTTTTGAAGACATTTTAATTGTTATAAGTTAATATAAGACTAAAAACTGCACACATTTTTAAAAATTTCTTCATTATGCTACCCTTTTTTTTTGTTTAAAAGAATAGTCAGGTATTTCTTTTTTTAAGTTCTTTTAATTAAAATCTGTTTTCTAATATTTTTTTTTGTTTGATTTCAATACACATATAAGATAAAATATTTTAAAGGGGTGGTAAGAGGAGTCACAATCTCTCAGGTAAAAAAAAAAATTCTTCCAAAGAAAATTATTAAAATGTCCTCTACCTCTCAAAGCTTGTATGATTATGATGTACGCTATTTATTTTTGTTGTGGACTTTATCATTTGCCCCCACTGTAAATGCTTTTCATTTTTTTTTTATAATAGCATCTGATATTATTGTTACAGTTATGAGTAATTATTTGAAACAACTTGTTAGAAACTGCTGCTGTTAGCCTCAGGAGGAAGAGTTTTTAACCTCAGCCATACTCCCTCAGACTTTGTACATATCAGTTATTGCTGGATGTTGCTTCGTCTGATATGAATCAATTAATGCAACTTAATTCTGAAATGCTTTTAGAGGTTTTTTTTTTCTATAGCCTTTTTTTTTGTTCCATTTAAAAATATAAAAGTGGAAGATTGTGTGACAACCTAATGATTTTATTTTGTGTATAATCAGCATGGTTGACCTGGATGTAAAGCTAACTTTTTTTGCCAACTGTCATTTGTAGACATATACTGTGTACGTGGTGTTGGGAAAACACAATATGAACATATAATCAAAATAAATATCATTTTGAACTTCTTTGCCAGCAGCTCCTTTTTTTTTTTGTTCTAGGACGGTACTAATTGACACTTAATATAAACAATAGAGCAGTCCTTATATGACACATTTGGCTTCCTTAGTTGCAAGAGATTAAAACATGTACTGTTAGTGGATTCAAAAAGAGGTTATATAGCATCATAGAAACATAGAAGCCAACATGGCGGCCGTTTTTATTTTTTAAACTATCAAACAAGTTGTGTTTTTTTTTAAATATATAAATAATAAAATTGTAACAAACAAAAATTTTATCTTTTTTTTTTTCTTGTGACACATTTGTAGATTATTTTTTTATTTGTTTTCTGAGAAGCTACCAGCGCACTACTTCACAAGTATACCATTAAGACCTTTTTTTTTTATATAAGCTAGAAAAAAAAAACAGTTAACTGTAATGTATTGTTTTCTAATTCACTTATCACAACTAAGTTGAACTCTATTGAGGTTGGTTTCTACTTGACATTAACATTCACAAAGAAAAGCTTTGGCTTGCAGAGAAAAAATAAAACCTTTTGATAATTTTGTGAAGTTTTTTTTTTTATCATTTTAACCTTCAAGAAAAATTAATGAGCAATTGTTTTCTGAGATAGCGATTAAGCCTGATTTGTCTGATATCAACAAAATCTTTGTAAATTTCTTACAATAATTGGATCCATGTCATTGACATTTCACTTGAGTATTATTAACCTGAACAATATATGTCATGTTTTTAACAACTGATGTCCTATTTTATAAACTAATTAATATTTAAAAAGATTTAAAAACAACAACAAATCAAGAAATACCTTTCTTTATTAATACAGCCTTTATCAGTATAAAAAAGTTTTAGCTTTTTCCATTAATTGTTTAGAAAAATCTCAATTTACCTCCATTTTTCTTTTGAAATCTGAAAACCATTACTTCATTATCACTATTGATTTTACTTATAATTTTAGGGGGAAAAAACAAGTAGAAAAAAAATTAGCAGTGTAATTTTTGGGAAAATTATAGTTAGGTATCTATCTGCACACAATTTTAAACACTTAAATTTGCACATAGATGAACACTTATATTGTATAAAAAAAAATTCAAATTTGAAAAAAAAAAAAAAGTGAAATCCCTGTAATACTAAATCATTTTAGGTGAACTGTTTTAGCAATCAAAATGTTATTCTAATTTAAGGCACCTGAACATTTTTAAAAGAAAGAAAATTCTGACTTGTCATTTTACTTAAAAACCTAACACTACTACAAATTTAACTCTCTTGGTGCCGAAATTCTGAACATTTTCACCAAAAATTGACATTTAGAATAGATTATATGTGCCTGGCTCATAATTGAATGTTTAGGCAGTGTTTTTAAACAATTACTCCATATGTTTACCTCGGTGCATGATCCCTAAGTAAATATCAGCACCAAAAGAGTTAAAATACTGATAGAGATGTATATTTCGAACAAATATAAATAAATTTAGATAGGAATTAATGTAGAAAATTCAAACTTAAATTTTTATGGATTTTAAAATGCGAGGTTTATTATAAGCAGTAAGGTATGTTTTCTAATCGTAAATTAGAACGTTATCAAACCAAGACAAAGACTTGCGTTACCATTTGTTAACACACTAAGCTAAATTCATCTTTTTAAAAAAATCTATATAGTAAAAAAAAAAAGACACTTCATGTTCTATCTACTAGTGCTGATAATCAAAAGAAAAAAAATATTAACAACAGAAGACATAAAATGATTCAATGTGTAATTAGTGTAAATTAACAAGTGATCATAATATTTGATTATTTTTCTTTCTATACTAAGTCCCAGAAGATTGTGTAAAAAAAAAAAAGTAATTACCAAAAAAAACAAAACAACTATTTCATGCATTGTGAAATGCAAATAAACTAATGTGATTTTTTAAAATGTTGCTTTAATACCTACAAGAACTAAAACCATCTAAACTTAAAACAGTATAAATGCTTTCACATCATCATCAAACTATATCTTAGTTATTTTATCTAACAATCAACCCTCATTGGCTACCAGATGTATCCTGTACATGCTATTTAAGTGAAAATCATGATATAGTATCTCAATCAAAAAAAATGTGTTTCCATAAGTAAAAAGAATAGTTCAATACATATGAGAATATTCATTAGGCTTCTCCATGTAGGGAATCATTTAAATGACCTACTTAAAAATAATTACATTTGTTACAACTTACTTGGTACAAAGAGTTCAAAACCATCTTTAGTACAATATGCAATAAAACTAAAAATGTCAAGTAAAAACGTATTAAATAATACAGTGTATTGTTCTAACTGGAAAAAAAAAAAATAAAACTGTATGTTCAATGGTGAAAAATAACTTTTTTTTTTTTATAAATATGTTTTTTTTTTTTTAAAATGAACACACAAGAAGGTTTAATTTAAATTAGCAATGAGTGTTTTATTCTCTACTTGTTAACTGGTTCTTTCACAAATGTCTGTGAAGAGCCTATAAATTAATCTAGGAAATGTATGTCACAAATTGTACCAATTTTTTCTTTTTTTTTTTTAATTTGAATTATATTTATAGGTCACAATAAATTTTGTTACATAGGGGTCTTTTGAAAAATTTAATATTTGCACAAATTTTTATTTAAACTACAAAAGAGCAATACTATAAGAGTATTATTGTTAGTAAAAATGAAATAAAGTAAATATTTCATCTAGCCATAAGTGAATGCAAAAAAAATTATAATCAAATAAAGAAAAAATACAAATTATGTGCCTTTTTTTTTAAATGTGAGAGCGATACAAAAGTTGTTTTTTTTTTTTTTAAAACGTCTCATACAAACAAAATTGGAGGGGAAAAAAAACATAGAAAATAAAAAATTCAAATGCTCCACTAACTTATTAAATTGTACTTATATGTTTAAAGTTGTAAAGCAAGAGTTAAGAAAACTAAAATAAGAGAGATAAAGCATCACTTGACAGTATTGCACTTTGTACAATGAAGGTACAAAAAAAGGAGGGGGGGGGGGGCAAAAAAATAGAGATTAGGGTGAAAACTAACAACCTTTGAAGAAAATGGCGTATTGAGCTTTGTGCAATGACATCATTTTTTAATTCCTTTTTTTTTTGTGCTGTAAAAAAATATCAAAAACGTGCTGAAAAATATGCTACACAAAATATATAAAATCTTTTTGACTCCTAGAAGCTAGAGAAAAAAAAGATGTTTGTTAGAATAACAATTTTTTTTTTTTTTTTACAATCAGAATTATACACAAAAATGTTCAATCATTTTTAACTGAAATGTACATGTGTTCAATATAAATGAAAACAACCTAAGACTGAAAAACTAAACCTTCTGAACTATGCAGTTGTTCACATTCAAAAAGTCAATTGAAAAATTTAAAAACAAAAAAAAATTCACAGCACATTATGAATACATGTCTAGTATTTGCAAAAAATATTTATGGCAAATGATTTCTGGATTAGAGTTAAAATAAAAAGAAACTTAGAAAATAAAATGTAACATTAGATTTTAGCAAAGTAAAGAATAAATTCACCGGGCAATCAAATTCGAGCATATGATACATTCTGTAAAACATGTAAATAAACTTAATCGACTGTAGCCTATCAAGAAAATCTGGCAGTAATTATATATTGTTTATCTAAATTACAAAAGCTTACACTAGAATGAAAAGCCACATACTTTTGAGAATATTATATTTTCTTAAAACAGAAAACAAACTATTATAAACTAATGATTAAAAAAAACATATAATATGAAGACAATTTCAAGAAATTATAGATAACAAAAACTAAATTCTGCGTATAATAATGAAATATTTCAATAGTATAACATGTTAGAGAGAAATAATGTTTATATAAAAAATTTCAACTAATAATTTTATTATTTATCTTGTAAAAAGTCCAATAGAACCAAAATGTAAGTGAACATTAACAAAAAACAAAAAAATATTTGTTTCAGTCTGCTGCTGAACTTAGTAATCTGGGATAATAAAAAAAATCACAACATTTACTTATGCATATTGTAAGACATGTTAATATGGCTTTCGGTAATAATGAAAAGAAAATGAAGAAAAAAAAGTTGTAGTATTTTTTACAATAATAAAGATTTGGTTTTTAACATTGCCAATAGTTTAAATGCTAACTTCCAACAGATTATCACAAAGTCATTAACAAAAAGAAATATGCATAAAGTATTAAAAAGCATGTAATTACTCAATACAAAATGCTATATATATGTCAATTTAAATCCCTGTTTAATATTTAATAATTAAAAAAAAAAAATGATAAATTTTACTAATTTTTGTATTATATTTTAATTTCTTTCAAAATTTTGAAATTTACAAAATCTAGGCATACAAAAGATGCTTAAAATCTAAAAAAAAAAAAGAAATAAAACTTACTGAGTTAAAGCTCTGATATTTATTATTAAAATATTTAGAAAATTCTAATCAAATAGCACTAATGGAATGTTATTATGTAACTTAGGATTTAAAAAATTAAAAGTAAAAAATAATTCTAGGAATAAAAAACCTAGTCAAATGTCAACAACATTTATATTATTTAGTGAAGAATTAAATTTATGTACAGGATTTCTTGATAATATGACCTTTAAAGTCTGCAAATTAAATTGTACAGAATCATTGAAGATGCGCATTCAAATACCAACTGTATGTGTAAACTTTTTGTTATACATGGATAATAGAAAATAATGAACTTATTTGTCAAACAGAATTTTTAATAAATTATAGTTTTGATTAACTTAACTTAAAAAAAAAAAAATATATATATATATTTATATATATATAAATATATATACAGCTCTAAATGTACTTATTTAGAAAAGCTGATTTAAAAATACGAAAACAAAAAGCGTTGTGTGGTACAAAACAATTCTGAAGCACAATAAAAATTTTGGAAACTGCACAAAAAGTGCAATTATCACAATCAAGTGCAGATCCAAAGAGAATTTATATGTGATATATATATATATATTCATATGTATAGTATGTACAATAAAATGATACTAACAGCTAATATGTTTAAGAGTAAAAAGCCTTGGCTACAAAATAAACATCAACAAAGCAAGCATATGATATTCACAATTTCAGTTTGTTTAACAAGAACAAACTAAGTGACAATGCACAAGTGGAAAAGTTCAAAATGCCAAGTCGTACGATATCACAAAACAGAACCATCTGAAAAAAATTGTCAGCCATCCTAAAAGGATAACAATCATCAGTGGTATGTTAAATGCAAAAATTAACAAGACCACAACCAAACCATACATTTTTTTTTTACATTTTAGCTGGTCTTATACAATCCTGTTTTTTTAAAAAAGAAACAACCATAAAAGAGACCAACTTTAACAGAAGTTCGTAGACAATGGCATAATGAAAACAAAAGGCCCAAGACAGATTAGCTGCCAGGGACACAATAAGGCTCCCGACTAGGAACCAAAAGCAGCAAGGGTACTGCTTTAAAAAACTAGAGCCATACAAACGTTGGATGTCTCACATCAACTGTATGATGTATCCAGAGGCTCAGCTTTCACTGTATTATTCACAGTGTTGGCATAACAGTGACGAAAACCTGAAAAATTTCTCTCACCAGGGCGCTTGATCAAGGGTGAATTCTGAAGGATTTCTTGGTGGTAGCGGAGAGAGTCTGCCAACCTGTCAGCTCTGGCTCTT
The DNA here is from genome assembly GCA_021962125.1 of Bulinus truncatus. Taxonomy (NCBI): domain Eukaryota; kingdom Metazoa; phylum Mollusca; class Gastropoda; family Planorbidae; genus Bulinus; species Bulinus truncatus. The sequence goes on along the minus strand of JAGDYQ010000347.1, from coordinate 499,133 downwards.
TTAGCTTCCAGGGATTCCATTTTTTTTAATGGTTTCATTGAAAGGTTTGTGGCCTGAACATCATCTGTAACTCGCTTCACAGTAAGATTCTCCGGGTACATACTGGTATCAAGGACATGTGCTTGGCGTTTGAGCACTGGGGTTCCGGTGCTGGAAACACGTTTAAGCATAACCCCTTCCGGCAAGGCAGGAGGTGTATCTAAACAGCCAACCGACTTATTTCTATGGTCTTTGAAATGCTCCCTGGCAGTGTGACTTGAAACAAGAGGGGTGTGAGCTGCAGGTATGGTCACCATCACTGGGTGAGGCTGGTTTTGCAAGACAGTCAGCTGGTGTTTGTTCTGGGGCTCTGCATGATAACTGTTCCCAAAAGTTGTTACAGTGCCACTGTTGCTAATGCTGTTGTTCATCCGATGTTTAGGCTTTCTGTTATTAGTGCCCAAGGTGGCAACAACTTCAGCTACGTCCATTTCATTCTCAGAGCAGAAGACTCTCTCGGGTAGGGGCTCAAGGTTGTAAATAGGACCCCTCTTTTTATGCAACATGAGCTGAAGATTCTCTGGGACACCTGTAAGTAGCAACGTGTCAGGTGTTGGTATACTTATCTTCAGAGGACTGTAGTCCTCAGTGGAACAATACACACCAGCCACATGGGTGAACTCCACCTGCTTAATCGTGGTTCCAGTTATCTCAGGCAAATCATGTTTATCGAGATGGTGATCTCCATTCAGAGACGGCTCCTTTTTCAACAGCTGTCGTTTTTCTGAAAGATCGAGACTGCTTGATTTCTTAAATGTCGGATCAGGAGTGTTAGTTCTAGATGGTATACCATTTCTGTCTACCATGATATCATCCGGTATAGGTTCAACATTACTTTTATCAACAGGACTGCATAAAACTATCAACTCTGTAAAATAATGAATTTGAAACGTTAATTTACACAATAAATATTTTTTTACATATGTAAATGAATGAATACGAAAATTATTATTTAATGTTGTCTTTTTTCTTTAAGTTCATAAACAAACTGTACAAGACAATATAGAACTGGAATAAAAACATTATAACAACAACATTACCTCCAGCACTATACTGCACTCTCACAGTTTTAAGCCAGTCCACAAATTTCTGAATGTCTTTAACCATCAGGCCACGAATCAGATCTAGCACTTGAGTTTTGGCTTGCATTAAACCTAACATTTTGAAATGTATGTGGTTAATTTTCTTTCTCTTTCAAACATAAATATCAAAGGCATCAACATAACCCTTTTTTTTTTCCTTCAAAAAAAAAAAAAAGAAATTGACATATATAGAGCTAAAATAATACATTTCTTTCTGAATACACTTGTAGTAGGAAACACGTTTCGCCCTAACATATTTGAAGAGTAAGCTCTCAGTCTCAAATGAAGAATTTTATTTTTAAAAAGAGTGGGATAGATGTTTAGCGAATAGTGTTCACTAGAAAATAGTGCCCCTTAAGTGCCAACACTTACTCAAAAGGTCCCCATCATCTGTGTCCATGCTTCCTGAGCCAACTGAACTAGACAAACCTGGGGCCCTCTCTCTCATCTCATGATCCTTAGAATTGTTTTGTAGTTCAGATGTGTGCGACATTCCGTCATCACTAGAGAGATCTTCTGAAGCTGAATGGGATATCGTGCCACCTACGAGTTTAAAAGTAGTGATGATTTGATTAAAAAAAAAATTAACTTCATCATGGAAAACTAAAATATATATAAACACTATAATTCAAGATTACCTAATCCATGAAAATGTTGGGGAGTACATTGTTTTGAAATTTTTAAACCAAATACATGTATTCATTTTTAATTTTTTTTTTAAACTGGAATACATAATTGACAAAATTTGATCATTAAATATCAGTTGATGCTGTTAAAGATAGGTACACTTAAAATGAAATGACACTGTTTAAAAGGTGTATATGCTCTGACTAATTTTTACCTGTAGGTTTGATTATATCTACAGAGTTTAGTTTTTGAGATACTACTCCATTTTCTGACTGCATCGCTGCCTCACAAACAGCCTCAACCAATGGAATGCATGCTGATCGAATTGAATAATTTGTGTAGTTGTCACTTAAACCTAAGAATGAAAGGGAAATGAAAAATAAGATCTTCCATGATTCAAGATTCATTCGTCAATATACATGTTAAATTACTATAATTATCATCCATGCAGCATTTTTTATCTCAATATTTTCTCTGAAAACTAAGTTCACTACAATACATGTATCAACTTTTGAAGTTACTTCATTTATATTGTATTATCATATGTTAATGAAAATTAAGCAGCCTTGTGCTTCAATATTTTTTCATCCCCACTATCCCAGATAGTGCAATGACCCAGGAGACAACACAGAAATTTACTTAGGTGAATGAACATGCCGGGAGTGAACCCACAATCCAAAGCAAGTAGATCATGCAGATATGGCTCACTATTTAAGAACCACCCAGCTTTGATATTTAGCAGGATCCATTGGCAAGAGAAATACCTCTCAATGTTAGTTTTAATAGTACACTTATTGTGTTTATGAAAATCGCAAAGAAATCTCCTTCCAAGTTTAACCTTTATTTACAATTCTTTTTCTTTACAAAGGATAAAATGACACTAGGTTAGTGAAAAAGAATTTATTAAAAAAAAAACACAAATATATCTACCTGCTTGTAGTGATATTCTCTGCATAATCTTTGTGAGTGTACTGCTGCCTAGAGGTGCATGATCATACCACACATAATCATTTTGAGAAACATTTCGCTTTGGCCTTTGCCAAAATGCATCTGTCATTGGGTGTAGGTGAGTAACATATTTCAAGAATGAGGTTAAAGGGCATCTGGGATCACCTAATAAATGAATAAAAAAAAAAAAACCAAATTTACCAAAATTCTAGTATAATGTAAAATACAAAAATTGCCAGCCTAATCAGTTATGAATTCATTTAAATGTCTTTAATGACCTGAATCAGGTGTAGAAGAGGCATTAAGAAATACAGATATTAGAGTTACACAGACAGACACATGAATGAGAGCGCCACTGATATTAGTGATATTTATCTCTCCATGTTCCATATTAAAGTTTGACAAATAAAGTAGCATCATGCAACACACTTCTCCAGTGTGTCATACTTTGACTGTTCAAATAAAATAAAACAAAAAAAAAAGCCCAAACCATACTTTTTTTTTAAAGTTAAAAATAATTGATGGATGATTGACTGTCTTTAAAAATAATTGATGGATGATTGACTGTCTTTAAAAATAATTGATGGATGATTGACGGTCTTTAAAAATAAGTGATGGATGATTGATTATCTTTAAAATAATTGATGGATGATTGACTGTCTTTAAAAATAATTGATGGATGATTGACTGTCTTTAAAAATAATTGATGGATGATTGATGGTCTTTAAAAATAAGTGATGGATGATTGATTATCTTTAAAATAATTGATGGATGATTGACTGTCTTTAAAAATAATTGATGGATGATTGACTGTCTTTAAAAATAAGTGATGGATGATTGACTGTCTTTAAAAATAATTGATGGATGATTGACTGTATTTAAAAATAATTGATGGATGATTGACTGTCTTTAAAAATAATTGATGGATGATTGACTGTCTTTAAAAATAATTGATGGATGATTGACTGTCTTTAAAAATAATTGATGGATGATTGATTGTCTTTAAAATAATTGATGGATGATTGACTGTCTTTAAAAATAATTGATGGATGATTGACTGTCTTTAAAAATAATTGATGGATGGATGATTGATTGTCTTTAAAATAATTGATGGATGATTGACTGTCTTTAAAATAATTGATGGATGATTGATTGTGAGTGTGATTGCCCCCCTACTGCCCGTTAACAGTCAAACTCGTTATGCAGTTCCAAAGCTAAGCCTTATAATCAGTGCTTTTTTTGTGCCGGTACGCACCGGTACAGCGTACCGGCCCTTTTTCAATGTGGGGAAAAAAATCATTACTTTTCTTGAATTTTAACATTTATTATTAATTTACTATATTATTAATTTGTTAAAATTGACTTTTTTAAAAATTGTATCTTTGCTGTTGTGATTTTGCTTGCATCGAGGTGCAAACTGGTAGTTAAAAGTTAGGCAATACTTAACTCTTTTTAACTAGGCCTATATTGTTGCACATGTGTATGATACATTGTGATCAACTAAGCTGTTAAAAATCAGACAAAAGTTTTGCAGGTAAGTGTTCATGTCATTTTTTTGAAATTTGAATAAATGGTGATGAAATAAACATGATGTTAATTATAATATTTAAAAAAAAGGAATAGGTCTCAAATTATGTGACAGCAGGAGATGATTCATTTCAATGAATTTAAAGTAAATGAGGGAAAAGTACAGCAACGACTACACACAGTTGACTCATCTAGCAGGGTGACAAACTAACACTGACAGAGCAGCAAAAAACACACAACTAGCCCACTTATAATATTAAATATAGTTCGAAGTTAATGTTATAAATTTAAAAAAAAACAAAAAAACTCACCAGGTCTTTCGTACATTCTTTCTCCCACTTGGTATGAGGGATGTTCATCTTCGGATGCACGTTTCAATTTTAACTTAGGCGGTAACTCCTCTTCACGGGGCATGGAAGTATCTTTCAGCCAAACATAGCGACGGCCTTGAATAATATCCGTGGATACGTCGAAATCGTTCTTCTTCATGTTACGAAAATAATCCTTTCCTTTGTTACATATGTAAAGACTAATGTCGAAAAATACTTTGTTTTGTAGTGTATCAGGTTTATTTGTGTCCATGGCATCACTCAAATAAATCTTTTTCAAATCCTCCATCTCTATTCTCATTCTATGACACTTGCGTGGGTTGGCACGCAATGCCAGATCAAATGTAGCGTTCGCCAGCTCGAATGTGCGATCACGCAGGATGTCGATGCTAACTTCTTCCAAAAAGAATTTATGAAGTCCAGCCCGTAAATCTTTCAATGTAAGAGAATCGTCATTTTTCACTTTTACTTTACCATAAAAATCCCTCAGAAAATCAGCGAGTTGAGGTCGACTCATATGCGTCACACTGTGTATGGTGTGTCCTTTCGTCACTGCAAATTCTAGTAAATTTTGAGTGGCCTCGGATATTAAACTTTCCTCGCCAGATAGTGTCATGGCTGAACCTTCTATGTCTGCTAACTTCGGGTTTGGTTCCCTCTTTCGAGTCTCCATTCCATTTAGTTTCTCACTGTTATCGGGAGGTGACGGATCCATGTCGCAGAACCTGATGACGTCAATCAACAACAAAGTCTGACTCTGACCTAACTGGTTTAGTTCAAACCAGAGGGGAGACGGGTTTGTCTACTTATTAATTAATCGATATGTGTACATAATAAAGTCGAAACAGAAGCGCCAGACCTTTAAAATAAAAAACACATTTCAAACAGAAAGAACGGGCGTCAACGGTTTGGTGGTAGACACGAAATTCGTTAACTTACGGGACGTAACAGCGCGAAAGCATACTTCCCTGCCTGTTTAGCTGATCTTCAGTGCAAGCAGTCGTCATCCCATGAGTCAGCCTTAACCACCGACTTCCGGCGTAAAAAAAAACATTCAACACAACGACGTCACTTCTTTATTGCCGTGGCTCCGCTAAGCTTGATATTTTGGGCGAACGATCTGGCGTTGGGCTGGTTTCGCTGACGTCATTTTCGTATGGATTGCAAAATAGTTCTTTGCCTTGAATAAACGTTGGGTTTTTTTTTCTTCAAAGATTTGTTTTACATAATAAATCAAATTCGCCCCCCTCACTCCTCCCCAACAAATGTATTTTGTTTAAGTACATGCCTCCCGCCCTACAATATTTAATCGAAAGTTAAGCAATGTTTTCAGTTTTTCACAATTTACACACATGCTTTGAGCACACAAGATGATAACAGCGTTTATGGTTGCGCATTAAATTATAGTACATTTTTTATTATAATAATAGATGGCTGTATTATCTTATGAACTTTCAAATGTTAATTAAATTCTAATGCTAAATATTTTTTTCAAACGTAAACCTCATTTATTTTTCAGTCACAAACATAATACATGTTTATGAAATATACATCAACAAAGAAAATAGGTCAGCCTTAGGGATTAACTGTGTGTGTAGTCATTTTCATTCACAAATTCACAGGAATTTCCGTTGCTGCCAAACAACTACGCCGACCCAGAGCCTTTCAAGTTACTGGTAGTAGGACGAAACAAGTTCATTTCGGTTACATGACATTATTGAATGCGTTTATTTATTTATTTTTCAAATGTAGGTTTTCTTTGAATTAGAATTTAAGTGTTGTCGGCAAAGCAAAAGGACGATGAAATAAAATATTTAGCAGGCCGCTTGGCTTTTTAAAATTTATGATTAAAGCTAAAAAAAAAAATTATGCCAAAAATTCTTCATCAATGCTTTTGATAATAATAATCAAATTTAGCTTTAATTATTGTAGGCTTGTAAAAAAATTAGGCAATGCAATTGCCGCTTTGCAATGAGTGAACACACTTTGTTTTAAATTTACCAAATTGAAGATGGTGTATTGTATATAGCCCCATACCCCATAATATTATTATCATGTGGCCAATTACTAGCCTAATCATTTTTTTTTTTCAAAACATGTAATTTTTATAGCTGGCTGACTACGTTACTAGACATGTGTTACATACATGGGCGTATTCATGGGGGGGGGGGGCAAGGGGGGCATTTGCCCCCCCTTACATTAAAAAAAATGTCATAAAGTTGTTATTTGCCCCCCCCCCCCTGGAAAAATTCCTAGCGACGCCCATGGTTACATTTGCTAGGGTTGATCTCCCGGGATCCTGGTCGAATAACCGGTCTTACGAATTGCGGGGCCCAATTTAACGGATGCTTATGAGGCCCCCTCTTCTAATCTTTAAAAGCATGGACCAATTGGGACCAACCGATATTTAGCAGTGAAAAATAACCACACTGACAGTTTGACCTGGCTACGGGCCTGTTCGTATAGCAGCTGTGATGTAGGCGTTGCCAGTTATCGTTTACAGTATAATATGTATGGTTGTTAAGCTAACTATTAGAATACAAATAAAAATGAGCTGCAAAAACAATGGTTTAATTCATCATGACTGGCTGGCTGAAGAAAATTTGACCTACACAGTGGAGACTTCGCTCAAATACTGATCTTAGGTCATGCCGAGGGGGGGGGGGGGCTTATTCGGAGTTATTCCCATTATTTATTTATTTTTTTTCAAGGAAGAACTACCATAAAATAAACATTCCGCTCTGACATACGCATGTAGACACTGTTGAAACATATGTGGTTAGCTTTACACATTTGTTTGCATTGAATATAATATTAAAGGGGGGCATTCTCTGTAGTAAATGTGTGATTAGTAAAAGATAAAATGATAAATGTATCGATCAGTTTCGATATATAATTAGTAAGTAATATTCATTTTATTAATTTGTTTAATGTTTCTTAAGTTGATTCTTATTCAACTCTCTCCCGATTTTCTAAACAATCAACAAATACACCTTTTGAATATATTATTTACAGTCTACAATTAAACTGGGCTAAATGAATGGAGTGGGACAGATGGCCGAGTGGTGTAGATACTCGACTGTCGACCTGAGAGTCCTGGGTTCAGTCCTCGTTGGTGAAGTCGTCCCACAAGCCAGGCCCGTAGCTTGCGTTTTTTCTGGCCCCCTCTGCTTGTTTGCTCTACTTAGTAACATTTATTTCCTGCTATAGGCCTGGCCCTTGCTGTAGAATGCCTGGTCCCTGCTGTAGAATCTTCACGCTACGGGGCTGCCACAAGCCCACACGGCTTCAAATGGGTACCTGACTTAAGTTGGGGAAGTAAAGGCAGCTGGGCGTTGTGTTAATTAACCACACAATTCCTTCCTATGCCGAGGTTATAGAAACAGATGAATTCTACACTTCGTCTGCCCCGATGTCCATTAAGGGCTAAATGAATACAACAAATACAAAAGCTTATATTTCGTCATATATATATATATATATATATATATATATATATATATATATATATATATATATATATAGAGAGAGAGAGAGAGAGAGAGAGAGAGAGACTAGCCATACGTAGAAAACTGTTTTGTTTTGTAAAAATATCATTTTTTGTGTACCATTATGAATAAATTAACAAAGATTATCTATTCTATATTTTAAGTGTTTTTTACATTACTGTTTTCATACCCCCCCCCCCCGAAACCGAATCCCTAAACCTAAAGTAAAAAAGACAGAAATGTCCCGGTTGGTCCGTGAAAAAATATGGCAAGCCTATATATATATAAATACTTATTTTACAGTGTTTTATTACATAATTTATATGTATATATATATGTATATATATATATATATATATATATATATATATATATATATTATGTAATAAAACACTGTAAAATAAGTATTTATTATTTCTTTTTTTTTTAAATGCCTGTTGAAGATATTTCATACCGGGATGAGAGTCATTTTTGCCCCGGCATCCCCCGGGATACGCCGGCTAATGAGATATCCTTGTCGGATCTTATAACATGGAATGTGCATACTTTTTCAATCGCGGGCCACAATGGGTTCTTTAAAAGTGGCAGAAGGAGGGATGAACCCATTAGGAGGGAACACATATGAAAGGGAGAGAGGATCGTATGTTGACCACGCCTCCTTTATAAGGTTTAAAAAAAGGGGGACATAACTTAAAACAACTATAATTGAATTAACCCAAGATGTTAAATAGGAGTCAAGGACACACTTTTCCTTGTTTGCAATTTGCATTCAGTTGATGCATTTTGCACCACATTCGCAGCATACAATCTGGGGCGGAATTAATGGAGGACGCACCGGGCGCTCGCCAGCCCTCCCCCCCCCCCCAAAAAAAAAACCCAACTTTTTTTTTTGGATCCCATTTTCCAAACAAAATAAAAAGTTTCCGCCTGGGACCCTTTCCTTCCTTCCTTCACCCCCCCCCCCCCTTGCCATAATCCAAACCATCACGTGACGCCACGGACTCAAGTTGATAGTGTTACTTTCTATGACTAAAATACATTCTTATTTAACAACTCTTCCGATTCCAAAAAAAAAAATATTTCCCCCTTTATTTATTATTTTTATTTCTGCGCGTCTTTCTGTCTTGCGTTTCCCCTCCTACATTGAATGCAACATTTAATTTCACTCGGGGGCGGGAGGAAGGAGGGCACTTGGGGGGGCGGGAGGAAAGAGGATTGGGGGTGGTGGGGGGAGGGGCTTTTGACTCTGACACAGAAGTGCACAAGAGTACTGCTTTATCGTTGCCTTGTTGGGTATAAGTGACCGTAAGACTGATGAAAACGATAACCGCGCTGCACTAAACTCCTCTAATCTCCCTACCCCCCCCCCACACATACACACCCACCACCACCATCTCTGACATGGTGCACTGCTAATAGTTTGACACCAGCCGTGGGAAATGGCTTATTATTTGGGACTCGGGCGTTTCGGTTTAGAGAGTTACGGCATTGATCAGTATGTGTGATGGTGTATGGTTGGCTGGTTCGGCATTGATCAGTATGTGTGATGGTGTATGGTTGGCTGGGTCGTGGGGGGGGGGTGAGTGGGTGGGAAGAAGAGTGGATGTCGCTCTGGTACAACGTGTGTCGTTTTTTTGTGTGAAAAGGAAGCAAGTAAGGCGCATAATAACAAAGACGGACAGAAACACATAGCCTGATGACGTCATTGATTTTCGCGTCTATATTTATCCCGCCGGATATAGTACACAAATCAAAGGCGGCTTTATCATTATGCGACAGTGGTGCCATAGTGATTGGAGGGGAGGGAGGGGTACTGGGGTGGAAGGCGGCTCCTGTAACTGATGGCTAAATACCGTACACTATCATTCCAGTTAACCCCCCCCACCCACTCTCTTTCTAAATAGATTGCGGGGTCATGGGGCCTCACCTAACAGAAAACTTTAAGGTCATCTCTGCACACACTGACAACAGTGACATGCGTAGACAGACTGACACACCGTGACTGATGACATCATTGATTTACATATCTCTTTCCCACCCCTCTCTCTCTCTCTCTCTCTCTCTCTCTCTCTCTCTCTCTCTCTCTGTTGCACATACAAGTTCAACGATTATTCCTCTTTCTCCTCCCCCCCCTTCCCACCCACCCACCCACCCAGGTAAGCATTTCATAGTTTTTTTCTTGTTTTAACAAACATTGCTTGTGTATGATGATTGTTGGTCTTAACGAAGGTGAGAACATACTCCCAATCTTCAGATAACTTATTTGATAATGGGTGGGGGGGGGGGGAGGATCGTAATACCCTAAGACAGTCATGATCTCTTGACACCAGCATTAATTAGGCATATATAATTTTATATCAATTAATTAATCATATATATATATATATATATATATATATATATATATAAAGGCTGTTGCGAGGTGATGTAACCACACACTCCCTTAATATGCCGAGTTTATGGGAAACATATGAATCCTTCACTTCATCTGTCCCTTTTCATGGGCGTCGCTAAGAATTTTTCCAGGGGGGGGGGCAACAAAAATTTTCCGGGGGGGGGCAAATAACAACTTTATGACATTTTTTTAAATGTAAGGGGGGGGGGAGCATATGCTCTTATATGACATTTTTTCAAAATGTGGGGGGGGGGGCATTTCCCTTGCTCCCCCCCCCCCCATGAATACGCCCATGTCCCTTTTAGGGCTAAGGTAATTTCAACTTGACTTCATGTGCTTCAGTTGAGTTGTCGCTCTATTAGAAATGTGCTTTACTCTCCGTGAATGAGACTGTAAGGCACGTGAGTGTATAATTTCAGACCGTTAACGGGGCACACTGGGACGGATGAGGCGACCCCGCTGGTACTACTGTCACATTGACCGTCAACTAGGAGTAGGGGTCCCCCCACTACCGAAGGACCACCTTCCAGTAAATCTGATTTTGTAGGTAGGGACTTTCTGACTAGCCCCCCTCCCCCCTCTTAATCTCTTCCTAAGGCACCCAAAAAAAACAAACAAACAACCTACGAATGACTCAGATCTTCTCCTAACACTCACACACATAATAACCAATAAGAAATGAAATTGTGGTAATCCCCCAGGACCGGTCTTAAGTTGATGTGGTGGGCCTCACGCCTTGTAACCAAACAAGGGTCTAACATTGCGAACATATTGACAAATGTGAGATAAAATGATAATTGAAAGGGGGGGGGGCGATTTTTTTTTTTGTTCAGGGCCTAAGGCTTTAGTTTTATTAGCCTGATAGTTAACCCAATGTTATCCTACTCTCCTTATAATTTTTCTTTTCATCTTTCACTGACGATCTCTTCAAAAATGATTTCTAGTCCCGGGCACTCAAGCCACGTCATAGTTATACTCCCCTTCCCGCCCCCCCCCCAATCCCCTTCTCTTCACCGCTGTCATTTTTTTTTTTTTGAAGTCCGTTAGCAAGCCTTTGTCAGATTTTTTATTTATTTATGAAGTTTTCATGAAAAAAACAAAATAGCTTTTAGAACGATGAGTATAATTAAATACGATTAACAACAACGAAGCTAATGACGCAACGCATTATGGGAAGAAAAAAAAAGATAAACGTTCCCCCCCCCCCGCCCCCCGGTTGTTGAAGAATGTGAAATCAATCATTACTAATGTATTCATTACACCGCCCACTGGGATAAAAATAGATACCCGGTGGGTTCTATCGGGTATTGCGTAGTCGACATTTCGACATAATGCCAACTATGGAATTCTAAATATAAATTGAAAGAAAAGGGTAGGCGGGGAGGGATCAATACCCCCCCCCTCCAACAATAAAAAAAAATGTGCGGACGGTACCATAGAAGAGGGTGTGTCAACTTATGAAAGCTGTATTAGAGTGTTGCTGTTATTATAACTCTTCACTCAAGGGTGATTTATAAAAAAAAAAAACAAGTGTAGGCCTACGTTCATTCGTTAAATAAAACGAATGACGTATGGCTGGCTATTCAAGGAGCCGTTCTTATATTTTCGTTGTTTTTTTTTTAAATTTTATTGGAGAACTTAGACAAAGAGTTTTAAATATTTGGAGCTCCACTGGCATCAAATTTGACCGAAATTTTTTTTACAGGAAAAGGGCTCTTTAACAGCGGGCCACCTAGTTGGACGCTTGGCTTGCCCAGCCCCGTTGCCAAGGGGGGCACTGGGGGGCCGTGCCCCCCCCCCCGCTTAAAAAAGAAGAAAAAGAGGAAAAAATAAAAAAGTAAAAGTTCCCCCTTGCTGGGTATTGGTGCCCCCCTTGCTTACTTTGACCTGGCTACGGGCCTGGGCTTGCTTATCCATATAGACGGGGTGGCTTGTTCCATGATAAGATATAAAACTATTATGGTGGGAGCAAAAAAAAACAAACAAACTAGAACGTTAGAGAGGAACTATTTATTTATAAAATATAAAACTACTATCAGGTGTCGTGTACCAGTTATGTCCCTTATTATTTTCCAGAATAATTTTGTCTTGTTTTTTTTTATAATTATTATTTTCCTGTGCTTTAATATTATTGAAGGACCGCCGCTGGGCCCTTTTGACTGAGATCGTTAGATGTTCAAGATTTGCAGGAGGCATCCATGCTTAGGGTGGGGGGGTCCCCTTTGGCAGGAGTGTGTGATCAGAGGTGGAAATCGTCTGGGGGGGGGTGAAGGACGAGCAGACGGCAGGCTCTGACAATTGTAACAAAATATGTCGATGTGGACTTTCTTACTAAAGCACAAAAAAAAAAGAGAGTGTTTGACTTTTTTAAATTTTTATTTGAAACAGGCCCGTAGCGTGCGGTTGGGGGCAGGGGGCCGCCCCCCCCCCCGTGCGTTTTGTCTGCCCACCCCCCGGCTTATTTGTTCTGCTTAGTAAAATGTATTACCTGCCCCCCCCCCCCCGGCTATTGCCTGGCCCTGCTGTATAATTTTCACGCTACGGGGCTGATTTGAAATCATTTTCTGAACGTATGTAAAGCTTTTACTTTTATCGTTTTTTTTTTTTAATGTATTTTAAAGGAATTGCGAAATTTGTAATAGGCCTGTAGCCTACATTTTATCATGGGAGCTTTTTTTTTTCCAAATCCAACTTTTTAATGTTGTCCATAGGCCTACACGTTTCGCTAATGAGGCCAACACATATCGCTACGTATGCCTTACACAGACTCTAGTATTAGTTAAATCAGTTAAGTGGGGAAATCAGGGACGCGAAAAATTAATATGACACCAAGGGTGAGCAAACTTTTGAATTCGCGGACCACATTGGGCTCGTAAATTTGTCGGGCCAAGAGTATTTAGATGAAATGTGAACATATAATAATATAAATAAAAGTTTAAAAAGTCATAACATTAAAAGGCTAAGTGCTGTGCGTCACTCTGGAAAGAGCGTCGGGTCGAATTTAGCCCGGGGGTCGCAGTTTGCCCATGGGCTGCCTTAGAAAAGATTTATTTATAATACACCTAATTTTCTTACCGCTTGTTTCTTTTTCTGCATTAAACCTTGAAGAGCTTAATTTAAAGAAAAAAAAACACATTTGTGCTGACTCGACAATATAATACATAAAATTCAAATATCAACCAGTAAGATTTTGTTAAGAAAAAATTAAACCCAGTCTTAGAAATATATGAACTTTTTTTTTTACTATTTAATGAGCAATTATTATTTAATTATTTTGAAAGGTTTTCGTTAGGCACCCAAAAATCTTGATGTTTTTTTTTTAACATCCCCCCTCCCCACTCTGCACACTAATCCGTTATATGCGATACATACACACACACAAACCGTTCTTAGAATGTGTGGCCTTTTTTTTTGGGGGGGGGGGGGTGGGGAAGTAGCAGTCCTAGGCAAAACAACAACATCTATCCGTTTGAATACATTGTTATCATTATTTCCATCATATGAGTGCTTACAAGTTATTGTAGTCCTACATACACAAGTGGCTTTGTCGATGAATAATCATTTCATATCATCAGAATTCAGACTAGCCAGTGTGGGTCGGGGGTCGGTGGTCGCCCTTGTCTAAAAACGGGCTCTATTTCCAGCAGCTTTGCATTACATTTAATATTCTCGATTGACACCCCCATGTACATGACGCGCAGTGTGTGTGCTTGATAACGGGTCAATATTTCATACGTACTCTACGCACATGAGTTGATCACGTCTGTCGATACCTCGCCACTTTGTTACTTGATATTTAATACGTTTTTTGGTTGGTAACTGATAATTGGTAATCGATTATTTCTGAAGTACTCGCTCACTTCAGATAATAGTGTGCCTGCCACCAATTATTCTTGCCCATCACATTCAATCTACATTGCACTTGTTTAGGTTTATAGACGATTTCTGTAGTGACGTAAGAGATCACGTGTGAGCTTTAAAGTTTTTAATGCTGCCTTGTTTACACACACACTCCACACATCGACACACATCTGGTATCGCGTTTCAGCAATTTTTTTTTCAAAGAAAAATAAATAATTAAAATCCTAGATTGCTCACAGATCCACAAACTAAAGCCGTTCCCTTCCCCCAACTCAAAAAAAAAGTATCCTAAGACAGACATTTATTGTTTGTTTATCTGTGTAATTTGTAAGATTTCCTGCTTTAGTGTAAAATTTTTAAGGACGATGAATGTCTGAAAGCTCAATACTGAGATAAGTACTACCCTGCTATTTATCTATGCCGAGTGCCGGTACCCGAAAAAAATGAGAAATAATAGAATGGCGCTTGACGTAAGCGTAGCCACTTCGATATATATATGTTGAGGACAGTCATGATGACCAACTAAAGTTACCGTTCTACGCAGAAGAGCGGGTCGCTGGATCCCTATAAAATGCACCGTATAGAAATACCGATGCATCAAATTCAGTCAAGAGTACGAGTATCAGTTGAGCATGACAAATGTATCAGTAGAGCGTAACATATGTATCAGTCGAGCATGACATATGTATCAGTTGAGCATAACATATGTATCAGTTGAGCATAACAAATGTGTTCTTCGATTGGAAAAAAACTAACCCTATGAAGTCCCATCAGACGTGCAAACAGAAGACTTATCTGCTATGAAGAGTTGAAACTCCTCACTTGTGGGCTTGGGGGGGGGGGGGCTAATGGGGTGACAGTCCCAGGCCCCGCGCTTGGAAGAGTTATTATGTTATCTTACCGTAACAAAACTAAACGTTGAATTGTTAAGGACATCATCGGTGTGAGCGCGGTCCGGATTGAACAGCAGCAACACTGGTCGCATTTTGTCCATGTCAGGTACAGACACAAACACACAGGGTCGCATTTTGTCCATGTCAGGTACAGACACAAACACACAGGGTCGCATTTTGTCCATGTCAGGTACAGACACAAACACACAGGGTCGCATTTTGTCCATGTCAGGTACAGACACAAACACACAGGGTCGCATTTTGTCCATGTCAGGTACAGACACAAGTACAGGGTCGCATTTTGTCCACGTCTGGTATAGACACAAACACACACACACAGCTTTTTGTTTTTTTGGCCTGGCAACAACTTTCCATCATCTGTAGCTCTTTCTTTAGAGCCCGAAAGTTCTTTCGGTGAATTAAAAATAACTAACATCAATGTTTCTATGAATACCATTTGTCTCAAGATGGTACATGATGTAAAGCTTTGTTGGATAACATTTGGAATAATTGATGGACGTGAATTATAGAATGTAGTACTACGCTATTTAAAGTTTAGAAAAGTGTAAGTTAATTAACTATACCATAAGTAGGTTACCAACGGATGTAGTCTTTAAATGTATTTCAGGCTTACAAGGCTTACATTCACAAGGATTACAAATTAGTGCTCCACCTAATATATTTATTTTGTTGCTGAATAATTTAAACTAATGTTTTTTGGATAATGTACAATAGAAAATGAACTAAAATTTTTTGTTTGAAACCATATTTACCAAGAGATAAAATAATTTTTATACAATGACACTTCTAGATTTCTACTTCTCTTGTCACACTGGGAAAATTGTCAACTGCCTCAATTGCAGATTCATCTAGCATCCAAGTAAATTCTGTAATTATCTGTTTCTGAAAGCCTGGTTACTTGTACAATGCCTGTTGAACTGCAATGCAGATTCATCTAGCATCCAAGTAAATTCTGTAATTATCTGTTTCTGAAAGCCTAGTTACTTGTACAGTGCTTATTGAACTGCAATGCAGATTCATCTAGCATCCAAGTAAATTCTGTAATTATCTGTTTCTGAAAGCCTGGTTACTTGTACAGTGCCTATTGAACTGCAATGCAGATTCATCTAGCATCCAAGTAAATTCTGTAATTATCTGTTTCTG
>JAGDYQ010000347.1:135140-482280 GCA_021962125.1 Bulinus truncatus | reverse complement strand
AGTTGGATGCTAGATGAATCTGCAATTGAGGCAGTTGACAATTTTCCCAGTGTGACAAGAGAAGTAGAAATCTAGAAGTGTCATTGTATAATAATTATTTTATCTCTTGGTAAATATGGTTTCAAACAAAAAAAATTTTTAGTTCATATTCTATTGTACATTATCAAAAAAACATTAGTTTAAATTATTCAGCAACAAAATAAATATATTAGGTGGAGCACTAATTTGTAATCCTTGTGAATGTAAGCCATGTAGTTAGAAATCTCAATCTGAAATTTATTTAAAGACTACCTCCGTTGGTAACCTACTTATGGTATAGTTAATTAACTTACACTTTTCTAAACTTTAAATAGCGTAGTACTACATTCTATAATTCACGTCAATTGTTCCAAATGTTATCCAACAAAGCTTTACATCATGTACCATCTTGACACAAATGGTATTCATAGATAAATTAATGTTAGTTATTTTTAATTCATCGAAAGAGCTTTTGGGCTCTAAAGAAAGAGCTACAGAAGATGGAAAGTTGTTGTCAGGCCAAAAAAAAAAAACAAAAAGCTGTGTGTGTGTTTGTGTCTATACCAGACATGGACAAAATGCAACCCTGTGTGTTTGTGTCTATACCTGACATGGACAATGCGACCCTGTGTGTTTGTGTCTATACCAGACATGGACAAAATGCGGCCCATGTTGCTGCTGTTCTTTCCGGACCGCGCTCACACCAATGACGTCCTTAACAATTCAACGTTTAGTTTTGTTACGGTAAGATAACATAAATAACTCTTCCAAGCGCGGGGCCTGGGACTGTCACCCCATTAGCCCCCCCCCCCCCCCAAAGCCCACGACTGAGGAGTTTCAACTCTTCATAGCAGATAAGTCTTCTGTTTGCACTTCTGATGGGACTTCATAGGGTTAGTTTTTCCAATCGAAGAACACATTTGTTATGCTCAACTGATACATGTCATGCTCGACTGATGCATATGTTATGCTCTACTGATACATTTGTCATGCTCGACTGATGCATATGTTATGCTCTACTGATACATGTCATGCTCGACTGATGCATATGTTATGCTCTACTGATACATGTCATGCTCGACTGATGCATATGTTATGCTCTACTGATACATGTCATGCTCGACTGATGCATATGTTGTGCTCAACTGATACATGTCATGCTCGACTGATGCATATGTTATGCTCTACTGATACATTTGTCATGCTTGACTGATGCATATGTTATGCTCTACTGATACATTTGTCATGCTCAACTGATACTCGTACTCATGACTGAATTTGATGCATCGGTATTTCTATACGGTGCATTTTATAGGGATCCAGCGACCCGCTCTTCTGCGTAGAAATGTAACTTTAGTTGGTCATCATGACTGTCCTCAACATAGATATATATATATATACTGTATAAGATGGTACTCGGCATAGATAAATAGCAGGGTAGTACTTACCTCAGTATTGAGCTTTCAGACATCCATCGTCCTTAACAATTTTACACTAAAGCAGGAAATCTTACAAATTACACTGATAAACAAACAATAAATGTCTGTCTTAGGATACTTTTTTTTTTTGAGTAGGGGGAAGGGAAGGGCTTTAGTTTGTGGATCTGTGAGCAATCTAGGATTTTAATTATTTATTTTTCTTTGAAAAAAAATTGCTGTAACGCGATACCAGATGTGTAAACTGTATTCATTTGTGTGGAGTGTGTGTGTGTAAACAAGGCAGCATTAAAAAAATTTTAAGCTCACACGTGATATCTTACGTCACTACAAAAATCGTCTATAAACCTAAACAACTGCAATGTAGATTGAATGTGATGGGCAAGAATAATTGGTGGCAGGCACACTATTATCTGAAGTGAGCGAGTACTTCAGAAATAATCGATTACCAACTATCAGTTACCAACCAAAAAACGTATTAAATATCAAGTAACAAGTGCGAGGTATCGACAGACGTGATCAACTCATGTGCGTGAGTACGTATGAAATATTGACCCGTTATCAAGCACACACACTGTGCGTCATGTACATGGGGGTGTCAATCGAGAATATTAAATATAATGCAAGCTGCTGGAAACAGAGCCCGTTCTTAGACAAGGGCGACCGCCCCCCCCCGAACCCCCAAAACACACACACACACTGGCTAATCTGAATTCTAATGATAAGAAATGATTATTCATCGACAAAGCCACTTGTGTATGTAGGACTACAATAACTTGTAAGCACTCATATGATGGAAATAATGATAACAATGTATTCAAACGGATAGATGTTGTTTTGCCTAGGACTGCTACTTCCCCTCCCCCCCCCCCAAAAAAAAAAGGCCACACATTCTAAGAACGGTTTGTGTGTGTGTGTGTATCGCATATAACGGATGAGTGTGCAGAGACGAGCTGATAGTAAGATGGATGAGGCGAGCAGTAGACAGTGCCGTGTTAATAGCCATGTTAATAGCATTTAATAGCATCCGGGCTACATCATTTTTTGGGATATGGGGGGGGGGGGGGGTGTTAAAAAAAACCATCAAGATTTTTGGGTGCCTAACGAAAACCTTTCAAAGTAATTAAATATAAATTGTTCATAAAATAGTATAAAAAAGTGTATATATTTCTAAGACTGGGTTTAATTTTTTCTTAAAATCTTACTGGTTGATATTTGAATTTTATGTATTATATTGTTGAGTCAGCACACATTTTTTTTCTTTAAATTAAGCTCTTCAAGGTTTAATGCAGAAAAAGAAACAAGCGGTAAGAAAATTAGGTGTATTATAAATAAATCTTTTCTAAGGCAGCCCATGGGCAAACTGCGACCCCCGGGCTAAATTCGACCCGACGCTCTTTTCAGTGTGACGCACAGCACTAGCCTTTTAATGATATGACTTTTAACTTTTATTTATATTATTTTATGTTTACATTTCATCTAAATACTCTTGGCCTGCGGGACAAATTTACGAGCCCAATGTGGCCCACGAATTCAAAAGTTTGCTCACCCCTTGGTCACGGTGTCATATTAATTTTTCGCGTCCCTGATTTTCCACTTAACTGATTTAACTAATACTAGAGGAAGATGAAAGAAGAGATGGGAAGACAATATCAAAGAATGGACCGGCAGCTCAGGACCGGAAAAAATGGCGGGAACTGGTTTTCAGTCAACAACGGTGCCCCAAAGACCAACCCACGGGTTAAGGGATAAAGAAGAAGAAGAAGAGTCTGTGTAGGCATACGTAGCGATATGTGTTGGCAGGCCTATGCACAACATTAAAAAGTTGGATTTGGAAAAAAAAAAAGGTCCCATGATTAAATGTAGGCTGCAGGCCTATTACGAATTTCGCAATTCCTTTAAAATAAAGTAATAAAAAAAAACCGACAAAAGTAAAAGATTTACACACATTCAGAAAATGATTTCAAATCAGCCCGTTGCGTGAAAATTCTACAGCAGGGGCCAGGCAAAAGCCGGGGGTGGGGGCAGGTAATACATTTTACTAAGTAGAACAAATAAGCAGGGGGGGCGAGGCAGACAAAACGCAGAGGGTGGCCCGGCCCCCTGCCCCCCCCCCGCACACTACGGGCCTGTTTCAAATAAAAATTTAAAAAAGTCAAACACTCTCCTTTTTTTGTGCTTTAGTCAGAAAGTCCACATCGACATATTTTGTATTTTGTTACAATTGTCAGAGCCTGCCGTCTGCTCGTCCTTCGCCCCCCCCCCGAGACGATTTCCACCTCTGATCACACACTCCTGCCAATGGGGACCCCCTAAGCATGGCTGCCTCCTGCAAATATTGTGTCTCTAACGATCTCAGTCAAAAGGGCCCAGTGGCGGTCCTTCAATAATATTAAAGTACAGGAAAATAATAATAATAATAATAAAAAAAACAAGACAAAATTATTCTGGAGAATAATAAGGGAAATAACTGGTACACGACACCCAATAGTAGTTTATATTTTATAAATAAATAGTTTCTCTCTAACGTTCTAGTTTTTTTTTTTTGCTACCACCATAGGGTCCGTCCATAAAGTACGTCACGCTATTTTTGACGATTTTTGACCCCCCCCTCCCCCCTGTCACAAAGTGTCACAAATCTCGGGACCCCCCCCCCCTAAAGTACGTCACACTTTCGAAAATTTTTTTTAACTAAGAACTAATTAAAATTTAATCGAAAACTTAAATCGCACTTCACTATTAAACTACCTTAAAATATAAATATTAAAAGAACTATCAGATTATTAAATGAATTTAATAGTAGAATAACTAATGGTCAACAGTTGTCTCAGTTATTCTTTGAACTTGAAGCAGTAACTCAATTGAATTTGAAAAAAATTGCAAAAATTAGATTGACAATTATATAATAAACATCATTTATCTGCTACCTATTCATTTACAATGGGTGAGGTAAACTTTGAGATAATCTTCCGATTATGCATTCTATTGACACAGGATAATCTAAAAAAAGGACTAGATTGACAAATTATGTGAGCAGCTCTGGTTCTGTATTGAATATGTTTATATTGGACCCGTGAATTATGTTTAATTAAAAAATATTCACTAGACATCATCCATCCATGGTGAAGTGTTCATCCATAGTTAAGACTGACATAAATCTTTCCACATCATCGTTTCCTGGAAGGATAGTTGCAGACAGATCAACTTCATCCTCTGAATGTGCATTTTCCATTCTGCCAATAATTGCCATGAGTGCTCTTTGCCTTCTAGCAGCGATTCTCAAAGGACGAATGCGTTTTATCTGAGTTGATTCTGGAAAATGTGGGCTTGGCACATTTTCCTAGGGGACGGGTGGTCGAGTGGTATAGAGCGCTCGACTGTCGACCGGAGGGTCCCGGGTTGGAATCTTGTGAGAACCTTAGGACTTTTTCAGGTCCTGCTGAAAGTTCCCAAGTCCACCCAGCTTTAAAATGGGTACCTGACTTTATGTTGGGGGAGTAAAGGCGGCTGGGAATTGTGCAAACCACACAATCTCTTCATATGCCTAGGTTATAGAAACAGATGAATTCTACACTTCATCTGCCCCGATGGCCCTTTAGGGCTAAGGAAACTTTACTTTTTTTACATTCTCCTGCGCCCGAGCTCTGTGTTATCATGTATGTTTCTTCAACATTGTTTGTGAGGCAAAGTATAAGTGACACACTTTGCAAATTCGATCATGTATGCTGGTCTGCAAAGATGGACAATAAAGATCATATGGTTGCACTTTAAAAACTTCTGTTGGTCTTGCCATAATGTCATCAAATTTGAGAGTTTGTGCCACAAACAAACAATGAAGGAAATGTATGTGCATCTGCATCTGCTCTTTCTGAAGCTCTGAGTCCATCAGTTGTTTGGTTGATTGGGATTGGATTTGGAGGAGGAAATAATCTCGAAGGTAAAACGTTGAAAAATAAGCTCCGTACTTTGTTGCAACATTTTATGTCCTGACATTTCACAATTTGAGTGAAGTATTGGCTGGTGCGAACATGATGGTCAAACCATTCTTATCCTTCGACATCAGTCCTGCTGCATTCAATTCAGATTTCATTTCTCAGGGTTAATATATTCTGCAACTGTTGGAAATTGGTCAACAATCACATGCGACCAGATTTCAGCTAAAGTTTCACCTGCAAACTTGAAGTTTGTTCTTTCCAAATCCTCATTTATTGTTCTGCCCTGCGAATCAAAGTGACTGCCATAATGTTCATTTGGCAATATGACACCAGACAGTTCACTGCTAAATGGAGCCATTCGATGTTCCACGCGATTATAAGCACTTCTTCCTGGTGCACTGGTTGCAAGGAATAAGGCACCAATATTATTTTAACGAAGTGATGGATTGCAACTTCAATTACGGTAATTTTTTGTATTATAATAAAAATTCCAAATTTCTTTATCAGTGATATAATTATGCAGCAGACAACAAATAAATAATAACACTTCCGCAACAGTTTATAAGCGGTCCTAACTAGCATGAGGAATTGTGAACATAAAACTAATTCAAGTGTTTCACAATTTTTTTTTAAATTATTTTTAAAACTATTAAGTTTTACTAAAAAAATTAAATTAGAAATAAAATTAAAAATATATTAAAAATGTGACGTCACACTTGGCCTGACCCCCCCTCCCCCCTGTTACAAACTGTCACACTTTCTTATACCCCCTCCCCCCCCCTTGGAGCGTGACGTACTTTATGGACGGCCCCATAATAGTTTTATATCTTATCATGGAACAAGCCACCCCGTCTATATGGATAGGCAAGCCCAGGCCCGTAGCCAGGTCAAAGTAAGCAGGGGGGCATCAATACCCAGCAAGGGGGCACCTTTACTTTTTCTTTATTTTTTCCTCTTTTTCTTCTTTTTTAAGCGCGGGGGGGGGGCACTCCACACCTAGCGGGGGGGGGGCACGGCCACCCAGTGCCCCCTTGGCTACGGGGCTGGGCAAGCCAAGCGTCCAACTAGGTGCCCTGCTGTTAAAGAGCCCATTTCCTGTAAAAAAAATTTCGGTCAAATTTGATGACAGAGTGGCTCCAAATATTTAAAACTCTTTGTCTAAGTTCTCCAATAAAATTAGAAAAAAAAAACAACGAAAATATAAGAACGGCTCCGTGAATAGCCAGCCATACGTCATTCGTTTTATTTAACGAATGAACGTACACTTGTTTTTTTTTTTTTATAAATCTCCCTTGAGTGAAGAGTTATAATAACAGCAACACTCTAATACAGCTTTCATAAGTTGACACACCCTCTTCTATGGTACCGTACGTACATTTTTTTTTATTGTTGGAGAAGGGGGGGGGTATTAATCCCTCCCCGCCTACCCTTTTCTTTCAATTTATATTTAGAATTCCATAGTTGGCATTATGTCGAAATGTCGACTACGCAATACCCGATAGAACCCACCGGGTATCTATTTTTATCCCAGTGGGCGGTGTAATGAATACATTAGTAATGATTGATTTCACATTCTTCAACAACCGGAGGGGGGGGGTGAACGTTTATCTTTTTATTTCCCATAATGCGTTGCGTCATTAGCTTCGTTGTTGTTTATGGTATTTAATTATACACATCGTTCTAAAAGCTATTTTGTTTTTTCATGAAAACTTCATACATAAATAAAAAATCTGACAGAAAAGAGACTTTGCTAAAGGACTTCAAAAAAAAAAAAAATGACAGCAAAGGTGAAGAGAAGGGGATGGGGGGGGGGAGGGCGGGAAGGGGAGTATAACTATGATAAAACATTTTGAAAAAATGTCATATAAGAGGGGGCATTTGCTCCCCCCCCCCTTACATTTAAAAAAAAAATGTCATAAAGTTGTTATTTGCCCCCCCGAAACTTTTGCCCCCCCCGGAAACTTTGCCCCCCCCCGGAAAAATTCCTAGCGACGCCCATGAAAAGGGACAGATGAAGTGAAGGATTCATATGTTCCCATAAACTCGGCATATTAAGGGAGTGTGTGGTTACATCAACTCGCAACAGCCTTTATATATATATATATATATATATATATATATATATATATATATATATTATTAAGTAATTGATATAAAATTATATATACCCAATTAATGCTGGTGTCAAGAGATCATGACTGTCTTAGTGTATTACAATCCTCCCCCACCCCCACCCACTATCAAATAAGTTATCTGAAGATTGGAATTATGTTCTCACCTTCGTTAAGACCAACAATCATCATACACAAGCAATGTTTGTTAAAACAAGAAATACTATGAAATGGTTACCTGGGGGGGGGGGGGGGAAGGAGAAAGAGGAATAATCGTTGAACTTTTATGTGCAACAGAGAGAGAGAGGGGGGGGAAGAGATATGTAAATCAATGATGTCATCAGTCACGGTGTTTCAGTCTGTCTACGCATGTCACTGTTGTCAGTGTGTGCAGAGAAGAACTTAAAAGTTTTCTGTTGGGTGAGGCCCCATGACCCCGCAATCTATTTAGAGGGTGGGTGGGGGGGATAACTGGAATGATAGTGTACGGTATTTAGCCATCAGTTACAGGAGCCGCCTTCCACCCCAGTACCCCTCCCTCCCCTCCAATCACTATGGCACCACTGTCGCATAATGCTAAAGCCGCGTGTGATTTGTGTACTATATCCGGCGGGATAAATATAGACGCGAAAGTCAATGACGTCATCAGGCTATGTGTTTCTGCCCGTCTTTGTTATTATGTGGCTTACTTGCTTCCTTTTCACACAAAAAAAACGACACACGTTGAACAAGAGCGACATCCACTCCTCTTCCCCCCCCCACCCCCCTCCACCCACGACCCAGCCAACCATTCACCATCACACATACTGATCAATGCCGAACCAGCCAACCATACACCATCACACATACTGATCAATGCCGTAACTCTCTAAACCGAAACGCCCGAGTCTCAAATAAAAAGCCATTTCCCCACGGCTGGTGTCAAACTATTAGCAGTGCACCATGTCAGAGTTGGTGGTGGTGGGTATGTGTGTGTGGGGGGGGGGTAGGGGGATTAGAGGAGTTTAGTGTAGCGCGGTTATTGTTTTCATCAGTCTTACGGTCACTTATACCCAACAAGGCAACGATAACGCAGTACTCTTGTGCACTTCTGTGTCAGAGTCAAAAGCCTCCAACCCTCTTTCCTCCCGCCCACGAGTGAAATTAAATGTTGCATTCAATGTAGGAGGGGAAAGACGCGCAGAATTAAATTGGAAGAGTTGTTAAATAGGAATATTTTAGTCATAGAAACTAAGAAAGTAACACTATCTACTTGAGTCCGTGGCGTCACGTGATGGTTTGGTATATGGCAGGGGGGGGGGGTGAAGGAAGGAAAGGGTCCCAGGCGGAGACTTTTTTTTGTTTGGAAAGTTGGGTCCAAAAAAAAAGTTGGGTTTTTTTTTTGGGGAGGGGGGAGGGGGGGGTCTGGCGAGCGCCCGGTGCGTCCTCCATTAATTCCGCCCCAGACTGTTGTCATAGATCGTTTTAAATTATCTTCAAACGTTGCCTTTCATCTTCCACATTCACTTATAAATCACAAGAAAACTTCGAAGGTCGTGGTTCATTTATTAATATATATATATATATATATATATATATATATATATATATATATATATATATATCCACAACACAAACAGTGAATAATAACGTATATACATATAACCAAATATCAGAAATCCATAGTACGAATAGTCCATAATATCAACTAGAACACATGTCTCTTTAAGACTACATAATATCACTTTCTAACTTTCTAGCTTCTATATTTACACTATATTCCACAACACTTCTTTTCCCTTCACTGTCCTAGCACTAACTTCTGGTCATAGCAATAAAAAGTAGGTCCTCTCTCCTCAAGAGACCTGTGTACACTGCCTTCAGTTTCTAATTATTCCCCTTTCTCCACCTGGACATTCACTCACTTCAATCTCACTATTTACTTCACAAACACACTGAGTTCATGCACAGCTCAGTCATACACACAACACACAAAACACATCCATGACAACTGTATGCTGCGAATGTGGTGCAAAATGCATCAACTGAATGCAAATTGCAAAAAAGGAAAAGTGTGTCCTTGACTCCTATTTAACATCTTGGGTTAATTCAATTATAGTTGTTTTAAGTTATGTCCCCCTTTTTTTTAAACCTTATAAAGGAGGCGTGGTCAACATACGATCCTCTCTCCCTTTCATATGTGTTCCCTCCTAATGGGTCCATCCCTCCTTCTGTCACTTTTAAAGAACCCATTGTGGCCCGCGATTGAAAAAGTATGCACATTCCATGTTATAAGATCCGACAAGGATATCTCATTAGCCGGCGTATCCCGGGGGATGCCGGGGCAAAAATGACTTTCATCCCGGTATGAAATATCTTCAACAGGCATTTAAAAAAAAAGAAATAATAAATACTTATTTTACAGTGTTTTATTACATTATATATATATATATATATATATATATATATATATATATAAATTATGTAATAAAACACTGTAAAATAAGTATTTATATATAGGGTTGCCATATTTTTTCACGGACCAACCGGGACGGGGGGGGGGGAGATGAAAACAGTAATGTAAAAAACACTTAAAATATAGAATAGATAATCTTTGTTATTTTATTCATAATGGTACACAAACATGATATTTTTACAAAACAAAACAGTTTTCTACTTGTTATACCACTCGTATTTTTCACTTGAGTGAACCTTTCTCAATAAGTCCTTCTTCTCTTTAATTTTTTCATAAAATTCATTGCAGCTAAGTCCGAAGTTAACTTTGCACACCATCAAACCGCGGACCGTGGACTCTTGCATCACACCCCGTTCATCACGCCAGGCACTATTCATCATCGAAAAAACCCGTTCAACTGTGGCGGACGTTCCAGGAAGACAGAACACGTACTCAACAACCATTCCAAGATTAGACATTGCGATGTTTTGCTGCTTAAAGGAAGAGAGTAGCTCCATCCATTTTTCTTCGCTTGATTTTTTACGATCGTTTTCCTTTTCTTCTCTTTCCCAATCACCTACTTTAGAAGCCCAAAATTTCTTGGCAAGAACAACCTCATCAAACAGCTCGTCATTGTTCTCCCCAGTTCTTTCTTTACATGAGTAAAAACATTGTTTTTGCTGCCCTCTTGACTCCACCAAAGTTTGTGTTGCAATTGATCACCACAAAAGCCCACTACTTTATCTTCCAGTTTAATTTCCTTGATGACTGTCATAAGATGACTTGTTAATATGTCTGCAGTTTCACCAGATACAGATTTAAATTCTAGTAGTTTGACTTGCACTCCAGATTCCTGTTTAAAATAACGCACAACTATGGGGACAAGTTTAACCTCTTGTCTGTTGGAAGCATCCATACTTAGTGCAACAAAATTTGCATTTATTAAATCATTCTTCAATTCTTCCAGCGCTAAAAGTGCTATTACATTTAATATTATAGCCTCACATTTGGTTTTTCCCAATGAAAATTTTGGTTCAAAAAATTTGGAAATCAATTTAGAGGAACATGTGTTGGAATTGAAGCTTATGTTGTGATTTGATGTATGATAGGCGAATGTTGCTTCTTTAGCAGCTATTTCATATTCAGAATCAAGAGGATTTGTATTTTTGAAAAAAGTTGATATTTTTGACGATCCAGCAAGGCTTAGTAAGCTATTTTTGTGTTTCTTTGAGTTTAAATGGTCGTTAATATCAGATTGTCCTCCGTGAGCAACGGAAAATTCAGAGCCACATTGTTCATATTTGACTCTATCATCATGTGTACATACCTTTTTTAAAAACAGAAATTTACTCTGAAGGCTTTCACTAAATTTGCAGACTTTTTCGGCATAGTTTTGAGGTTAGATTACTCGATGAAAAACACAAAGTCACACAAACTGTTACATTGTTTTGCCTACTTGATGCATGGAAAACTGTACAAATAGCTATTAAATCGATTAAGGCGGCTATATATTTAACTCTTGTAAAACACACTGAAATGACAATGAATAGTACTGCACACGTGTACACTCTATTGTAGTACGTGACTGATGGACTGTTGGAGATTGCGACTACCGCGAGATTTTGTTAGTGCTCGGTACAAGTCGGGCAGTTTCCTAAGTGGTAGGTATATTTTGGCGCTGCTAGAGTGGGGAAACATATTGACAATGACAATCACGCGGTTAGCGGGATGCGTATTGGTTGATTCAAGGTTACGTCGACTGCAGGCTTCGCCTTCAACGGACTTCTCTGCTGCCGACTTCTGTAAATTTGTATTACTGTGTTACTTACCAAAATGTTAGTGATCACACAAGAGCAGATTAATCATTCTCTGATCTAATAATTTTGCTCAATTATTTCCAAGAAACTGTGCCCTGAATCTAAACCGGGACAATTTCAACAACCGGGCGGGACACTCTCTCTCTCTCTCTCTCTCTATATATATATATATATATATATATATATATATACCATCCCTTTAATGACTAAATAATATAAGCTTTTGTATTTGCTTTATTCATTTAGCCCTAAATGGACATCGGGGCAGACGAAGTGTAGAATTCATCTGTTTCTATAACCTCGGCATAGGAAGGAATTGTGTGGTTAATTAACACAACGCCCAGCTGCCTTTACTTCCCCAACTTAAGTCAGGTACCCATTTGAAGCCGTGTGGGCTTGTGGCAGCCCCGTAGCGTGAAGATTCTACAGCAGGGACCAGGCATTCTACAGCAAGGGCCAGGCCTATAGCAGGAAATAAATGTTACTAAGTAGAGCAAACAAGCAGAGGGGGCTAGAAAAAACGCAAGCTACGGGCCTGGCTTGTGGGACGACTTCACCAACGAGGACTGAACCCGGGACTCTCAGGTCGACAGTATCTACACCACTCGGCCATCTGTCCCACTCCATTCATTTAGCCCAGTTTAATTGTACACTGTAAATAATATATTCAAAAGTTGTATTTGTTGATTGTTTAGAAAATCGGGAGAGAGTTGAATAAGAATCAACTTAAGAAACATTAAACAAATTAATAAAATGAATATTACTTACTAATTATATATCGAAACTGATCGATACATTTATCATTTTATCTTTTACTAATCACACATTTACTACAGAGAATGCCCCCTTTACTATTATATTTAATGCAAACAAATGTGTAAAGCTAACCACATATGTTTCAACAGTGTCTACAGGTGTATGTCAGAACGGAATGTTTATTTTATGGTAGTTCTTCCTTGAAAAAAAAAATAATGGGAATAACTCCAAATAAGCCCCCATTCCCCCCCCCCCCGGGCCTGGCCTAAGATCAGTATTTGAGCGAAGTCTCCACTGTGTAGGTCAAATTTTCTTCAGCCAGTCATGATGAATTAAACCATTGTTTTTGCAGCTCATTTTTATTTGTATTCTAATAGTTAGCTTAACAACCATACATATTATACTGTAAACGATAACTGGCAAAGCCTACATCACATTTGCTATACGAAGAGGCCCGTAGCCAGGTCAAAGTGTCAGTGTGGTTATTTTTCACTGCTAAATATCGGTTGGTCCCAATTGGGCCATGCTTTTAAAGATTAGAAGAGGGGCCTCATAAGCATCCGTTAAAATGGGCCCCGCAATTCGTAAGACCGGTTAACCCTAGCTAATGTAACCATGGGCGTCGCTAGGAATTTTTCCAGGGGGGGGGGACAAAAATTTTCCGGGGGGAGGGGGGGGCAAATAACAACTTTATGAAATTTTTTTTAAATGTAAGGGGGGGGGGAGCAAATGCCTCCCTCTTATATGACATTTTTTCAAAATGTAACACATGTCTAGTAATTGGCCACAGAATAATAATATTATGGAGTATGGGGCTATGTACAATACATCATCTTCGATTTGGTAAATTTAAAACAAAGTGTGTTCACTCATTGCAAAGCGGCAATTGCATTGCCTAATTTTTTTACAAGCCTACAATAATTAAAGCTAAATTTGATTATTATTATCAAAAGCATTGATGAAGAATTTTTGGCATAATTTTTTTTTTTTATCTTTAATCATAAATTTTAAAAAGCCAAGCGGCCTGCTGGATATTTTATTTCATCGTCCTTTTGCTTTGCCGACAACACTTAAATTCTAATTCAAAGAAAACCTACGCTTGAAAAATAAATAAATAAACGCATTAAATAATGTCATGTAACCGAAATGAACTTGTTTCGTCCTACTACCAGTAACTTGAAAGGCTCTGGGTCAGCGTAGTTGTAGTTTGGCAGCAACGGAAATTCCTGTGAATTTGTGAATGAAAATGACTACACACACAGTTAATCCCTAAGGCTGACCTATTTTCTTTGTTGATGTATATTTCATAAACATGTATTATGTTTGTGGCTGAAAAATAAATGAGGTTTACGTTTGAAAAAATATTTAGCATTAGAATTTAATTAACATTCGAAAGTTCATAAGATAATACAGCCATATATTATTATAATAAAAAATGTACTATAATTTAATGCGCAACCATAAACGCTGTTATCATCTTGTGTGCTCAAAGTATGTGTGTAAATTGTGAAAAACTGAAAACATTGCTTAACTTTCGATTAAATATTGTAGGGCGATGTAGGCTAAACGGGAGGCATGTACTTAAAAAATACATTTGCTGGGGGGAGGGAGAGGGCTTATTATGTAAAACAAATCTTTGAAGAAAAAAAACCCAACGTTTATTCAAGGCAAAGAACTATTTTGCAATCCATACGAAAATGACGTCAGCGAAACCAGCCTAACGCCAGATCGTTCGCCCAAAATATCAAGCTTAGCGGAGCCACGGCAATAAAGAAGTGACGTCGTTGTGTTGAATGTTTTTTTTACGCCGGAAGTCGGTGGTTAAGGCTGACTCATGGGATGACGACTGCTTGCACTGAAGATCAGCTAAACAGGCAGGGAAGTATGCTTTCGCGCTGTTACGTCCCTTAAGTTAACGAATTTCGTGTCTACCACCAAACCGTTGACGCCCGTTCTTTCTGTTTGGAATGTGTTTTTTAATTTAAAGGTCTGGCGCTTCTGTTTCGACTTTATTATGTACACATATCGATTAATTAATAAGTAGACAAACCCGTCTCCCCTCTGGTTTGAACTAAACCAGTTAGGTCAGAGTCAGACTTTGTTGTTGATTGACGTCATCAGGTTCTGCGACATGGATCCGTCACCTCCCGATAACAGTGAGAAACTAAATGGAATGGAGACTCGAAAGAGGGAACCAAACCCGAAGTTAGCAGACATAGAAGGTTCAGCCATGACATTATCTGGCGAGGAAAGTTTAATATCCGAGGCCACTCAAAATTTACTAGAATTTGCAGTGACGAAAGGACACACCATACACAGTGTGACGCATATGAGTCGACCTCAACTCGCTGATTTTCTGAGGATTTTTATGGTAAAGTAAAAGTGGAAAAATGACGATTCTCTTACATTGAAAGATTTACGGGCTGGACTTCATAAATTCTTTTGGAAGAAGTTAGCATCGACATCCTGCGTGATCGCACATCTGAGCTGGCGAACGCTACATTTGATCTGGCATTGCGTGCCAACCCACGCAAGTGTCATAGAATGAGAATAGAGATGGAGGATTTGAAAAAGATTTATTTGAGTGATGCCATGGACACAAATAAACCTGATACACTACAAAACAAAGTATTTTTCGACATTAGTCTTTACATATGTAACAAAGGAAAGGATTATTTTCGTAACATGAAGAAGAACGATTTCGACGTATCCACGGATATTATTCAAGGCCGTCGCTATGTTTGGCTGAAAGATACTTCCATGCCCCGTGAAGAGGAGTTACCGCCTAAGTTAAAATTGAAACGTCTGAAGATGAACATCCCTCATATACAAGAGAAAGATGAACCTGGTGAGTTATTTTTTTTTAATTTTTAAATGTACTAACTTTTCGAATTGCATTTAATATATGGGCTTGTCGTGTGTTTTTTAAGGCTGCTCGGTCAGTGTTAGTTTGTCACCCTAGTTGGATGAGTCATAGTGTTCAGTGGTTGCTGTACTTTTCCTCACATGCTCACTTTTAAATTCATTGAAATGAATCATCTCCTGCTGTCACCTAATTTGAGACCTATTCCTTTTTTTAAATATTATAATTAACATCATGTTTATTTCATCACCATTTATTATCAAATATAAAAAAAATGACATGAACTCTTACCTGCAAAACTTTTGACTGATTTTAACAGCTTAGTTGATCACAATGTATCATACGCATGTGCAACATTATAGGCCTAGTTAAAAAGAGTTAAGATTTTTTTAAATGAATTATTATAAGCAGTGCTTTTTTTTTTTATAAAATTGTACAATCCTTATTAAGTGATATTATTTCAATTATTATAACATTTTTTTTATAAAGGAAAGGAGTATAAGTGATGGAACCTAACTTTTAATACCAGTTTGCACCTCGATGCCAAGCTAATCACAACAGCAAAGATATTATTTTTTGCAAGTAAATTTTAACAAATTAACAATATAGTAAATTAATAATAAAACGTTAAAATTCAAGAAAAGTAAATTAAAAAAGGGCCGGCACGCCTGCTACTGTCTAGCGTAACAGCACATAAAAAAGCTTTGATTATAAGGCTTAGCTTTGGAACTGCCTTACAGTTTGACTGTTAACAGGCGTAGGGGGGCAATCACCTTCGTTAAGGTGACAATCATCCATCAATTATTTTTAAAGACAATCAATCATCCATCAATTTTTTTTAAAGACAGTCAATCATCCATCAATTATTTTTAAAGACCGTCAATCATCCATCAATTATTTTTAAAGACAGTCAATCATCCATCAATTATTTTTTAAAGAGAGTCAATCATCCATCAATTATTTTAAAGTCAGTCAATCATCCATCAATTATATCATCCATCAATTATTTTAAAGACAGTCAATCATCCATCAATTATATCATCCATCAATTATTTTAAAGACAGTCAATCATCCATCAATTATTTTTATAGACAGTCAATCATCCATCAATTATTTTTAAAGACAGTCAATCATCCATCAATTATTTTTAACATTAAAAAAAAGTATGGTTTGGGTTTTTTTTTGTTTTATTTTATTTTAACAGTTCAAAGTATGACACACTGGAGAAGTGTGTTGTATGAGCTACTTTATTTGTCAAACTTTAACACGGTACATGGAGAGATAAATATCAGTGGCTTTCCCTTATTCAGTGTCTATATCAGTAATCTCAATTATCTGTATTTTTAATGCTTCTTCTACACTTTAACTCCAGTAATGCTACAAAGACATTTATAATGAATTCACAACTGATTAGGCTGTCAATTTTTTGTATTTTACATTATACTAGAATTTTGGTAAATTTGATTCTATTTTTTATTCATTTATCAGGTGATCCCAGATGCCCTTTAACCCCATTCTTGAAATATGTTACTCACCTACACCCAATGATAGATGCGTTTTGGCAAAGGCCAAAGCGAAATGTTTCTCAAAATGATTATGTGTGTGGTATGATCATGCACCTCTAGGCAGCAGTACACTCACAAAGATTATGCAGAGAATATCACTACAAGCAGGTAGATATATTTGTGTTTGTTTTTTTTTTTTTTTTTAATAAATTCTTTTTCACTAACCTAGTGTCATTTTATCCTTTGTAAAGAAAAAGAATTGCAAATAAAGGTCAAACCCTTGGTAGGAGATTTCTTTGCGTATTTCTCAGAAACATAATAAGTGTACTGTTTAAAATCACCACATTGGAGGTATTTCTCTTGCCAACGGATGCTGCTAAATATCAAAGCTGGGAGGTTCTTTAATAGTGAGCCTTACTCTGCATGATGTGACCCGTCTGTTAACTTCTTGGATTGTGGAAGCATGTTTCATTCACCTAAGTAAACCCAGTGTTGTCTCCTGGGTCATTGCACTATTCGGGATAGTGGGATGAAAACAGAGTGAAGCACAGTATTGCTTAATTTTCATTAAATATATGATAATACAATATAAATTAATTAAGGTCAAAAGTTGATAATGTATTTGTAGTGAACCCAGTTTTCAGAGAAAATATTATGATAAAAATGATGATAATTACAGTAATTAACAGTATAATGACTATCGAATCTGGACCATGGGAAGATCTTGTTTTTCATTTCCCTTTTCATCCTGTAGGTTTAAGTGACAACTCAGCAAATTATTCAATTCGATCAGTATGCATTCCATTGAGTTGAGGCTGTTAGTCAGGAGAAATGTAGTCAGAAAATGGAGTAGCATCTCAAAAACTAAAACCTCAGTAGATAGCTCCAAACCTGCAGGAAAAATTGAGTCGCAGAGCATGTACACCTTTTAAACAGTGTCATTTCATTTTAGTATACCTATCTTTAACAGTATCAACTGATATTTAATGATCAAATTTTGTCAATTATGTATTCCAGTTTTAAAAAAAATTATAAATTAATACATGTATTTGGTTTAAAAATTTCAAAACATTTGTACTCCCCAACATTTTCATGGATTCTGGTAATCTTGAATTATAGTGTTTATATATATTTTAGCTTTCCATGATGAAGTTAATTTTTTTATCAAATCATCACTACTTTTAAACTCGTAGGTGGCACGATATCCCATTCAGCTTCAGAAGATCTCTCCAGTGATGACTCGGAATGTATCACACATCTGAACTACTAAACAATTCTAAGGATCATGAGATCAGAGAGAGGGCCCCAGGTTTGTCTAGTTCAGTTGGCCCTCAGGAAGCATGGACACAGATGATGGGGACCTTTGAGTAAGTGTTAAACACTTCTACTTGGGGCACTATGCTTTCTAGTGAACACTATTATTAAACATCTATCCCACTCTTTTAAAAATAAAATTCTTCATTTATATTAGACTGAGAGCTTACTCTTCAAATATGCTAGGGCTGTGAAATGTGTTTCCAACTACAAGTGTATTAAGAAAGAAATGTATTATTTAGCTCTATATGTCAATTTCTTTTTTTTTTTTTGAAGGAAAAAAAAAAGGGTTATGTTGATGCCTTTAATATTTATATTTAAAAGAGAAAGAAAATTAACCACATACATTTCAAAATGTTAGGTTTAATGCCTGCCAAAACTCAAGTGCTAGATCTGATTCGTGGCCTGATGGTTAAAGACATTCAGAAATTTGTGGACTGGCTTAAAACTGTGAGAGTGCAGTATAGTGCTGGAGGTAATGTTGTTGTTATAATGTTTTTATTCCAGTTCTATATTGTCTTGTACAGTTTGTTTATGAACTTTAAGAAAAAAGACAACATTAAATAATAATTTTCATATTCATTCATTTACATATGTAAAAACATATTCATTTGTGTAAATTAACTTTTCTAATGCATTATTTTACAGAGTTGATTGTTTTATGCAGTCCTGTTGATAAAAGTAATGTTGAGCCTATACCAGATGATATCATGGTAGACAGAAATGGTATACCATCTAGAACTAGCACTCCTGACCCGACATTTAAGAAATCAAGCAGTCTCGATCTTTCAGAAAAACGACAGCTGTTGAAAAAGGAGCTGTCTCTGAATGGAGATCACCATCTCGATAAACATGATTTGCCTGAGATAACTGGAACCACGATTAAGCAGGTGGAGTTCACCCATGTGGCTGGTGTGTATTGTTCCACTGAGGACTACAGTCCTCTGAAGATAAGTATACCAACACCTGACACGTTGCTGCTTACAGGTGTCCCAGAGAATCTTCAGCTCATGTTGCATAAAAAGAGGGGTCCTATTTACAACCTCGAGCCCTTACCCGAGAGAGTCTTCTGCTCTGAGAATGAAATGGACGTAGCTGAAGTTGTTGCCACCTTGGGCACTAATAACAGAAAGCCTAAACATCGGATGAACAACAGCATTAGCAACAGTGGCACTGTAACAACTTTTGGGAACAGTTATCACGCAGAGCCCCAGAACAAACACCAGCTGACTGTCTTGCAAAACCAGCCTCACCCAGTGATGGTGACCATACCTGCAGCTCACACCCCTCTTGTTTCAAGTCACACTGCCAGGGAACATTTCAAAGACCATAGAAATAAGTCGGTCGGCTGTTTAGATACACCTCCTATGCCTTGCCGGAAGGGGGTTATGCTTAAACGTGTTTCCAGCACCGGAACCCTAGTGCTCAAACGCCAAGCACATGTCCTTGATACCAGTATGTACCCGGAGAATCTGACTGTGAAGCGAGTTACAGATGATGTTCAGGCCACAAACCTTTCAATGAAACCATTAAAAAAAATGGAATCCCTGGAAGCTAAAAGAGCCAGAGCTGACAGGTTGGCAGACTCTCTCCGCTACCACCAAGAAATCCTTCAGAATTCACCCCTGATCAAGCGCCCTGGTGAGAGAAATTTTTCAGGTTTTCGTCACTGTTATGCCAACACTGTGAATAATACAGTGAAAGCTGAGCCTCTGGATACATCATACAGTTGATGTGAGACATCCAATGTTTGTATGGCTCTAGTTTTTTAAAGCAGTACCCTTGCTGCTTTTGGTTCCTAGTCGGGAGCCTTATTGTGTCCCTGGCAGCTAATCTGTCTTGGGCCTTTTGTTTTCATTATGCCATTGTCTACGAACTTCTGTTGAAGTTGGTCTCTTTTATGGTTGTTTCTTTTTTAAAAAAACAGGATTGTATAAGACCAGCTAACATGTAAAAAAAAAAATGTATGGTTTGGTTGTGGTCTTGTTAATTTTAGCATTTAACATACCATTGATGATTGTTATCCTTTTAGGATGGCTGACAATTTTTTTTCAGATGGTTCTGTTTTGTGATATCGTACGACTTGGCATTTTGAACTTTTCCACTTGTGCATTGTCACTTAGTTTGTTCTTGTTAAACAAACTGAAATTGTGAATATCATATGCTTGCTTTGTTGATGTTTATTTTGTAGCCAAGGCTTTTTACTCTTAAACATATTAGCTGTTAGTATCATTTTATTGTACATACTATACATATGAATATATATATATATCACATATAAATTCTCTTTGGATCTGCACTTGATTGTGATAATTACACTTTTTGTGCAGTTTCCAAAATTTTTATTGTGCTTCAGAATTGTTTTGTACCACACAACGCTTTTTGTTTTCGTATTTTTAAATCAGCTTTTCTAAATAAGTACATTTATATATATATATTTTTTTTTTAAGTTAAGTTAATCAAAACTATAATTTTTTTAAAATTCTGTTTGACAAATAAGTTCATTATTTTCTATTATCCATGTATAACAAAAAGTTTACACATACAGTTGGTATTTGAATGCGATCTTCAATGATTCTGCACAATTTAATTTGCAGACTTTAAAGGTCATATTATCAAGAAATCCTGTACATAAATTTAATTCTTCACTAAATAATATAAATGTGGTTGACATTTGACTAGGTTTTTTATTCCTAGAATTATTTTTTACTTTTAATTTTTTAAATCTTAAGTTACATAATAACATTCCATTAGTGCTATTTGATTAGAATTTTCTAAATATTTTAATAATAAATATCAAGCTTTAACTCAGTAGTTTTATTTTTTTAGATTTTTAAGTCATAATCTTTTGTACTTCTTAGTTTTTGTAAATTTCAAAATTTTTGAAAGAAATTAAAATGTAATACAAAAATTAGTAAAATTTATCATTTTTTTTAAACGATTAAATATTAAACAGGTTAAAAGCAACTTAACATATTGTATAGCATTTTGTATTGAGTAATTACATAATACTTTATACATATTTCTTTTTGTTAATGACTTTGTGATAATCTGTTGGAAGTTAGCATTTAAACTGTTGGCAATGTTAAAAACCAAATCTTTATTGTAAAAAATACTACAACTTTTTTTTTCTTCATTTTCTTTTCATTATTACCGAAAGCCATATTAACATGTCTTACAATATGCATAAGTAAATGTTGTGATTTTTTTTATTATCCCAGATTACTAAGTTCAGCAGCAGACTGAAACAAATATTTTTTTTGTTTTTGTTAATGTTCACTTACATTTTGATTCTATTGGACTTTTTACAAGATAAATAATAAAATTATTAGTTGAAATTTTTTATATAAACATTATTTCTCTCTAACATGTTATACTATTGAAATATTTCATTATTATAGCAGAATTTAGTTTTTTGCTTATCTATCATTTCTTGAAATTGTATTCTTTATATTATATGTTTTTTTAATCATTATTTTATAATAGTTTGTTTTCTATTTTAACTGAAAAATATAATATTCTCAAAAGTATGTGACTTTTCATTCTAGTTTGTAAGCTTTTGTAATTTAGATAAACAATATATAATTACTGCCAGATTTTCTTGATAGACTACAGTCGATTAAGTTTATTTACATGTTTTACAGAATGTATATACGTGTACTACAGTATTTTGATAAAATCATATGCTCGAATTTGATTGCCCGGTGAATTTATTCTTTACTTTGCTAAAATCTAATGTTACATTTTATTTTCTAAGTTTCTTTTTATTTTAACTCTAATCCAGAAATCATTTGCCATAAATATTTTTTGCAAATACTAGACATGTATTCATAATGTGCTGTGAATTTTTTTTTGTTTTTAATTTTTTCAATTTGGCTTTTTGAATGTGAACAACTGCATAGTTCAGAAGGTTTAGTTTTTCAGTCTTAGGTTGTTTTTCATTTTATATTGAACACTTCTACATTTCAGTTAAAAAATGAGTTGCAGGTATTTTGTGTATCTTTCTAATTGTAAAAAAAAAAAAAATTGTTATTCTAACAAACATCTTTTTTTCTCTAGCTTCACTGAGGAGTCAAAAAGATTTTATATATTTTTGTGTAGCATATTTTTCAGCACGTTTTTGATATTTTTTTACAGCACAAAAAAAAGGAATTAAAAAAAATGATGTCATTGCACAAAGCTCAATGACCCATTTTCTTCAAAGGTTGTTAGTTTTCACCCCTAATCTCTATTTTTTGGCCCCCCACCCCCCTCCCTTTTTGTACCTTCATTGTACAAAGTGCAATACTGTGTCAAGTGATGCTTTATCTCTCTTATTTTAGTTTTCTTAACTCTTGCTTTACAACTTTAAACATATAAGTACAATTTAATAAGTTATTGGAGCATTTGATTTTTTCATTTTTCTAATGCTTTTTTCCCTCCAATTTTGTTTGTACGATGGCGTTTTTAACACAAATTCAACTTTTGTATCGTTCTCACATTCTAACAAAAAAAAGGCACATAATTTTTATTTACTGCTCTTTATTACGTGTTCTCTAATTTTTCTGCGGGAACGTGTCACTTAGTAAGAAATGTTTCCATACTTTTATTTCATTTTTACTAACAATAATACTCTTATAGTATTGCTCTTTTGTAGTTTAAATAAAAATGTGTGCAAATATTAAATTTTTCAAAAGACCCCTATGTAACAAAATTTATTGTGACCTATAAATATAATTCAAATTAAAAAAAAAAAAAGAAATAATTGTTATAATTTGTGACAAACATTTCCAAGATTAATTTATAGGCTATTCACAGACATTTGTGAAAAACTAGTTAACAAGTAGAAAATAAAACACTCATCGCAAATTTAAATTAAACCTTCTTGTGTGTTCATTTTTATAAAAAAAAAAGTTATTTTTCACCATTGAACATACAGAGTTTTATTTTTTTTTTCAATTAGAACAATACACTGTATTATTTAATACGTTTTTACTTGACATTTTTAGTTTTATTGCATATTGTACTAAAGATGGTTTTGAACTCTTTGTACCAAGTAAATTGTAACAAATGTAATTATTTTTAAGTAGGTCATTTAAATGATTCCCTACATGGAGAAACCTAATGAATATTCTCATATGTATTGAACTATTCTTTTTACTAATGGAAACACATTTTTTTGATTGAGATACTATATCATGATTTCACTTAAATAGCATGTACAGGATACATCTGGTAGCCAATGAGGGTTGATTGTTAGATAAAATAACTAAGATATAGTTTGATGATGATGTGAAAGCATTTATACTGTTTTAAGTTTAGATGGTTTTAGTTCTTGTAGGTATTAAAGCAACATTTTAAAAAAATCACATTAGTTTATTTGCATTTAGTTCAACTATTTCAAAATGCATGAAATAGTTGTTTTGTTTTTTTTTTTTTGGTAATTACTATTTTTTTTTTTTACACCATCTTCTGGGACTTAGTATAGAAAGAAAAATAATCAAATATTATGGTCACTTGTTAATTTACACTAATTACACATTGAATCATTTTATGTCTTCTGTTGTTAATATTTTTTTTCTTTTGATTATCAGCACTAGTAGATAGAACATGAAGTGTCTTTTTTTTTTTACTATATAGGAGATTTTTTTTAAAAGATGAATTTAGCTTAGTGTGTTAACAAATGGTAACGCAAGTCTTTGTCTTGGTTTGATAACGTTATAATTTACGATTAGAAAACATACCTTACTGCTTATAATAAACCTCTCATTTTAAAAACCATAAAAATTTAAGTTTGAATTTTCTACATTAATTCCTGTCTAAATTTATTTATATTTGTTCGAAATATACATTTCTATCAGTATTTTAACTCTTTTGGTGCTGATATTTACTTAGGGATCATGCACCGAGGTAAACATATGGAGTAATTGTTTAAAAACACTGCCTAAACATTCAATTATGAGCCAGGCACATAGAATCTATTCTAAATGTCAATTTTTGGTGAAATGTTCAGAATTTCGGCACCAAGAGAGTTAAATTTGTAGTAGTGTTAGGTTTTTAAGTAAAGTGACAAGTCAGAATTTTCTTTCTTTTAAAAATGTTCAGGTGCCTTAAATTAGAATAACATTTTGATTGCTAAAACAGTTCACCTAAAATGATTTAGTATTACAGGGATTTCACTTTTTTTTTATACATTATAAGTGTTCATCTTTGTGCAAATTTAAGTGTTTAAAATTGTTTGCAGATAGATACCTAACTATAATTTTCCCAAAAATTACACTGCTAATTTTTTTTTACTTGTTTTTTCCCCCTAAAATTATAACTAAAATCAATTGTGATAATGAAGTAATGGTTTTCAGATTTCAAAAGAAAAATGGAGGTAAATTGAGATTTTTCTAAAAAATTAATGGAAAAAGCTAAAACTTTTTTATACTGATAAAGGCTGTATTAATAAAGAAAGGTATTTCTTGATTTGTTATTGTTTTTAAATTTTTTAAAAATATTAAATAGTTTATAAAATAGGACATCAGATGTTAAAAACATGACATATATTGTTCAGGTTAATAATACTCCAGTGAAATGTCAATGACATGGACCCAATTATTGTAAGAAATTTGCAAAGATTTTGCTGATATCAGACAAATCAGGCTGAATCACTATCTCAGAAAGCAATTGCTCATTAATTTTTCTTGAAGGTTAAAATGATAAAAAAAAAACTTCACAAAATTATCATACAGTTTTATTTTTTCTCTGCAAGCCAAAGCTTTTCTTTGTGAATGTTAATGTCATATAGAAACCAACCTCAATAGAGTTCAACTTAGTTGTGATAAGTGAATTAGAAAACAATACATTACAGTTAACTGTTTTTTTTTTTCTAGCTTATATAAAAAAAAAAAAAAAAAAAAGGTCTTAATGGTATACTTGTGAAGTAGTGCGCTGGTAGCTTCTCAGAAAACAAAAATAATCTACAAATGTGTCACAAGTAAAAAAAAAAAAAAAGATAAAATTTTTGTTTGTTACAATTTTATTATTTATATATTTGAAAAAAAAAACACAACTTGTTTGATAGTTTATAAAATAAAAACGGCCGCCACGTTGGCTGCTATGTTTCTATGATGCTATAAAACCTCTTTTTTAATCCACTAACAGTACATGTTTTAATCTCTTGCAACTAAGGAAGCCACATGTGTCATATAGAGACTGCTATATTGTTTATATTAAGTGTCAATTAGTACCATCCTAGAACCAAAAAAAAAGAGGAGCTGCTGGTAAAGAAGTTCAAAATGATATTTATTTTGATTATATGTTCATATTGTGTTTTCCCAACACCACGTACACAGTATATGTCTACAAATGACAGTTGGCAAAAAAGTTAGCTTTACATCCAGGTCAACCATGCTGATTATACACAAAATAAAATCATTAGGTTGTCACACAATCTTTCACTTTTATATTTTTAAATGGAACAAAAAAAAAAGGCTAGAAAAAAAAACCTCTAAAAGCATTTCAGAATTAAGTTGCATTAATTGATTCATATCAGACGAAGCAACATCCAGCAATAACTGATATGTACAAAGTCTGAGGGAGTATGGCTGAGGTTAAAAACTCTTCCTCCTGAGGCTAACAGCAGCAGTTTCTAACAAGTTGTTTCAAATAATTACTTATAACTGTAACAATAATATCAGATGCTATTAAAAAAAAAAAAGCATTTACAGTGGGGCAAATGATAAAGTCCACAACAAAAATAAATAGCGTACATCATAATCATACAAGCTTTGAGAGGTAGAGGACATTTTAATAATTTTCTTTGGAAGAATTTTTTTTTTACCTGAGAGATTGTGACTCCTCTTCCCACCCCTTTGAAATATTTTATTTTATATGTGTATTAAATATAAACAAAAAAAAACTGAAATCAAACAAAAAAAAATATTAGAAAACAGATTTTAATTAACAGAACTTAAAAAAAGAAATACCTGGCTATTCTTTTTAAAAAAAAAAGAAGAAATTTTTAAAAATGTGTGCAGTTTTTAGTCTTATAACAATTAAATTAAAATGTCTTCAAAACTTGTTTATAAATAAATAAATATTCATTCTTCCCACCCCCATATTTATTAAATCTACAATATAATGACGAATACATTGAAAAAAAAAACCATTATTTAGAGACAGCAAATAGTTTTAGTCATGTTAGTTGCTCTCGACCATCAACAGTTTCTACAACAACAAAAAAAAAACACAAGAAAAAAACAACAGAATTGAAAACAAAATTAACAAACCAAGTTTTTTTGTTGTTTTTTATGTACAAGGAAGTAAAAAACTGAATTAGTTTTACATTTAAAAAAAAACATAATTTTTCTTCAAGTAAACACCTCCAACTTTCTTCATATTATTATT
This sequence comes from Bulinus truncatus, assembly GCA_021962125.1. Classification (NCBI taxonomy): domain Eukaryota; kingdom Metazoa; phylum Mollusca; class Gastropoda; family Planorbidae; genus Bulinus; species Bulinus truncatus. The sequence goes on along the minus strand of JAGDYQ010000347.1, from coordinate 455,718 downwards.
ATGCTGATACATTTAGTGGAAGGGTTTTGTTATTTCATGCTCAGCAGATGTTTAAAGCTAACGAGGAATTCTCAAGTCAGCTGACCTAGTTTAAAAAAAACTGTTTACTTCCTATTTAAAAAAAAAAACACGAACAACAACAAATAAACAAAAAAAAAATCCAGCTCAAGCAAAAAAAAAATTAAATTAAACAAAATAAAATCAACTGACATGATATTAAAGGGAAAAAATCAATCGTTTATAATATGAGAAATCATGACTAGTGTCCTCCACCATATGAAATAAATAAATAGTTCTAAAAAAAAAAAAAGTCGTTCATGAATATAATATAAATAAACAAAAAAAAAAAAATTGTGATGTTTAAAATTTCATCAACAAAAGAAAAAAAAATAAAATGATAACATTTAAGGGTTGGCAGGATCTGTTGCCATCCTCATGGAAGATATTTCAAGAAAATGTAACTAATGATATCATTGTGATGCATGCATGAATGTATTCGTATAGACACAATCAGACCTGAGGTGATAAGATTTGCAGTATATGTAAAGACCTGATTAATTTTTGCAAGGAATATAAATAATAATTTTTTTTTTAATCCGGCAAAAAACTTTTGGAAACATAAATCAAAAATGTTTTATACTCATATTCTTTTCTCCAACACTATGCATGAAAACTGACAAGAAGTTTTAAAAAATGCCTTTATCTTTTACATAAAAAACTGTAGAGCAAGAGCCACACTAATTGAATGTATCAAAGAATATTTTATTAGTAAACAAATAAATTTAACCATAAGACGGCATTTCTAGCTTTAATATTCTATAAATTATTGTGAACTGTAATGCTAGATGGGCAGGAAAAAAATCAAATATTCCTAAATTGGTGTATGTATGTGTAAGAGAATAAATATTTTAACTGTATGAAAAAGAAAAAAAAAATGCTTTGAAAAGTTTTTTGAATTATATTAAAATATCTCTGCATACTTCTGGGATTTAAATTTCCCTTTTTTTTACATAATAAAAGCAAAAAATTGCTTCACATTTGTCTACATTTTTTTTGCACCCTGCGTAAAGAAGGGTTGACAGATTTTGCAGAAATTAAAGCTGTTCTAATTTAGCAAGGATAAAAATCTACTGATAAAGACATTTTCTAAAGGACTAAAAAGTGGATAAAGGCCATTGTAAATAAAATTGCCCTCAAAGTAAAAAAATTACATCCGAGGTTGGTAGTAATGAAATAAATATAATATTCTAAAAAAATGTCCAGATGAAAAAAAAAGAGCTTTAAAAATCTATTGAAAGCTTTTCAAGAATAAAAAGACTATGTGTAAGAATAATCAAAAAATGTACTGCTTCCATCCTTAGCCATCTGCAGAAATAATAATTATAGGAATTCTAACATGTATGACTAATAAAAGGTGTTATAAAGGAAAAACAGACAAAAAAAATGTCAACAATATGTAATTAGTTGGTATCTCAGTTCTACTAACTGCTATATGTGTAAAGGTCTAAGACGATTACATCAGCTAGAAATAGTGCATCAAAAAAAGGTTCAAACCCAGTGGTTCCAAATATCCCTTAAGATTTCCAGCACATCTTATTAGCCTCTGTGGAGGACAGCATCACAAAGAACCCCAAAAAGTTCAAATTGATAGACTCTGGAACCCCCCCACCCCTTTAAAGATGTACCTGACTAGGATCTCAGTTTGGGAATCACTGGGTTCAACACTCTAAAACTGTATATGCTTAGAAAATGATAGTTCCTTTAACTTCAGAAGCCATTCTGCTTTTTAAAAGAAATATATTACATATGGTTGCGACAGATTCAGTTGCTAAAAATGTGTTGCTAAAGTTAAACATTATATTTCAAATGGCTGTATTATACAGGTACAAAAAAAAAAAAAAAAGAAAAAAAAAATTAGAGATATGTGAAAAAAAGAGATCACTTAATCAACAAATGCGTTGGTAGAATATTTTCATTTTTTTTTCTTGAGTCTCTCATAAATAACGTATAAAGTGTAAGATATAAAGTCTGAGTGAGGTAAACATGAATGATAAAAGAATATGTCAACAATGGTTTCTGTACAATATGAACAGGAAACTGTACATCACTGGAATATGGGCAGTCTATAGTGCAATGAGAATGTGTGGCTAGTCTGCAGAAAAGATTTTGACTCAGCCAAACTTCATCTATCCTTTTTTTCTTTTTATTTCAATGTGCATATGTACACAGTCTCAATGTACAATCAACTTTTTTTTTTTTGCTTCAAGAAAAATCTAATTATTTAGGAAAAAAAATTAATAAACCCACTAAGGGAATCAGTATGATTTTCTCCTGAGAGAAAACTATTTTCTTGCATTTAAGTTAAGATGTGTAACATGACAAATATATTTCAAAAATTATCGAAAGTACTTTATTTCTGTTTCTCGAAGAAATATTCTTTTGTTAAAGCTAAAAAAAAAAAAACGTGATTGATACATATGTTTAATATAATTGCTATCAATTTTTTACTGTTAGAAGGGGGGATGATAAAATGGGAGAAAATTTTTCTGTTTATCATCCTGAGAAGTAAATTTTATGACTTCATAACAGATAAAGCGATCGAATAATCTAGAAGGCGTAAAAAAAAAGGATAAAAAATAACTGACACCTATAGAGCTCAATTGTGATAGCAAGTTGTAATGGCTGCAGGAAAGGTGGAGACTTCAAATGTTAAGATATAAGGCTGGTTACTAAAGCTGATGACTTCAAGTCCCCATGCAACTATGACACAAACAATTAACAGTAGAGCAAGAAGAAAGGGACAATAAATTACATATATTATATATTTTTGTATATAATAATAAATAAAAATATGTCTTAGATCATTAGCGTAAGCGAGCAACAAACAGATTACTGAATGTATTGAAGGAATAAAGATGCCCATCAGGACCGAACCAAACTGGTATTGAAAAAATTGTATAAAATAAATATTTTTATTAAAAAAAAAATACATAGCAAAATTATTAGCAAGCTATTTAAAGGCAAGAGTAAGAATACACTGGAGGTCAAAATGCATTAAACATGCTCTATCTTTTCAGCATTACTGGTTGTAGCTTGTTTTACTAAGTTTTATCTGCATCACCCAGTTTTATCAAATAGAGAAATGTAGCAATTTAAAAAAATAATGTAAATCAATATATGTACAATGATGCAAGTTAATTATTAATGATATGCCAACAGTTAGGAAAACAATATTAAAGTCAAACTTAATTTCAATAAGGTACATAATGATATTTTAACATGAAATTTAAAATTTTTTGCATTGGTAACATTGACTTGAACCAATCATTTATATTTTATCCGATGTCAAAAAATAACTACAAAGAAAAGAAAACGAAAAAAGAAACTAACTGCATTATAATAGCTGTAACTGATGGATACAACTGCTGTATAAGTGAATTATAACTGATTTATTTAATCATCTTTGCTGCCTTAACATTTTTTTTGCAACTGAAGCGTTTTAAATATTGTATAGTGAGAAAAAAAAAAACAGCACTCTAAAAGTTTTTTTTTCACAAAAAAAAAAGGTAAAAATCTTGAGACCATGCAGTGAACAGCCACAAACAGGAATAAAGAAACATAATTTTTGTATTATGTACAAATAAAATAACAAATGGTGAAGACACAATAATTACAAAGACGTTGCTACTGGCTGGTAAATGAGTTTATGGAAATTTACAGTAATCTCAACATTTTTTTTTCCTGTAAAGAGTCAAGACCATTGCACTTGTAAATTAAAACAAAAAATATTTCATGAGGATAATTTTAAGTTTAAAAAAAAAAAATATATGATATATTGACTAGAGGAAAAAAAAAGACAATGAGTGCCACTATCTAAGACAGTCCGCTTTTATTGACGATATCAAATTGGTTTAAAAATAAAAAGAGATCAATACCCAGATAGACATAATAACATGTCACACGGTTCATTTTCTTTAAACAGACATAGAAATATAAATATAGCTGTTTCATATATTAAAAAGATTTTAGTCAACAGTTTCACACCCATTGAATGTGTTATTACCAAATAAAAAGAAAATTATTGCTAAAACAAAATAGTTCAATGTGTACAGTGAATATCAGTTACATGTAAACAATTGCAAGAAATAAAAGTATTTTATGACAGTTTCAAACAAATTATTAAAAAAGTTTAAAAAGTGTGAGAGATTTTTGTGGCCTGCTCAAAAAAAAAACAAAGGAGATGAGAGATAATAAATGATATATATATTTACACCTCCACCAAACAATACAATATTGTAATATTACTGTCCATAATTATAAATACAAGCTGTTGTATTATCTGACTGCAGATATAAACAGAAAAGACATTTTTTAAAAATTACATACAAAATCAAATTAAATTACAATGTTAGGCATAAAGAATACAAACTAAATAAACCACAAAATAAAACATGTAAAAAAAAAAATTTAAGTTATCGGCTTAATAAAAATTAGTGATCATGTTTAGTAAACAATGTAAAACATTTCCTAAACGAAAAAAAACAAACAATTTTAAGTTCAATTATCTTCTAGCCTTCACTGAAGAAAGATTTATGCTCTCATTTTTAAAGTAACGTAACAAATTTTAGGGAGATCATTATTCTTAAATCTAATATTTTATTCTGAGTATTTTACATGTCATGTAAAATTGATGGCACAATAAATGGAAAAAAAAACAACTATATATACATATATATAGACCTCTACTCTTATTCTAAGAAAATGCTTTCATATTTTTCTACACTAATAATTAAGATAGAAGCCTTTTTTTTTTTGGCAAGAATATCATGAAACTTTTTTTAGTTATTAATTGGTTGACTTGAATCTTTAGTAAACATTTCCAACTCACATGCTATTCTGTAGAAATATAGATTTAAAAATCATGTCATAAAATACATTCATTTACCTCCCTTTCCCCTAAAAGATTTTGATTTCTGTGAAATGAAATATTGTGACACATATAAAAGTCAAAAAAAAATTCAAACATTATTTAAAAAAAATATCAAAGAAATATCACATATCAAGAGATCAATAAGATTTTTCATGTTAGATGTAGTCAAAATCTTCAAATAGTGTGACCTATTTTTTTTTGTTTATATTTTAAAACATGTTTAAAAAAAACACTAATATAAATTAGTAACTAGCAAATTATGAGAAATAAAGGTACAAGTTTAAACAGAATGAGTTAAATAAAAAAATAAATAAAGTAAAATTACTAGTTTTGCAAATCTTCTTAATCATAAAATATATTTAACAAAAAAAAAAAGGCCTGTCAAAAAACAGAGGTAGCAGATGGTACATATATAAATATTTTTATATATGAAAAGCTGTTAGTGACATTTACTTTGGTTCAGATTTTATTCCATAGTGCTGTAATAACTGGGAACGCAGGGCTTCAGTGTTGGCCATCTCCATTAGGCCTGCTGTGTGCGCGTCTAGGCCATATTCTCCCATTCTGAGGCCAGCTTGCATCAGTTGAAGTCGCAGCCTTTCACTAACTAAATTGGCAGAACTTAAGCTAGCCATTATAGATGCACTTGTGTAAGCCTCTGCCTGTTCAGCAGATAATCTTAATCTTTTAGCCAGGCTAGAGTCTAAACTGGAAGAGCAGCTACCTGAAGCGATAGAAGGGAAAATTCCATTGCTTCCATGTGACCGGTTGGCTTTGGAGTGATAAGATGAATTTGATTTAGAGTTTCTGCTTACTGGGCTAGTGACTAAGTCTAAGGGTTTGTCAGGTGATGACTGGCCAGCCGAACTACAAACAATGCTGCGGGGCAAACCAACCATTGACAAAGCTGGGGAGTGTTTAAGAGATGGTGGATGGTGTTTATTTTGCTGACTGCTGAATTTGCTGCTGGAAGAATTTCGTTGCTGCTCAGAAGGAATGGAAGTGAGTGCTGTAACAGTAATAGGACCATCTCCTTGCATTGCTTGCGGAGTTAGTGATATGTTGAGAGTTATATTTGCACCTTGAGAGCTAGGTACAGTGCTTGCCTTAACATACATTGGTTCCTCTTCTTTACACATTATTTCACCTGAACAAAGAATGTTGAACATTAATAAAATGTGTCAATATTTATTATATCGTTCACATCAAAATGACTTTCAAAGGTATCCATTTTCATATTTATCTGTAACTAAATGGTAGGTTTTTATGACACATTCACAGCCTTTAAATAAGAATAACTAAATAAAATTTAAAAAAAATCTTTGAAATGTAACCAAAATTTATGAAATATAAACAGAAAACTTTTTTTAACCTGAGTGCGGATCGGATATGAATTTCACTTTTTTCAGCCATTGCTCAAACTCCATGATGTCTCTTAAGTCCATTTTTTTCACCACATTTTTTAGGTGTTGCTTTGCATCATCCACACTCAGAACTTCAGACAAGCCTGGACCTAAAGAAATATTTTCAAAATTAGATAAATCTGAAAGATAATTACAGCTAGCACTACACAATGAACTATTTCTAATGCTAGTGACATTATAATTATTCTTTTTTCAGCTTCTACTCTCAGAGTTATAAGTATAACTACTAACCAGCATAGAAAAATTGGTTGAAGGCATCAGACCCAGAGTGTTTTCTCTTCTTGGTGGAACAGTTCAGTGGAAACTCAGAACTTTTGTGTTGAGTAAGATCCATTTCTTTGTCAATGTCTTTACCATTTCTCATGTCTTGGCTGGCATCACCATTCATGTTGGAAGGGAAAGAATGTTGGGAAGAGCTGTCATTGCTGTTATCATCATCAGAATACACTGTGTGCATTAAATTTCCACTCAGCTGGATAGATGATGCTGCTTCCCCATTTTGCTGGGACACATCAAACGGCAGATCACGCTGTTCTTGGGTAAAATCTACAGCTAAATCAGAATTTCCTTCATCATCCCCATCCTCAAGGGCCTCCATTTTCACCTCACACTCAGAATCTTGTCTGTCAGTCAAGTCGTGAAAAGGACTCTGATCCTCTCTTCCATCGGGATCTGGTGGGTGCTTATCCGTTATATTAAGTTCATTCTGAAAATCTGAAGTGCTCCTGACACCAGTTATATCTCGAATTTGTCTAACCATTTCATTGAGTTTGTTGATTCCCATCGCTGCTGGTCTATACCATAATTGGCCTTGAGTTGGGTATAAAACATTGATTCCTAAATAGAATGGAGCAAAATTGGTATTCATAGATGTAGGTCTTTTCTGGGCATAAAATTTATAGATAGTAACAGGATCTTTTTCTGGGCAACTTGGATCTGCCCAGACACGAAATATTCGTTGTTTTAAATTTAATTTGGAAGAACTTTGTGTTCGCCTCAGCATCTGACTAGAAAATGTTAAGAATTCCCTTCCACTATCATCCTTACAAAGCACAATGTCTCCCCATAACAACTTCTTATTTTCTGTAGATTTGCGAAGTCTTAAGTACATGCAGAAATAAAAACATAGAGTAAAAACCACAGAACTCGGAGTGTATGGTCCCATTTCCTGAGATTTAAAAAGATGAGCGATCTTTCCTTCTCTTGCTAATGTAGATGGTGAGACTTCACTTGGGGTTTTCTGTCCCTTTCCTATAGAACGCAAAGTTTGCTGTTTTAATTTTAGAACATTTCTCATATTAGAAAATGCAGAGTCTCTTGTCAAGGATAAAGGATAATTTTTAAAGCGCAGATACCGTTCAATGCTAGCAAGCATAGCACGTAAACTACATGGTTCATATTCACTGCCATCAGCTTTCCTCACAACTAGAAAGAAAGATGATAAGTACTTGTCCAATTCATCTGGAGGTATTGCTTCTGGTAATCTCATTTCATGTAGTGATCTCATATAAGCAGTCAAAATTCTCATATCAGCACCTGTTTTTCTGTGTGTATTTTTATTTTCCATGGCACTTGGTGGAACTCCAATCAAAGGATCATCAATCCAGCTTGGAGTTTGAAACTGGCAATTAAAAAACGATGCATTTAAAGGTGGCAAAGTTTCAGTGTCTATTTCACCCCCACATTTAGTTATATTCTCCAAGTTACTAGAATTGCTAACACTATTACTAACACCTGATAAATTCGATTCATGGCATGATGGTCTTTTTAATGTTTTAATTGCAGATGATGATTTATCATCAACCTTATCAATATAAGATAATATTGCTTTTTTCATAGCATGTGTTGACTGGTCATCACTTACATCATTTGAAGAGGAAAATGCAACAGCATCTACAGCAGTGTGAGAAAAAGCTAACTGTAAATCTCTATGGCGAACAGGAAAAACCGGTCCATTTATGTTTTTTGGAGAAAAGAATACCAAATTATCCTTCAAATCACGTTTAGAAGGTGGTGCTTCAACAGACAAACCAGCTATATCAGAATCTGAGGCCCCACTAACACTCTCGTCGTGAGATTCTTGACATTCATCAGCTATATCAGAAGATGGTAAATCTTTGTATCTATTATCATCGGAATCTTCATTGTCATTTTTCTTGTCTTCCGCAATTTCATCAATATTGCTCTGATTTCTTTCCAATACATTCTTTTTCGAATCGGTTAATTCATCAAGATGTAAAGAATTTGAGTTTATAGCTTCCATGGTCTTTCTTTAACCAGGTCATATCAGACAAAATATTCGAAATCAGCGAAATAATTGTAGCATCTTGCATCGGTAAACAAGAATGAGATTCTTCCTCACACAGCCATTGTAAACAATAGCGCCACCTTTGTTGTCGAGGGCATATAACTCTTTCTACTGATTGTAAAACTGTCAGCGCGAAACGAACAAAATCGCGTTACTAAATTCAATTTTTCAACTATCTTTTTGATAATAATATGTATAAAAATATTTAAAAGAGACAATCTCAAACATTTATACTTGGCTTTAAATATCACACAGAAAGTGTATCTTTTCTTTCTTTAATTTTTCTTTTTGAATGTTATCTTGATGTAACAGAGATACGAAGACGCAGCTGTCAGATTTCCACAAGTATCATGCAAGATCTTTTTTATTTGCCGTATCAGTTAAACGACCTAACTATAACATAATAAAACACTCTTCTGCGTGGAAGATTGCTCATATGGTAGTTTGACACACACATACTCTTAATGGCCACCATATGCTATTAAATTAGCACGAATCTAGATAAATGTGAACAAATGACTTTTTTTTATTTTTTATAAGTCTGAAGATCCACATACCAGGTGGCCATTTTAATAGGGATATGCGACTCATTAGGACCTTCACTGCAAAAGGACATACTTAGGCTATAGGCGTAGATGGGACTTAATTCGGCACAGACATAGTGCTTCCAAACATCTCTGGAAGTCTCAATCCAGCCCCCACCCGTCCCCATATTTAGTCATGTCTCTGCACACAACCACACACATTCCGATTAAAAATGTACACAATGTACATAATTTTGGATAACCCTCCCCATTAAAAAAAATTGGCCTACTATAAATATGTATATCTTCTTCTTCCTTTGGCTCTACAGCCCATTTAGGGCTCAGGCCTGCCATACTACTCTTCTCCACTTTTCCCGATCCATGGTCTTCTTCCTCCACTCTCTCACTCCTATGGCTTTAAGGTCTTTCTCCATTTCCTTCGACCATCTGCTTCTTGGTCTGCCTTTAGGCCTTTTCTCATTGGGTGTTGCCTTATATATTGCTTTTGGACCTCCATTCTTTCTATGTGCCCTACCCACCTCAATCTATTCATTATGATTTCAGCTGTTATATTTGATTCATATATATATATATATATATATATATATATATATATATATATATATATATATTGTATAGATTAACATACTTTCTCATTTTCACTTTGTGAGAATCTGACAAGAAAATGTCAGTCTTGTAGTGGAACAACGCAGAGCGTAACCGTGTCTTTCCCCCTGGGGCAGTTTCATTTAACAGCACATATCTCATTACAATATATTGGCCTATACTTTCATAAACATAGGTTCTCCTGCATCTGCTTCCTGTGTATGTGTGCAGGACAGATGCAGTGCTCGATTCAAGAAAAACTAGTGCCGGGGAGATTGAAAAAAAATTCTGTAGGGTCGGGGATAAATGTCTATGGTTTCATCCCTGGCTGGGATATATTAGCTAAAGCAGAACCGGGGGAGACAGTTCTCAAAGCCAGGAAGGGCCCTGCGGAAAATCGAGCACCCTGACAGATGCCAAAACAGGTTTAATATTAAACTGGATGGTCTCCCAGGATATCCACAATTGGTTTTTGAAAAAGTATCATAGCTTTTATCCATCCATCCATCCACCCACCCATCTATCTATCTATCTATCTATCTATCTATCTATCTATCTATCTATCAATCTAATCTATCTATCTATCTATCTATCTATCTATCTATCTATCTATCTATCTATCTATCTATCTATCTATCTATCTATCTATCTATCTATCTATCTATCTATCTATCTATCTATCTATCTATCTATCTATCTATCTATCTATCTATCTATCTATCTATCTATCTATCTATCTATCTATCTATCTATCTATCTATCTATCTATCTATCTATCTATCTATCTATCTATCTATCTATCTATCTATCTATCTATATCTATCTATTCATTCATCTATCTATCTATCTATCTATCTATCTATCTATCTATCTATCTATCTATCCATCCACCCATCAATCCATCCACCCACCAATCCATCCACCCATCCAACTGTCTGTCTGTCTGTCTGCCCTGTCTGTCTATCATATGCTTTCTGTCTGTGTGTCTGTCTGCCTATCTATCGATTGATCTCTCTCTCTCTCTCTCTCTCTCTCTCTCTCTCTCTCTCTCTCTCTCTCTCTCTCTCTTTCCTCCTTATAAAATGTATGTGTCTGTCTTCATTTGCGGTAGACTAACATGGTCTAGCTTGTGGATCAGCTCAGTTTTGTACCATAACTAAATTTTCTAGTAATGTGTGTTTGCCCTCATATAATGACCCGTTTATTTTTTTCTTACTGACATTGTAGGACATTTTTCTAAATAAAGACTATACTGCCAACAGTTTGGCCCAGTATTGGGTTGGGGGGGGGTCGTCTGATTCATTACACAAGTGACAAAAGAACTGAAAATGTTCACTGAAGATGGGTTGCTTTGACAAAGTTTTTTTTTCCTTTTGACAAAGTTTTTTGCCTTGACAAAGTTTTTTGCCTATGTAGAAATATTTTAATTTAAAAAGAGCTCTTTCACATGTTTGAATTTGGATAAGAAAAACCGACATATTTCATAATATTTATTTGATACCAAGATTCTTAATTTAGCTTGAAATTTTAAATTGTGATGATCTGGAACTATATTACAGATTTGTTAAATTTTAGTACTTCGGTGCCAAAATGAAATATCCCAATTTAAATTTTACACCTTTTTTTAGCTGTCATAGATTTTTGATTATACGACTCTAACTTTTGATACTCATAATAAAAAGACCGTTTCCATTTAAGAATTTTTATATATTATAGGCCTTCATTCTTTTAATATCCTTCATAGAAACAATGTTTAAACTATTACGTACAATTAAACGAATGCCTTTATTTACATTAATTTGTGTGTACATCTTCGTATGTACTACTACTTTTTTTTCTATTTATGACTAAGTACAAACGTTGTTAAATGAAATGTAATATTGTATATCATCCGCTTTAAAAAGTATTTGGTGAATGTTTCAGTGAATAATTTATGTATTGTTTTGTTTATTTCTACTTTAAGCTCAATTTTATATTACTTGACGTAAGGGCAAACAACCTAATTCATTTTAATGTAAAAAAAAAACATCAACAGCATACGGTTAAAATGATTAGGAGAGGGGTGTCACATGAGAGTCGGATTTACAATTTTAGGGGTCATCGCCAAGCAAAAATTTGAGGCCCCATTTAAAAAAATAAAAAAATATTGCTACGTTTTTTTTTGTAATTTGTGTATAATATTCAACAGCATTTTGGGGCCCCTTATTTCGTGGGTACCGAGGCCACGGCCTGATCGGCCTATCTGAAAATCCGGCCCTGTGACTCACACGTTACTTGATTCCCCAATGGCAAGAATAAAAAATAACAGTTACATCTTTGATTTGTTCTCTTCACAATGTGGTTAAACTTTTTTTTTTTTTTAGTGCTTTATATCCGGAGGGGGAGTATAAGGAACACACACATTAAAATACTACAGCTAGCTACGGCTCTGACTGTTTGCATACAAATATATTGTTATACTTACAAGTACACGGTACTCTTATCATAACATTTATAATACAACTATCTGTGTGACATAGTTTAAGCTAATTTGTAGCTTGTTATCTTAATTATAAAAAAGAAGTAAAGGAAATCTGTAGGCCTTAAAGATATACAATTCAAAGAGCTTCCGGAAATAAGTCTGGTATATAGTAATAGATATACAACAAAGAAATTCTTAAATAAGTCTGTTATATATATATATATATATATATATATATATATATATATATATATATATATATATGTGTGTGTGTGTGTGTGTGTGTATATATATGCTAAGTAAACAATTCAAAGAACTTCTTTAAATAAGTCATGTATATAGTATATAGATATACAATTCAAAAACAAAATTCTGATATAAGGTCAGTTATATTCTCTTTCTTCCTTTGGCTCTACAGCCCATTTAGGGCCCTGGCCTGCCATACTACACTTCTCCACTCTTCCCGATCCATGGGGTCTTCTTCCTCCACTCTCTCACTCCTATGGCTTTAAGGTCTTTCTCCACTTCCTCCAACCATCTGCTTTTGGCTGTCTACCTTTAGGCCTTTTCTCATTAGGTGTTGTCTTATAAATCGTTTTTGGACCTCTGTTGTTTTCCATTCTTTCTATGTGCCCTACCCACCTTAATCTATTCATTTTAATTTCAGCTGTTATATTTGGTTCTTCATACAGTTCGTACAGGTCTGAATTGGTTCTACTTCTCCACTTTCGTTATTGTCCTTTTACTGGCCCATATATTTTCCTAAATATTTTTCCTTTCCCAAGTGTAAGCATCTTTTCTGCTTGTTTGCTGATGGTCCATGTTTCGCTACCATATGTTACTTATTTAATGGATCATGGTCTTCTATATGGTTTTTTTAATTTTTCTACGGAGATCAGTCTGTTTTTCAGTATTTTATGTAGTGTATAATATATTCTGTTCCCTACTCTATTCTGTTTTTTTATCTCTATCATTATATCGTTTTTCTCACTTATATGGTTGATCCCAGGTATTGTAAGTTTTCTACTCTTTCAAATGCTCTATCACTGATTTTGAAAATTTTTTCTTCCTTCTTTTTCATTTCTTTGTAATAAGCATATATTGAGTCTTTGTTTCGTTTTACTGTTAAACCTGCTTTCCTGAGCTGCTGTTTCTAATTCTATGTATGCTTTTTTAAGCTATATCCTTGTTTTTGCTATCCTATCAATGTTATGTCATCATGGCTTTATGCAAGATATTGGATGGGTTCTGTAAATATTGTTCCTGTTTTCATAGACTTTTTTTTTTTCACTTCTGAGGTAATGTGTTATAGTTCCTCGCTTTTCCAACTGGATGTTTTTTATGACTTTTTCTAGGGTTAAGTTGAAAAGTATGCACGAAAGGGAGTCTCCTTGTCTAAGTCCTTGGTTTACTTTAAATTCTCTTGAGCTTTCCCCTTGGATTTTCACCTTCCTGCTTCTTGAGTTGTTTAATGTCATACGTACACTAGTCTAATGAGCTTGTTGGGGATACACAACTCCTGCAATGTTTTGTAAAGATAATTTCTATTGATGCTGTCATATGCCATCTTGAAATCTATGTACAGCTGATGTAGGTTTATATTGCTGCTCATAACATTTTTCTAGAGTGTTTCGAAGGGAAAAGATGTGGTCTGTGGTTGCTCTGCCAGAGCCTGAAACCACATTGATTGTCACCTAATACTGTTTCACTGAAATTCCCTATTCTGCAGGCTATTATTTTTGTTAGTATTTTATAAACAGTGTTGAGAAGTGAGATTCCTCTGTAGTTGTTGCAGTTAAGTTTCGAACCTTTCTTGGTAGCGGAACTATTAAGGCTGTTTCCCATTCTGTTGGCATTATCTCTTCTTTCCATATTTTAATGACCATCCTGTGTATTTCTAAGTGTAGTGTGCGTCCTCCATATTTGAGTAACTCAGCATTTATGTTATCTTCTCCTGGTGCTTTATTGTTTTTGGTCTTTTTAATAATATTATTATTTCTTCATGGTTGGTTCTTCTATTTCTGCCCCATCGTCCTCTGCAATGTTTGGTACATCATTTTCGCTGTCAGTTTTAATGTTCAGCATTTCTTCAAAGTATTCCGCCCACCTTTCTAGAACCATTTCATTTTCTATAAGCAGGTCGCCTGATTGTTAAGACACATGTGAGATCTTGCTTGGAAGCCCGTTGCTTTCCTCTTGTTGATGGCCATGTACATTTTTCTTGTTTCTTTTTCTTTTGAGTATTCCTCTAGTTTTACTAGTTTTCCCCTTTTCCCATTCACGTTTTTTCTTTCTTCTGCATATTTTGGTGGCCTTCCTTCTAGCCTCAGTGTATGCGTGAGTTGACTTTTTCTTGTTGCTTTTTTTGTAGCATTATTATCCTCAATTTGTTTCGTTCTTCCACTTCTTTTTTGTATTCATCGTCATACCATTCAGCTCTTTTCTTCTTTTCTTGTGCCCTATGACACTTTCCGCTGTGTTTTTTATGGTTTTGTTTATCTTTCCAACAGTGGCCTATTTAGATTTTCAGTATTATCTATATCTAGTGTTTCTAGTTTGCTGTTAATTTCTTGTGCATATTTTTCTTTGTTTGTGGCTCTTTTATTAGTTTTTCACAGTCAAATTGGTTTGTTATCTTTGCTTTTGTGTTGTGAAAAGATACTTATTTACTTGTCTATACTTTATTTTGACTAACATGTGGTCTTCATCGGCATCTACATGCTCCTCTGAAACTTCTGACATCTTAGAATATCTCAGCAACGTAGACTTTATATTAGAGTATGATCTGTGCTTTGATTTCTTGTCTTTTAATACATTGTTTGACCTCCATGGTTCTTCTGTGTGTTATTACATTATTTGAGACTTGAATTTTCACCAATAGTCATGCCCCTTTCTAGTTTGAAAATTAATCAGACATTCATACTTACATTATCACGTTCCTTTCTCTTCATGTAGGCGCTGTAGCACCAATTCGTCTGTCCCATATGCCTGTTTTCTTTGCCAATCTTAACGATTCTAAGTCTCTTCTTCGTATAACCTTTCAGGTATCATAGAATTCCTCTTTGGTATTCCCTTCTGAATCTTCAGTGGGTGCTGCATGGGCACATATTAGGGTCATATTGAACATTTTGCCACGATTCCTGAGGCACCACTAATCTTTCATTGGTTGGTTTAAAGCCAATTATTTGATTGAGGATGTTTTTCCTGACGGCAAAACCTGTTCCTAATGTATTTGTGGTGTTTCCACCATAAAAGATGAGTATACTCTGTTGTTTTTAGTATGTCTGAATTTTTCCATCTGATTTCTTGGAGTGCTAGTAATTTTATTTTGTATTTTCTAAGCTGTTCAGTGAGGCGGGTTAGGGCTCCTGCCTCTGTATAGGCTTAACACGTTCCAGTCGCTAGCCAGTAATCATGTCCGTGATCATGCGAAGGTCGATTTCCATTTGAATCAGTCCGGTTTTTGAATTGATTGGCTTTCGTAACTAGTGTTTTTTTACATGACTGGAGTAGTTAGCCCTGTGCACAACCACTAGGGTGTTGCCCTTCACAGCCTTGTGGGTAGTTGCCTTTACAAGGTTGGAGGTCCCTTAGCCTTTGTGGATCCCTCCACTAACTACAAGGCAGTAGTTGCCTGCTTTGGTCCGCCCCGAGAATTATGTTCATCGTATCACCATATCTGGCGAGCTTTCCCTATCCGCCACCTGGGGAGGCGCCCGATGGGGTTCGGCCTCTCCACTACAGAGTTATAATGTCAGCAGCTACGTAAAACCAGTACCGATATCTGAAGCAGCAGTGAGGAACACACAGTATTTTACCTTGGAGCAGCATTACATCAACAATCCATTAGACAGCATTACATCAACAAGCACATAACATTATATACAAAAATATAGTGTTACACATGTTATTAAATTCCATGGTTATCTCAATAAACATGCTAATAAAGTCCATAGTTATCTCAATAAACATGGTATTAAATTCCATAGTTCTCTCAATAAACATGGTAGTAAATTCCATGGTTATCTCAATAAACATTGTATTAAGTTCCATGGTTATCTCAATAAACATGGTAGTAAGTTCTCAAAGTTAAAAGTGCAAAAGTATTAATCCCAATATTGCCATCTTTTTCCGAATAAGAACTTTAGTGATTATTTTCACACTAGAGAGTAGAAATTATTTTTACAGATTACAAACATTGGCTTACAAAGTAGTTTTAACTATCGTTAATTATACGTTACAAACATTTGGAGAGCATATTTTTAAATCGTCATAATGAGAATACGTTATTTTTGAGCATAATTACCATAAGTAATACACTAATAATTTTAAATGCAATAGAACAATAAAGAATTATATAAAAAACAAACAAATAAAAAGATATTTAATAATTAAATAAACAGAGGCTGAAGTTCAATTTTAAACTAAACACAGGCTGGAGTCCAATATTAAATAACCACAGGCTAGAGTGCAATATTAAATAAACACAGGCTAGAGTGCAATATTAAATAAACACAGGCTAGAGTGCAATATTAAATAAACACAGTCTGGAGTTCAATTTAAATAAACACAGGCTGGAGTGAGGCATTAAATAAGCAGATTAGTGCAATGAGTTTCAATTTCAACAGTTGTTTGATCACATATCATATATTATTATATCAAATCTGTGGATTAGACTGATAAAGTGTCTATTGAACCATGGGATTTTTTCATGTTTGTATTTTAAAATACTGTTGTATTAATTCTTTTACTTTCGACTTAACGCAGAACCCAAACCGCTATTATCTTACTAGATTATGTCACCAAACCATTATTATGTTATAAATTCTTTATCACCCACTCCTTATAATTCTTTTACAGGATATACCATTTTTTATTTTGAGGAAGTTCTTAATCATAATATTTCTAAGAATGCAAATTTTCGCCATTAGAAGTTGATGGAGTAATAAAGATTAATCAGTACAACATTTCAACCAACAAATCCTACAGAGTAACATCAACAGACTGATAAGTAGTTGATTTAATGTGATGAATGTCTGTCTCTTGCATTTACTTCAGTAAGCAACTTTTTGACTATATACACATTTTTTGTGTATTTCCTAAACAATTTTTAGCCAAATCTTTCTAAGACCTAAATATTCCTCTAAGCTTTTCAAAGCGCTCAGTTGTCTCCCAGTGGTGTAGCGAGCTTAAATCTCGCGCCAGAACAATACCTTTTAGCGCTCCCCCTCCCATCATTCGAAAGCCATGTAACATTATATGTGAAATATAACATTTGGCGCCCCTTTGTGAGTAGCGCCCTGGGCATGCCAAACCTTGATCCCTCTCGCTACGCCATTGTTGTCTTCTGCAACACAACATAATCTGTCCGTTTGGTTGGTATCCTCCTTGTGGTACCATCTAGTGGTGCAGTAGTGGCAGAACCTATGGCGCGCGTGCCACAGTCGGCACGCAAAGCATCATCAGTCGGCACGCCACTAAAATATCACTTCCTTAAATTTTAACTAGAATATCGGCTGTTTGCTCTAAATAGTGTTTTTTTCCGGATTAAATTTCGGCATGCGTCCCTTAAAAGTTCACCATCTCTGATCTAGTGGTAAGAAATTATTATTGTTCCGCAATTATGAAACCTTCAATTTCAGATCTCCGCTAAGGAGAGACTTGAACCATTAAGATGTTTTTATACTTACGGCAGAATATTTTTATTTCATCTAGAGTGGAGTTACTTTAGACAATTATTCTTAGATAATATCATCTGTTATTATTATTATCTGTTATTAGAATCATCTTTATTATTATCATCTGTTGTTATTATCATCTTTTTAATGTTAAAAAAGAACTCGTCACTTGACAAATGTTCATTAATAACACTTTGGTATTTTAGCGTATTTTCGAGAAGTGGAATGCGCTATTGTCCCCGTTTAGTCCCGTCTGTCTGTCTGTCATCACCCAAGATCTCAGCAACCATAAAATCCTAGACCCATGATTATAAACTTTTTTGTAGGTCTCGGCCTGCCATTCCTGCATAAGTTCATTTCGCGATCTGACCTCTGAGGGCTGGGCATCAGTGTTTTTATTTTACGTTTTTTACTATATAAGCTATATTAATAATTGTGTAGTTTTTCATGGCCCCTTCTACACCTTATACGCTGCGGTGGCGCACCAAATGAATGGGTTATTGAACGGAATGGAAACAATATTGGCAACAACAATTTATCAAACAACAATTGACGGAGTTTTCGGACGATTAAATGACTACAATTTAGAATGTTTCAATTATGAGTCCTATTTCAGTGATCCAACATACCACTTGTAGTTAGATTAGAGAGAAAATATTTTTTAATTATAAAGAAACGTCTTTTTAATATTTTTTCAGATATATACACATTACACAATTGAATTTATAAACATTTCCAAAATGTACAAATACTTACTGAAAGCTATCATACGTACTGATACATAACACGAAAATGCGCTAACACGTCTGTGTCAGAATGGAACAGGCTTAAGATGCTGGTTTGATTGTTAAACACTTTTAATATTTAGACCAGGAGAATTTGAGAAAACAGACTTTTCTAAAATAAGTCTACAACTGCTTTGAACAAAAAATGTCCATATGTGTTTCTTAACGTTGGGTACAATATCTACTACGGCACGTATACAGACTGTACGAGCTTCATAGAAACAGTAAGTCTATGTTTTATGTTACATTATATTTATTTTTTTTTATTTATAAATTAAAATTTTATCTTTATTTACGTTTACGTGTGCAAAGACCAATGAAATACTGATGTCATAGTATTCATTTATATTGTTCTGTTGTATTCTGCAAAAATGATAAAAGGTCATTCAACAGGATACAGTAAATGACGATTAATACTTGAAATTATTTCTGTATTGTTATTTTTCTTCTCCAAACCTTCTACTTCTATATCTTTTCCATCAACTTATAACCATGGTATATTAACGCCACCATTAATTTTTCGGAGCAAACGGAACAAATTAAAAATAATCCACAATGAGACAGTTACCGGAAATACTGTAACATGACATTGCTGCCATTAGGATTGCTACTGTCACCAGACACTACTGCCAGTAACAGAACCAAACAGATGCATTTTCGAACCGTCATGCAACTTTAAAAGCTAAAACTTCACATTAGACAGTTCGTCCTGGTTGGCTCTGTGCATCTGCCTCTGGACTTGGAAGCCATATGGAGACCCACATATAGTTTGCTCTAAATCACCATTCTCCATTTACACGAGAGAGTACCTATAGCAGAGGAAATAGCTAACGGTATTTATTGCACATCTCTATACTTATAAGACGCATTTGTTGTCTGTCTGTCTGTCTGTTCCTATAACTCAAGATCTAGACAACCAAATAACGTGAAATTTGTTACATACACATAATAACATGGGAAGGTTATAGGACAGGTTTCGTTTCATCTCGATGGTGGTTTAATTGTAATTAATTATTTTTATTTTAGTATTTTACTTTATTAAAGTAATCTCGACGGCGCCATAGATAAAATTCCTCTGTGACGTGTTTCCCATTGATACATTTTTAAATTTTCCTACTACATGTAATAAAGCCGAATAGAACTTACGTTGCTGGTGCTGTACTCACGTTTCTTGTGCTACCAGGTATTGTTGTTTTTCATGCTCCCTGATTTGTACAGTTTGAGAAGGTAAAGGAATGAAGAAGGATTTTAGAGAAGAAGTGTAAACCATAATAATAAGTATATATATATATATATATATATATATATATATATATATACATATATATATTAGGGTGTCCCAAAAAATGAAGTTTTGAAATGTTGATACTCACCCACAGAATATGTCTGTATGGTAACAGTAAATTCAACCTGCAAAATTTCAGCTCATTTAAGGGCAATGTTTAGAGGTCCCCAAGAGGTTGAAAGATCCAGATTTTGGTGTAAAATATTCCCTGTCAAATCTAATACAGCGTTAATGTTGCATTATATGCAAAACTGATATATTAAGTAACAAATTGATGCTTAGTATTGTTTATAATATTAAATGAAACAAAATATATAAATCTTGAATGGTTTATATTTTTTAATTTGAAAATTCAATGAAATTACGAAAAACAAGTTTATTCATTTTGTCAAGTTAGTCTTGAATCAATGTCAATCTGCTTGAAAAATAATAATAATAAGCAATGCAAATAAGCATTCCTGCTATTTATTTTGTACTTTGTACTGTAGGGTAGACACAAATTTAAAAAAAGTTCTTCAAGTTTAAATTTTAGCCAGTGTTTACGATTACACTCTGCAAATTTTTCGATGTTTTCAACCACTTGGAGCAAAAATTGTCTTTGTTCTTCGTTCTTGGTGATACTGTCACATTGAAATTTTGTATCAATGCTACACTTCGCTCTTGAAGTCATTGTTAAAGCCAGATTCTTTACAAATCTGCTGCAACTTTAAAAGATGGTGTATCTGACCAGGCTTCAACAGAGACATCTATGTGGTGAAAGCACGCAAATCAACAACACTTTTTGATAGTGTTTTTATGAGATGCGGTCCACGTTCTGGTACATTGTCCGAACAGAGCCAGTTTTTCTTTGTCCAACAAAAGGGTTTAAAAAAACGCAAGCGTCGACAGTTCCGGACTCAAAGTACCACAGTGACGCACCATCATTTTCAATCCAGTCGATCGAAGAACAGCATCAACAAGATATCATTTACAGGTGCAGCTGCGGTGAGCCTGCATGAAAACCATGATTGAAGATAAACACATATGGTAAACGGATTAAAGCGCTGATTACCTTGTAATTCTCGAGCTGTTAACTGAAAGATGGTTTCATTGCCTGCAAACAATAGATCGATTTTCCAATGCATAGATTGCTTTCGCCATCCACCTTGCCCTATGTAAGCACCAGGTCTGCGATGCTGACATCAACCTCCAACCAGCCATTTGACCGCAGCAAGCAGAAGAAATTCCATATAATCATCACATGAATGACTGACCTCAAGTTGACATTTAATAAATTCTTTAATCGAATCAGGCACGATTATCAAAGGGGCGGATCTGGCTTCGGGTGTGTGGTTTAATTCTGGTCGTTTTCTCGAAACCTCTTAAAAACAAAATCTCTGGTCCGGTGGATGGTGCAAGACAAGATTGAATGCATCGGACAGGTAAGCAACATGTGA
Organism: Bulinus truncatus; assembly: GCA_021962125.1. NCBI lineage: Eukaryota > Metazoa > Mollusca > Gastropoda > Planorbidae > Bulinus > Bulinus truncatus. The sequence continues at coordinate 434,281 of JAGDYQ010000347.1, read as the reverse complement.
TGACGGCATGCCATCCATAATAGATTACGTCCCAGGGCTACTTCTAACAGAGTGCAATCCATTGAGTCTTCCAGTATTGGAAGCCGTAGTGTCGAAGCACATACCGATGACCGTAGATTCTTTTCATGATTAGATATGTTCATATACTGCATCAGCAGCTACCCATCAGCCCGGATGCTAACTTGGGCTTACCGAAGCTGTAGTGCCATCGACAAGTGACGAGAACAGGACAGGTAATCGATCGCCGTTGTTGGTAACATGTCCGGTAACATCGGGCAATAGCTTACCATCCCAATGTACAATTGATTTTGAGGGAATATAGTCTTCTTTTATACATGCTGCAGCTTGTTGACGACAAAGCTTGCGATGACGATGCATTGTGCTCTTGGAAACAAGCAATTAAGCCTGTTCCATTCTGGACACAGGACGTGTTAGCGCATTTTCATGTTATGTATCAGTACGTTTGTTAGCTTTCAGTAAATATTTGTAAATTTTGGAAATGTTTATAAATTCAATTGTGTAATGCATATATCTGTAAAAAATATTATAAAGACGTTTCACTTTATATTTGAAAAAAAATTATTTTCTCTTAAATCTAACTACAAGTGGTTTGTGGTTACTGAAATAGGACTCATAATTGAAAACATTCGAAATTGTAGTCATTTAATCGTCCGAAAACTCCGTCAATTGTTTGCATAGCTCTGATACTTTCAATTAAACTCAAGAACACAAGAAACTTACTATTTGCATTTGATGAGTTTCTTAATAAATCTTGGTGAAACTACGTGTGCTGCAGTATTTCTACCAAATGAATGGTTATTGAACGTACAAGGTGTAGAATGGGGCCATATATATAATATATAAGCCCCTTAGGAGCCCTGAAGCCCAGCCCCTCAGAGGTCCTATCGCGAAATGAACTTTTGATGTACATGGCAGGCCAAGACACTACAAAATGATATATACATCATGGGTCTAGGGACTTATGGTTGCTGAGATATAGGGCGCTCCATTATTAATATATTATATAGTAAAAAACGGTACTTTATAAGGCCCCGCTTTACGGCCCTCAGAGGTCAGATCGCGAAATGGAAAAAAGTTCATTTCTTGGCAGGCCAAGACCTACAAAATGATATATACATCATGGGTCTAGGACTTATGGTTGTTGAGATCTAGGGTGATGACGGACGGACCAGACAGACAGACAGACAGACAGACAAAACGGGGACCAATAGAGCATTTTTTTGCTCTAAAAATTAAATCGAAAATGCTCTAAAAAATTTTCTAATTAAGAATCACACAATTTCAACTCTAGTTAATGGTAATGAGATAAATATAAGTGTATTTAAACTTCATTTTATCCAACTATGGCATGCAAAAACTGCAAATTATTAAGCCATGATTCGTCTGGATTTTTTATGTTGGCCTAAAACTGAATTTAAAAGCTCTTGGGGGGACCGCTAAATGTTGTTCAAATGAGCTGCAACCCACCAATTCGCTCATTGTACCCAAGATACACATTTCAGGGGTGAGACACCAAAGATTTAAAAAAAAATTTTTCAGGCATTTTGGGACACTAATATATATATATATATATATATATATATATATATATATAGAGAGAGAGAGAGAGAGAGAGAGGGAGGGAGAGAGGGAGGAGAGAGAGATAAAGAGAGAGAGAGGGGCAGGGGGAGAGAGAGAGGAAAGGTGGGTAGGAGGGAGGGAGGGAGAGGGAGGGAGGGGGAGAGAGAGGGAGGGAGGGGGGAATGGACAGGGAGAAGAGAAGAGGGGAGAGAGGAGGGGGGAGATGGGAGAGGGAGAAAGGGAGGGAAGGAAAGAGAAAGGAAGGGAGGGAGAGGGTAGGGAGGGAGGGAGAGAGAGGGTGGGAGAGAGATAAAGTGAGGGAAACGGGAGGGAGAGAGAGGGGAATGAAGGAGGGAGGAAGGGGAGAGAGGGGAAGGGAGATAGGTGGAGAGGGGAGGGAGGAGAAAGGAGGGATGGGGAGAGAGAGGGGGAAGAAAAAGTGAAGGGAGAGAGAGGATGGGAGGAAATGGGAAGAGATAAAAGAGAGAGGAGGCAGGGAGGGAGAGAGGAGGAAGGGGGGAGAGAGGAGGGTTGGACAGGGGGAAAGAGGAGGGAGAGGGGAGATGGGATAGGGAGGGAGGGAGGGAGAGAGAGAGAGGGAGGAAAGGGGTAGAGGGAGTGGGAGGGAGGAGGGGGAGGGGGAGGGAGAGAGAGGGAGAGGGGTAGGGAGAAAACAGAAGGTAGAAAACCTTATTTTAAGCCGGGCAAAGCCGGGTACTTGCAACTAGTATTGTATAAAATAAGAACGTCTATTTGAGAATCCATTCAAGAAACAAAATATTTTTTTAAGACCACCTTGGACCAGTCGATTTAAAAAAATGTTTATTTGCCAAACCAATATCAATAGGAAGAAAGTGTGATAAATATTTTTGAGCTTTGATATTTTACTCTATAAGGATTTAATTCTACAGATCCAACAATACCCAAATTACTATCACTTCGACCTGTCACTCCATTTCCGCCACGATCTACTACAGATTTCAGGGGAATCTAGAAGCTTGTTACCTTACGTACTGCCCAAGAAGAAAAGGTAAACAACATTATTTGGTCTGAATATTGTAAATAAGCAGCATGTTTTACATTTAGGCCTTATCTTACCAACAAACAGCTTTCTCTTATATATTACATTTAGGCCTGTATCTTGCCAATAAACAGCTCTCTGTTATACATTATATTTAGGCCTATATATTGCCAACAATCAGCTCTCTGTTATATATTACATTTAGGCCTGTATCTTTTAAACAAACAGCTCTCTGTTATACATTACATTTGGGCTGTAACTTGAAAACACACAGCTCTCTGTTATATATTACACTTAGGCCTGTATCACCCACCAACAAAAAGCTCTCTATTACATATTACATTTAGACCTGTATCTTGCCAACAAAAAGCTCTCGGTTATAAATTACATTTAGGCCTGTATCTTGTAACAAACAGCTCTCTGTTATACTCTTACATTTATGCGTGTATCTTGCCAACAAACAGCTCTCTATTATGCTCTTCATTTAGGCCTGTATCTTGTAAACAAACAGCTATCTGTTATATATTGATACATACGTTAAGCAATTCATGTTTTGTTTGGGTGTTATTTTGTTGTATCTGAGTTTGAACTTCCTCCCAGTGTCACTGAAGGTGTGAACTATACCAACCCATGTGACAACAAACTGAACCAGGAATGAAAGTTCAACTTGACTCTCACACTCAGTGTCAGCTATGTCCAGTTTCATTCAGTAATTAGATTACTGTAAATGAAAAGTAATAAATACATTTTCACATCTGTTCGTATCTTATGATTATAAAATTAATTATAACTAAAACAACATATAAATAAATTATCTTTCTCAATATTTGTTTTTCTCCTCCCGTTTCTCTCTCTCAGTATGTCATATCTGTATCTATAAATTTTGTCTCTCTCTTTTCTATCTTTCTCTCTCAGTATCTCATGTCTCTATACTCATTCATGCCTCTCTCTTTTCTTTTACTCTCTCTCTCTCTTTCTCTATTTGTCTCATGTCACTATCTATATATTCCTGTCTCTCTCTCTCTCTCTCTTTCTCTCTCAGTATCTCATGTCTTTATCTATGTATTTCTGTTTTTTTCTCTCTCTCTCTGTCTGTCTGTCTCTCTCTCTCTCTCTCTCTCAGTATCATGTCTCTATCTATGTATTTCCCGTTTCTCCTCTCTCTCTCTTTCTCTCTCAGTATTTCTGTCCCTGTCTATGTATTCGTGTTTCTCTCTCTCTCTCTCTCTCTCTCTCTCTCTCTCAGTATCTCATGTCTCTATCTATGTATTCTTGTCTCTCTCTCTCTCTATCTTGGTCGTTTTCTCTACTTTCGAACACGATGTCGTTTATAAAACTGCAGCGATCGTCGAATGGGTGAACTCCATAGATATATAATGGTGAGCTCCATATATGTATAATGGTTAGCTCCACCATATATGTATAATGGTGAGCTCCATAGATATATAATCATGAGCTCCATATATAATTGTGAGCTCCAAATATATATAATACGGTGAACTCCATAGATATATAATGGTGAACTCCGTTGATATATAATGGTGAACTCCGTTGATATATAATGGTTAGCTCCATAGATATATAATGGTGAGCTCCATAGATGTATAATGGTGATCTCCATAGATATATAATGGTGAACTCCATAGATATATAATGGTGATCTCCATAGATATATAATGGTGATCTCCATAGATATATAATGGCGAGATACCATTGAACAAGAATACTCTCAAATACAAAATAAATTTTTGCGATGTTTATGATTCCAATGTCAGTTTTAAGGCAGTCGTTAACTGAATCAAACAATCTTTGTCTTTCATTCTCTAGCTTTTACGGTTCATGACCCACTGTGAGTGCTGTTTTGTTATTGTGACTCACAATGAACACAGCCTGCATTTCGTAACCCACAATTTTTTTTGTTAAGTAATGTAAAAACAAAACAAAGCAAGACATATAATAAAACATTATCAATTGTATTATAGATCATCTCCCTTTACTTCTCATATGAACACAATTTTACACATTTAGAAGCTTTTAGTTTACTTCACTTTCTGTTGTTCCTTTGTCATGTTATATTACCTCCTATTGGAGGCCATGTATGATCAGAGAGAAGTGTAACTCTCCTGTAAGGATGAAAGAATATCTTAGACAATATAAACCACTAATGGGACGGTTTTTATGGTAGCTTTCTTTGTCTGCAAATCTTGTAACTCAATTTTGGACATGTTTTAATTTAGTGAGAATCATGGTGAGAATCATGGTGAGAATGCTCATTTTTGGAAAACGAGTAAATTCTACATGACAATAAACTATTGTAATAATTTGAGTCCATAAATTAACATCTTGTAGAAATAGGGCGTTAATTAATTGGGATTAAATAATTAATTGATTTTAATTAAATAATTAATTAGATAAATATTTAGAATGTATAATTGAAAGATCTCCACAGCAACACAGGACGATGAATTGACGAAGAGGAAAACTAATTAGTACAGAAGTCATATTCGGCCGTCAGAATAAAAAAGTGGCTATTCCCTTAGTCTTGAAGTTTCCCAGGCTCTACTGGCATCCTGGAAATAATATGTATTCGATAACACTGGTAAACAGTGATTTCGTTGCCAGTGATATTTGAATCATTTTATACAAAGTCAACCATGCTGATTTAGAATATGTAAGTGCTTTTGCTAGATTGGCTCTATTTTAGGAGATAATTAAAATTAATTAAATAATGTATGCACCGTGTCAAGAATTGCATGAAGTATAATAGTATACTAACAAAAAGTAGTGAAACTGTTAATAGTCATGCAGAAATTTGTTCAAAAATATGTGTAATAGTGTTATAGAAGAAAACATTTTCATTTGAAAAACTAATTATGTCTAATTAATTAATTAATTAATATATTAATTGTCTATAGTAATGCATTAGCAAATCGCTATTTGCTCGACTTCCTTTTGTATGTGTCGTTGGTGCAATTGCGCTGGAGGCTCCAACAGTAGTCAGCCATCATATGTATGTCCCATCTTCCTTGATATCTCTCCTCCATCACCATCATATCCTGATGGAACCTCTTGCCTTGTTCCTCACTGGTCCCCAAGGTTACCTGGAAATTTGTCTAAATGACTGTGCAGGTAATGTACCTTGATGCTCATATTTGCTCCAATGTTTCTGAAGTTAGCGAGCATATCTTGCACCAGTTCTTCGTAATTCTATGCTCTGTTATTACCTAAGAAGTTCATGACAACTGAAACAAAACTGTTCCATGAAGAAGCTTCAAGGTGATCCATGAAATTAGTATAATGTCAATCGTTGATGAGTTTCAGAATCTGAGGACCGTCAAAAATCCCAGCTTTCAGCTTCTCCATGCTCAATCCGGGGAATGATCTGCAAATATACTTGAAGCATTTGCCAGATTTGTCCAAAGCCTTAACAAATTGTTTCATTAAACCTAATTTGATATAAAGCGGTGGGAGAATGATCTTATTTTTGTCTACAGTCATGGTTTCCCTTGCAGGCCATGTTACTCTTGTCCAATGATCTAGCTTTGCCCTGCTATCCCAAAGGCACATGAAGCATGGGTATTTTGTGTATCCTGACTGCTGCCCAAGCAAGAAGTTTACCATTTTTAGATCAACACTAATTGACCACTGATGCTCATAATAACGGACTTTCTGCAATACTGTTTTGATATCCTCATACTCTCCTTTAAGTGTTGTTGAGTGAGCAATGGGAAGAGATGCATATCGGTTACCATTGTGTAACAGAACACATTTCAAGCTTGTGATGGAACTGTCTATAAAAAGACGCCAGTCTTCGGAATGGTAGTCTTGTGGTCCCATTTGGAGCGGAAGTTCAGGGATGTCATTACAGTAAACTTAAATATTGAAGAAGAAAAATCTTCTCTTTTCCGATAAAATGTTATTTAAACTTCTGGTTTGAGAAAATTTCTTTCATTGAGCCTGGACACTAAAAGCTCAGATGCTTGCTTGGACAGATTTAGGTCTCGTATTAGGTTATTGAGTTCTTCTTGGCTGAATGGTTGAGGTGTTGAAGAACTTCCTTCATAATCGCTTCCACTGTTTTCACCTGCCAAAAACTCCAGATCTTGCCCCTCGTCGGAGTCTGATGGTGAAAGCTCTAATAATCCAGTAAACACTGGTATAGGAACTTCACTGCTATGTGGAATTGGTCTCATTGCAGATTCAAGATCAGGATAACCCCGCTTAGATTTCTTGTGGCGATTGAAGCCTTTAACATTCACAATACAAAAATAACAATCACCAAAATGGTCTTTCGGCTCTCACCATATCATTTGTACACCGAAACTTTGACTTTTCTTCTCACTATTTGTCCACTGCCGTAGGCTCTCCACGCGGTTTTTGCAGACCTTATGGGGAACCCAAGACTTGTCTTGGTCTTCCAGCTTCACACCGAAATAAGCCAAATATGCCTGCTACACAAAGCCAGTTATATTTCTTCTTTGCTTTTCAATCATGTATTCTCCACAGATGTAACAGAATACGTTCGGATTATTTTTGCAGCATCTTCATGATGAACTCATGTCTTTAGAAAGCAGCTATAAAAGAGAAAAAAATAAGCCAAGTTATAACTTGGTATAGTTAAATAAAACAACAGACACCAAACGTATTGCATTTGTTTTACACAAAGGGTACAATCATATTTTCAAGATTGTCCAATATCTCAGAAACTAGAGCCAATTCAGCAAAAGCAGTGGCAGTTTTGAAATCAGCACTCATGAATTGCTATAAATTCATTCAAATATTCTTGGCAATTCGAAAAAAAATTTTTTTTGTTGAGCTGTGTAATCTGTCTGTCCCTTTATAAGATATAAATAACTGTTGTTGTTCATATTTTTTATTTACATCAAGGATGGCAGATATTTATAACATGAAAATGTAATATATAAAGTTTTAAGATACGAAATAATTTTATTTTCTTATATTTAATAGGTTGCAGGTATGTGTGCCTGTCTGCAAGATTCCAGTGTTCTGGTACAGAGGAGCATGTTAGATTTCCTCCTTTTAGCTTTTCCTCTGCACAATGGTCAGCTGACAAAAGCTGACATGTCCAAAGTTGTTGAAGCTGGAGTCAATGTTGTGCTGAGGCGTGACATGTCACTAAACAGGCGCCTGTGCCTGGCTTCTGGGCACTTCTACCACAGCCACAACGGCCACAGTCGTAGACTCTCACAGGCACAGAAACGACAGCTCTTCGACAGTCAGTGAAATGGACAGTACATACTTTCAGGTGTTTAGTCAAATTATTTATTTTTTTGGTAATAATTATCTTTGCCTGTTATTATTCATTGTTGTATAGCAGATTACTTTACTGAAAGTACCCGCAACCCTAAATGTCAGATAGCATTAATTGGCAACCGTTAGATTTATTATGAATATAACTGTTAATGACACATAATAAAACTGGGACATTTCATGAAGATGTGAATAAAAAAATCATTACATTTTTTTGAAGAAAAAAAATAACTGTTTTTGTAAGTTTATCAAAACTAGAAGATGCTATGATGTATAGGTTTCTTACCAGAAAATTGGATTTGATGTTATTACTGTTAGTGAAGAACCTTTTTCTCCCCTCTATAAAAGCAGGTTATATAAAGTTAAGGTCAGGGGGCTCTTGATATGGGCTCAACTTGCACCCCCTTTGCAGCTGCCCTGAATCCTTTCCCAATTTTTTTTTTACTCTTTGTTTAGCTCTGATGACTTATTATGTTATTTTAAATTATTATTTTAATTTTTTCTTTGTTAAATTTTTTCATCAGACTCATTCTAAAGATTTACTTGTCACTGCATTGAAGGCTAAACTGATGGAAGACACACTTCTCCATCGTTATATTATGTTTAATTTTATATTATTTTTAATTTTTCTTTGTTAAATTTTTTCATCAGACTCATTCTAAAGATTTACTTGTCACTGCATTGAAGGCTAAACTGATGGAAGACACTTCTCCATCGTTATCTTCATCAGATGGCTCAAACAGTGCACTCAAACCATTCAGAATTCTTATTAGTCTCTTAGACAAGCCAGAGATTGGACCAGTTATCATAGAAAATGTTCTTCTTTCTGTCTTCCGACGGCTGAAAATGGAAGCCTTGCCACATTTCAACAGTGACTCCAGCAGACAGTCTGTTACCGTTTCACCAGAAAGCAAACTGCCTCTGGAGACACTGAAAACAGCCAATCTTTTGTTTGGATCATTTGAGCCTTACTTTCTCTGGGACTACATTGCTAGAATATTCAGTGCTTCATGTGAACAGAAGCAGACCGAAAGCTCTAGTGGTGAGAAACAGAATGAGCACCCCGGGGAGGTTGCATCTATTGAAGAAATTTGCAGTCTGGTTGGATTTTTACTTGATGTAATCTCTTTGGTTAGTTTCACTTAACTTGAAATTTTCATTGAAAAATATTCTGTTAATTTTAGTTTATTGGTAAAGCTTAACATAATAGAATATATCGATTTAGCTATGGATTTTTTTGTTAATTATCATTTCTAAGCTCAGATTTATTTATTTTTTTTTTAAATGTTGCAACATTTCCATAATTTTTCACGATTGGCATTTTACAGGATGTTTATCCAGAAACAACCACTGAACATCTTCCGGATCTATTGAGACAGATCATTTCTGCCCTGACAGCAGCATGCGATCATCTTTCAGAAGCTGAAGTAACTACCTCATTAAAACTTTGCTCCAAGCTGTTATCTCAAGTCCAGCCCTCCATGGCAGGCCATGGCTTGGAGCGTTCTCACTCGGTTGACACTGGAGACAGCATCAGTGTATTTAGCAATGATGTTCAGCTGGATGGGTCCAAGGACCAAGACAGTTATATCAGTTTAAAAGGTGAAAAAAATGTGCATGAAGATTCCCACAGTAAAGCAGATGTGGCAAAGGACAAAGAAGAAAATGTCTTTGATAAAAACAGTTCAATTGACACCGATTCCAAGATGAACGGTTCACCCTCAGGCAGTGGTGATCAGTTTGACACAAGTATTTCACAAACCCCAGCGGTGCAGGTGGACTCTCCGAACTTCACCAAAGCTGAAAGCATCTCAGACAATCAACAAACTTTGCATGATAAAAGTTGTCTACCAACCTCATTCAGTGACACTGCCATTGTCAACAGTGATAAAGCAAGCATAGCTGTCCTAACATCAAATACTCGTGACAGTGGTTTTGGTGGGTCATCCATTACTGTAGCATCTGATGTTCCAGAACTGAGCTCCTCTGCAAAACAGGATGAATTTTCAGACTCTGTAGAGACAGTCAGACTGTCTGATAAAATTATTGGCAATCTCAACAAACCAAATACAGCGCCAAGCATGACCAATGTCAGCAACAATAATAATAAACTCTTTTCGGGACACATAAACCTGATGCAGCTTTGTGTCCAGAGCTTTCAGCAATTTTTTAATCGTTTCTGCCTGTTAAGGATTTTAAAGTCTGCAGATTTCTGTCAATCAGCCATGGAGTACATCAATGCAGAATCTGCATGCAATTCCTCTAATGCTGATGAGCAAAACATTAGTGACTTGAGCACTGTCCCAAACTGTCACAGCAAACTCCAGCTAGAGGCAGAATCAGATGAAGCAAAACAAGCTTACAAGCAGGCTTGTCGTTTGTTGTTAGACTTTGCCAGTTTTCCCATCTATTGTACGGATTACCAAGCCATTATAGATGAAATGGGCAGCAAAGGTAAAAGATTTAATAAATATATAGGCCAATTGTATAGTTCAAAATTTGTAATTCACTATAACCACTCAAATCTCTTCAATGTCTTAATCTGGTTTCATTCTGCGCAGCTAAAGCAAGTTGAGCAGTGCTAATACCATTATTTTTTATTCTATTTTTAATCTCTCAATTTAAAGAGGTAAGCATAATGAAGTAAATAAACTGGATAGCGAAGTCGATAGTGAACTCGACTCACTTGCAAAGGGTACAGGGTTCAATCCCCGGTAAAGCCAAAAATATTCGCCTCTGACTTGGAGAGGAGATGGGCACCACCAAGTCTATAAGCCCACAAGAAAGGATGTTTGAAAGCACATCTGTTGATGTGTCCATTCGTTCCCCCAACAACCTCATCGGTTAAGGGAATTTTTTTTTTTATTTCTAATGATGCTATTTCCTGGTCACTTAATATAGGCTGTTAAGTATGAAGCTAATAATATTCAGCCTACAATTTGTTTGTTGTTTCACAGAAGAGAGCTCAACACTTCCTCCTTGGTTGCAAACTTTGTTGATATGTAGCTGTTCTGTAGACTGCTTTGAAGTTCAGAGTTCATCCATTTCTACATTGCTGGACCTGATACACCTGACACAGTCTGTTCAGACAGAGCGTGAAAATAAAACACGCCACCATGGCAGGCAGTCATTCAGCGAGGGAAGGGTATCTGTTGTCATTCTGCCTGCTTTACTGCCATCTCACCTTGTATACATCAACACCAACACAAAGTTTTACCAGGTCATTTTTAAAAACATTAATTGTTACAATAGTTTAAATTCTCTGTAATAATTTTTTGAGCTCTAATGATACAGTATTAACATTTTTTTTTATTGAAAAAATTATTATGCATTGACCTCTAATAGGATTTTATCAAAGTTCCAAAAGAAAAGCATGTTGAAATTTTTTTTTGGTTGAAAAGTGTATTGTTATTAAATTGAAGATTGTTGCTGCTGAACTCTGGGGTTATCTCTGTGAGAAGTTTAACCTCCACCACCAAAGAGCTGTAGAACTGTTCCACACATTGCACCAGGTGACTCATAACGCCAGCATTTGTGAGGATGTGATTGGTCGGGCCCTCATCAGTGAGTCTGAGGTACATTACATGTGAATCAATTTAAGGAAGTTGCACATAATTTATTTTAAGACAATGATAACTGCACAACTATATTTCATAATTCCTAAGGATGCATAGATATTTTTTACTTTTTTTCACCATCAACTCCTTCAAGTTTTTGCTTAAACTTTATTTTTCTTATAGATTGAAAGAATTTCAGCTTTCAAAAAGTTCAGTATCCTGTGGCATCTGACACGGTCCATTAAAACTGAACCCAATCCTTCACGCTCTCCCAGAACATTTGACAGGTCAATAATTTGCAACTATAAGTTAATATTTTTTTTTATAAGATATCACTATTATTATTTGATCATCACGTTGTATTGCAAAAAGTAAAAATCTCTTTGTGCAGGTCAATGTTTGTGGTACTAGACAGCTTGAAGGAAGAGTCCAGCATCACCAAAACACTAGCCACAACATGGCTGACCCATGTTATACAGCGAGGTGACACTAGCCGTGTACTACATCCCCTGTTGTTTATGTTACTGCATCCAGATACTGCCAGGTAAATGGATTCATTTTACTTTATTAAATAATCTTTTTTTTTTTCACCTCCAGATCCTCTGTTATCAATTTTTTTTTTTTCTAATTCCTGTTTATGTATTAAGTGTAATGCATATCATATCCATCATATTTCTTTTATTTACTTAAAAAAAACACATCACTTTACACCTTCAGAATCTCCATCCAGCATGTTAGTGTCCACAAACCAAAAAAAATCTTAGCCTCAGAGAAGGGGGATGAAGACATTGAATCCAAGATTTACGCCATCAGTTCCGAAGGGGGCAATGTCATCTACCATCTCAGCCAGAATAAGGTTTCGAGTTTCAGCAAAGGAAAACCAGGGATAAAATCCACAGACGATCTCAAATCCTACGCCATGTCTGTGATGAACAACAAGGGTAGCCACAGTGTTGCCCCAGTGAGAACTCATTCCGTCACAGACCTTTCCTTTGAGCGGGTGAACCCTGAAAATGTTAAGATCAGAATTAATCCCTTCGGCTCGGAGAGTTCATTAGACAAATTAATCTTTGATGGCTATGAGTTCCCACAGTCGGCATCCATGCCCAACCTGGAAGGAGTGAAAAGGTTAAATGCAGACACTTGTTTAAAGGAGGGAATATTTTTTGATGGTGCAGATGTAAACGAAGATCATTTCTCAAAAGAAGATGCGCAATCAGAAGAGCAATTTCCAGAAGTCAAACCCCCAGAAGAAAAAGAAGATAGCTTAGAGGTCTTTGATGATAAAGATGACAATCAGGCTGAATATACAGCAGAAGAAATAGTTGTATGGGTATTGGATGGTATAATAGCATCAGCAGTTAATGAAGCAGCTGGAGATGATGCTGATTTTAAGAGTGGATCAGGTCTTGGTATGGAACAATCATACATTTCTCCCAGTTTGGATGATCTCAGGAAAATTGATGTTGATTCTAACAGTGGCAGTGAAATTGATGATGTCAAGGCATTTTCAAGCAGTACTGCAGATTTAAATTTACGGATGCGGCTAAGCTCAAACAACCTCAGAGATGGTAGCACAGAAAGCCTAGCCAATCAGGACTCTGATAATTCTTCTCGGCCTCTTATGAAAGATCCCAGAGAATTGGACCCAAGCACAGATATTCATGAGCTTCATATGCACATGCTCCTGTATACACAACAATATGACTATCGCCGTACACTGTATGCCTTGTCAACTTTACGTACCATGCTCCATAACTGTCCCCGCTTGGTTGTCACTGCAATGGCTACAACCAGCATTAGCTCAGTCAGAGCACCTCATCTTGCCAAACTGCAATCTCTTCTTGGTATGTTGATCTACTGTTTTACATGTACATGTATATAGATTTATTTTTTCTGATAGAAAAAAAACAGATTATTTCTAGGCGTTCCATTTGGAACATTGTTGCTGGTATGTAAATGTCAAATTCCTTCATCTATTTTCTAGCTTACCTAGTTATTTATTAAGTGTATTTTCACTTACCTTTATTTGCTAGTTGCATCCCCCCCAAAACCTTGCAAGATGATTTTTTATATTTAAACTTTAAAATGACTACTTCATGTTAAACTATGAATTTTATAATTATTTAGGGCCATAAATCACATAAACGAAATTGGGAAAGTCAAATAATAACTTAGTTACTCATACATAAATCACATGTAGTATTCTAATATTAAAAATCTCTTTTATAGTAACTAAATTCCAACACATGAAGATATATTGCAAAACAATTATAACAAAATGCAAAAGGTTTAACATAAAAAACACAGAGCTATATGAGATATATTAGTATGATGTATATGTTAGAGGGTGATTCGATTAACAGTCTGAACAATTTTAAGTGGGTACTAATACATGTACTAACATTATATTCAATCAGATTTATAAGTAAAGACCCTTTTCCCAATCTGTTAATAAAATAAAAAAAAACTTTTATTTATATAGAAGATTTATTTTTTATCCTTTCCACTTATTTAGTTTGTTTTTATCATTTTTAGAATCACAAATGTTCTAGATCTGAGCTAATTTCCTTATGATTTTTGTGTCAGAATCCAGGCTCAGAGCCTAGGAATGAAGTTACGGGTTGATGCCAACTTTTCTATGCTAATTCAAATCTTGCCTCGTTTAACAGCCATAGAGCAATAAGTTGTGTTAGGAATAAAAAAAATTAACACCAACCTATATAAATTTATTTGGATAGGTTCTAATTTTTTAATAAGATATTATAGTCTTTAGTTCAAAAAGTATTTTATTCTTTTTATTTCCTTTTAAAATGCTTAGCCAGCACATAAAAATAAAAAACAATGCAATATTAAACAGAAATTTAAAAAACTAAAGCTATGAAGGCTGTTAAAGCGAAACATGTATAAAGAGCGGAAGTAAAGCAAGAGTTGGGTGTAAATAGATAGATTTTTACTTTATATTATATTCACAAAGTATCCATATATTTACTTTCAAAAAATTTTTTTTTGTTATAATTATTTGCCATGTCTGCCATGAAATTTATTCGTTTATTTTTTTACTCTACAGGTCGACACAGAAAGTCTGTATTTGGCAAAAACTTTTTTGGTGACCTGCCTCAAGAGGTGATGGCCAGTTATCGCAGCAATATGTTGGTTGAGATTGTCATCTCACTGTGTCTTTACTTCATCCGTGGGTACTACCCCAACCTTATGGTTAGCAAGTTGACACATGAAGAGTTGTTGGGCAATAAAATGGTAAAATGACATTCTGTATATTTTTAATGCAGCAATTACGGATTTAACTTTATAAAAAGAAGTCATTCTTAATTTTTATGACATGCAAGAATTGACAGTGATAAAATTGTATTCAAATATGTCGTTTGGCGAATACCCAATTATTTAATTAGCTCATCATATGATTGAAATATAAATAGGTCCTAAATATTTATGGAGAAGAATGACTGAATGGCTCCTTGAGATGTTTAATTGGTCTGATTTTATTTCATGTATTAAAAAAAACAAAACATTAACAGTGAAATAAAAAATATTTTTCATTTAGATCTGCTTTTAATAATAAATATTTTAATCTTATAATCACACTCTCTTAATCAAATAATGAAAAATATTATAGGTGCACATACTCGGTGTTGAGATCCTTACACTCATGGTGTCTGAACTGCTATCAATCATGAAAGAGAGCGGCAAGAATTTTGTCTCCTACATCTCCGACCTTCTGTCACGCTGCAAGCTACAAAAATCTCTGCTTCACTGTCTCCTGGCATCAGTCTACAACCAAGGTCACGGTTCATCTGCCGGCAAAGTGGAGAATTTAAAGCTGACTGAACTTATCATAGATTTCAATGAGAACGGCCTAGACCCCAGTGTCAATGACACTTTCCAGATGAAGCTTCTGCAGCTGGTGCTGGTCACTGTGATGCTGGAGGACCAGATTCGACTTGCCCAGGGAGCTGTTGATAGCCAGTCAGGGGCTGCAGAGAGACCACATCTAACAGTAAGTTTTCAGTCTTTATTATGAAAGCATTTTTTTTTTTTTTTTTTTTTACAAGTTAAATGAAATTAACCCTTTAGATCTTGAATCCTGTAACTAAAATTACTTCCCCAATATTGTGTTAAGAAAGATATCTGTCAGAAATAACAGGTTCTTTGGTTTATGGATTAATTTTATAAAAGCTATACATAATATAACTTGCTAGTTTATACAAACAAACAAAGAAATGGGGAACAAATCTTTATAGAGTGTAATTAATAACTGAACTCCGAAAAAAAAAATATATTGTGGAATCACCCGATAGCTTCTATAATTTTACATAATGACGTCATTCATCACACACAATTCCATGGTCTTATATCCTTTTATTTTTGTCTGTGACCGTCACACCACCGTACTAACTAGCTGCAGTTAAAATCTCTATTTGATGTTATTTATAAAAAAAATATGAAGAAGAATATGTATCGGATGTTTCCACATCTCTGACAGGTGTGCCACATATTTTTCAACCAAAACGTTTTTTTTTATCTTTAATAGATGTTGGGTGTAACTGACTTGTAAAAATTATTTACATTGAAATAAATATTTTTACATATTTACCCATACATTTTTTGTGTACATGTATAAGACGCCTTTCTTTTAAGGGTCTTAAAACAAGGGGAAATATTACACATTTGTTGAAGTCACAGTAGTGGGGATGAATAGACTTATGAATTCTTATTTCTTGGAATCGCTACCTTTAATTCAGCCTTAAAATATAGGTAATTTTTGTTTTTTAAGCATTATAAAACTGTTTTCTGAGGTGTAATATTCTCAACTAGGAACACCGCCTTCATGGATTGAAAATTACATTTTTTTTTTTGTTTCTAATACATGAGAAAAATAATTTTCTGTAATTTGAAAGTATAAAAATCTAATACATGAGAAAAATAATTTTCTGTAATTTGAAAGTATAAAAATCATGACAGATAATTAATGGATGTGTTGTTTTTTTCTTTCTGTCAAGTCATCTCTACTGAATGTACACTACAATGCCAACTTGCCCATCATCCAGCAAGAGATGTTCCTGAGTGCAGTCTGGAGTGCTCTGAAACAGTACCACCTGTGTCATCTTCACCGTCACTGGATCGGTTTGGTCACCTCGGCACTCCCATACATGGGCCGGGCCATGGCTCGTACGGTGCTGTGTGTTGTCTTGCAGCTGTGCCGCAACTTGGACATTATAGCGTTGGATCTGGCTAAGAAAAAGTGTGTATATTTTAAACTGGAGTATTAAGTTGTTGTTGTTTTTTTTTAAGTTTATTATTGTTATATTGTCTGTTACTTTTCTTTTTTACTCAATGTACTTATGAATATCTCAAATAATACAAAATTAAAAAAAAAAAACTTGTGTGGATTTTCTCAAAAACTGAAAAATTATAAACACTGTAACGCTGTGCCTAATTAACAATATGGTTTTAAACAAGCTTTGCCAGCATTTATAAACTATATCAGATTCTAAGGGAACATTATTCTAAAAGTTGCTAATAGGTTAGGTTACGGATATAATTCTAATGGTAACTATTTGTGTAGTTGGTGCCCATGCCATAGAATTTAGCAGTTTAAAGATTTTAGGTCAACATGAACAAAACTGAGTGAAATGTCAAAAAACTTTGAAAGGTATTTGCAATTGAATACGTTCCAAAGGATAATTATAGAAGTTAAGAAAAAAAAAACAGAAGGAAGGGGGGACTAAATTGTTTTTAAAATGAACTTGCTAGTACTTGTCTCATTATTTTCTTCATGATCCCATTAATGAAATAACAAGCATTCGCCTAATGATGAGCTCATCCTTGCGCACAGCAACGGTCTCTTTTATTTTGTTAATTTTGCCTGTTGGTCGATTGACATTTAATTGAGGCTGTGAGGCTGACAAACCTGGGACTTGGTGTACATGTAGTCACACTGAGGCTGAAGGCTGAATGTCCCATTGAATACTACCCATGTTGATACTTGTTGCCTTGCGTACGACAGTATTTTATTTTTATACAGGTCAAGCATGCAGCGTGTTCCACCAGACCATGTGGTCAGCATGCTGGAAGGCCTGACAACTTTATGTCACTATTGCCTCCTGGACAACACAAGTCCCGTTTCCATCGGTCAGCCTGCACCTACAAGTACCATCATTTCCACAGAGACGGCCAGTGCTGGTCAGATATTGACTAATCTCATCCATGTCTTCAACCCAGTCACCAGTGGCAAGGTACATAATACTTCTAGTGTGGCCATTAAGTTTGTTTTAAATTGTGATCTTGCCAAATCTAAAATAAAGAAATACATAAAATAAAGAGAAACTGAGGCTCCTGATATTTGTGTAATGAAATTTGCTGAGGCTCCTGATATTTGTGTAATGAAATTTGCTGAGGCTCCTGATATTTGTGTAATGAAATTAGCTGAGGCTCCTGATATTTGTGTAATGAAATTAGCTGAGGCTCCTGATATTTATGTAATGAAATTTGCTGAGGCTCCTGATATTTGTGTAATGAAATTAGCTGAGACTCCTGATATTTGTGTAATGAAATTAGCTGAGGCTTCTGATATTTGTGTAATGAAATTAGCTGAGGCTCCTGATATTTGTGTAATGAAATTTGCTGAAGCTCCTAATATTTGTGTAATGAAATTTGCTAAGGCTCCTGATATTTGTACTTCTACAGGAGCCAAGTCCAGCCAGAGATTCAGCTCCAATGTCGCCAGTGTTGGACGCCAGGGCTCGACTCTTGGGAACATTGCCCCGCATCATGGCATGCATGGCCACCTTGTGGAAGGCTGTGGCAATAGTCAGTGAAGATGGT
This sequence comes from Bulinus truncatus, assembly GCA_021962125.1. NCBI lineage: Eukaryota > Metazoa > Mollusca > Gastropoda > Planorbidae > Bulinus > Bulinus truncatus. The sequence goes on along the minus strand of JAGDYQ010000347.1, from coordinate 416,008 downwards.
AGTGCTTACATTACCAGCCACCCTACAGTTGGAGACTTCAAGGTAGGCTAAATCTCAAGTTTTAAATAAAGCTATACAGTCATTGGAGAAATGTTAACATTTAAACATATTTGATTTGTTCCTTTACATTCCACAATTTATTTTTAGAAATTTTGATAGGAATTAGAATTATTTTTGAAAAATATTTATATGAATTGAACTTTAAAATATCTGAAATGAATGAATGAAAAATATGTTGAGAATTTACATTTTTGTCAGATTTCTATTTGTAAAGAGTGTGAAAAAGTAAAGTTCCTTTAGCCCAAACGGGCCATCGTGGCAGATGAAGTGTAGAATTCATCTGTTTCTATAACCTCTGCATGTGAAGGGAATGTGTGGTTAGCACAACGCCCAGCCACCTTTACTTCCCCAAGCTTAAGTCAAATACCTATTTAAAGCTGGGTGGACTTTGAACTTTGAAACCAATTTCACCTGGAAAAATTCCCATGGTTGTGACCGACAATCAAACCCAGGACTATTAGGTCATCAGTATCTACCCCACTCGGCCCTCTGTCCCACAAAGAGTGTGAAGATATTACCAATAATTTTTTTTTTTAAGCCAAGTTGAGCTTTGTTGATTTCTAAATCTGTTTAATTTTATTCCAAAGCTAATTGTTGTACACCTTGTATAAATGTTACTCCTCAGGCTGTTCGCCAGCACATCCTTGAGCTTCTGAGCCCCATCTCACTGCCTCATGGCACCAACCTTCTGGCTGCATTCGCTGTGGCTTGGAATGATAGGAGACAGACTCCCAAAAAGGTCAGCGCTTTTTTTTTTTTTCAATTAATTCTTATCATTTTTGTTCACATTGCATAAGCTTGCATGCAGCATGCCCTTTTCTTTTAAGCACATTACAAATATTTAATTTCCGTCATAGAATCAGGTCAGTCCGGCTATATGTGAGGACCAGCTTCTCCTTGTAGAGCTTGTCAGTGCCATCAAGGTGTTGCCTATGGACACACTGATACAGACGGTCAAGCAGGTCATTAAACAACCCCCCCAGACTGAGACAAAGGTAACAAATATTTGTGGTTTTCACTTTCACTTTGATTTATTTTTTCCCGTTAAAATTGTTACTCTTCTGCTCATCTTGGAGCTAAAACAAGACATTTGTCATCAAGACTGTTTTATTATTCTGAATTCAGAAGGGTTTACCGTTAGAAGTGAATCTCCTACAGTTTTTCTTTGCCTATGTGCGTAACACAACCACCATTGCCCAGCTATTGGATTCTTGGCCGTCTCTGTTGAGTCTCCTCAGGGAATGTTTGCAAATGAACCTGAGTCCACCAGCCTTGTTTCTACTCCTACAGTAAGTAAACATTCACATATTTTTATCTACGTTTATTATTTATTCATCCTACAGTTAATGACCATTCACATAATTTAATCTTCACGTGTTAGTGATTCATCATATTTGGAAATTACGGACGAGTTGTAGACATTGTACCCTATTTCTTGTATGATTTTTAGGACCCTACAAACAAATCATTTTGCAAGCATTCCACAAAGTCTGTTTTATGTATTGGAATCAGTATTTTAGAAAGAATTTATAATTTATGCATTGTCCCTTCACTAATATTTATGCTCAATCACACTAAACAGATCTCTGACAGGTTGTTTTGCTTATATGAAATGATGATTGCTGTAGTTTTTTTTCAATTATTATTGTTGCAGAATTCTGCATGAATTTGTTCAGAAAACTCCAACCATGGAAGAGAAAAAGAATCAAAAAGATCTGCAAGACATTTGTCAGAAGACTTTGGAATCCATATCTGCAATATCTGGATCATCACTTGAGCAGACCACATGGCTGAGAAGAAATTTTGCAGTCAAGCCGGGTCCACAAAATGTTGGAGTAGATGAACTTGATGGTCAAGAGGATACAGGTTTGTAAATTATAAATTTTTTTTTCCCAGTTGATGATCTTGTGTTGCTTTGTCTTGGTGCACTTAATTCCTCAATAGTCTTAACCATTTACTTAAACTTGTTGATTCAGTTTAACATCTCGTCTTTATAAAGCAGTGATTTTTATAGCATTGACCTTGGTAGGAGTTAGATCAATAAAATTGAATCTCCAACTTCATCTGATGTACACACATGTAATTAAAAAATGTTAGAGATACTTTGATGCTGTTTTTTTCAACAATTGTGTTAAAATAACATACTATAAGTTAGATTTTAAAGTGATGGAAAGTTATTACATGTATCTATGAAATAATGAAAAGTCTTTTTAAAAAAAGGTGATAAATTATAATTTCCAACAATAGGTCAAAAAATTATTATTCTTGACCTGTCACAGGTCTGATCAATATAAGTTCAATTTTTCTATTATCATACTGTTCTATGACACAATGGACATTTTAATTGGCCAAATGATTTACCAACACATAGTGATAAGAAATATACAATGACTTATGAGGAGTAAAAAAACATTTAAATAATACCACAATATTGTGTTTTACATGTGGCTTTTATTCTGAATTTTTTTTTCTATTACTGACCAGAATGGCATACTGCAAGTTAGAATTTAAATGTGATTTAATGATACATATTATTTATAAAATAGGCAATAGGAATAAAATTTAGGTGATAAATTACAATTTCCCATTAACAGGTCAAAAAATTATTATTATTGACCTGTAACAGCTAGGAATATTAAAAGATCAATTTTTCAATCCTACCATTCGAACTATGATACAATGCACATTTTAATTGCGGACATGATTTACCAACACATTTTTTAGTGATGTGAAATGTACATAGACAGTTAAGTGAAGAAAAAGAAATAAATAATATCACAAGATTGCATTTTTCAAGTGGCTCGTGCAACAAATTTTTTCATCTCTTACACTATTGAAAGATTACTTTGTGTTCTGTAATACTTGAATTTTTTTACTGATGTTTTTATTTTTTTAACTTGTTGATTGATGTGCAGAGTCTTAAATAAACTATTCAGACTAATGACTTGTAGTTTTAATTCTGTGGTACATGTACAAGTATTTTTTTGTATTGGTCTAATGATTTTTATGCTCTGTGTGCACTAAAGCTGTTAGATACAGAACATCTACTCCAACTTTTAGTGATGAAGAAACCTCACTGGTTGATTCAGGTTGGCTCATTTCACAAATTTTGGGGTTATTAAGGTTGTAGTTGACTCAGCCATAACCTAACAGATAGCACCCATTGTGTTAAACCTTGCATAGCTGATAAATCCATCCAGTGAAGATAATTTTCTACCAGATATACTTAATCCAGGCCTTAATATTAACAGCTGTTCAAATATACGTCAAAAGAGTTTATCTCTCAACGAAATGTATGTTGGTGTTTGGTTGGTGGGGAAAAAATGTCAACCCTTTTTTAGTTCTTTTTAGTTCTATTTTATTTTTATCCATTTCTTTTTTTCTTTTGTTTTTTCTTTAAGTTTTGACCCGAACACTTTTTTTTGGACATTTTGCCATCTTTTCCTATATATAGGGCTCGGATTTCTGTGTATTGGATAGAAATATTTGTGCTTTGAAGATCATCAAATAAGCTGTTTAAAAAATATCTTTGAATTAGCGTATTAAAAAAATGAAAATTAAAAAAAAATATACTACTGTAGCAGACGTGTATTAATATGTAGTGCCTTATCTTTGATCACATTTTTATAAAATTTAGTGATAAATTTTGTTATACATCTTAGGGAATAATTATGGGTTTATTTACATCTGTCATTCACTTTGTAATAGGATGTCTTGGTATGGAAAGTCTGTATTTATTTTTAGCATATGTTTATTGTCATTTAATAATCTAATTTTATTTCATTAATTTCTGTCATTCAACAGCCTGCAGTTTTATGTGAAGTGTTTGCCTAAAATTTCTGTTTTTTTAATTGAATATAGAATTGTGTGTAAATTAACTGCAATTCAGCCATGTTAATGACTTGAAATTATCAACATCTCAAACCTTGTCCTCTAGCTTGTTAAGATATGTTGAAGTAAAAAAGTAAAAAATATTTTGTTGTAATGATGAACATGTTCTTTCCATTCACCATCTCTAATTTATATAAATGGTAACTTCATAATAAAAATAAAGTTACTCAATGCTCATGTAAGGTGCAGAAAAATAAATGTTCACAAAACTTATTTACTGAAAAGGAGTATCTGTTATTCTTTTCTTTCATTTGTTATACTTCTCATGGCATTAAGCATTGCAGAGAGGGTTCTACTTTTGTATAAATCTAAACCAATAACATTATATTTGAGTGGAAAATTAGTTATAATGATAAAGTTATTTCAAGGTTTTTTTTTTTTTGGTGCATAAGAAACTTACTAACTATACAGCTAAGTAGATTTGATATTTTTCAGACTTGTCTGAAGTGAAGAAAGAATCCACAGCAGTGAAGACCCCAGTTAGGAGTCAGGCATCCGATTCTAAATATAGCGTACAGGCTCTGGTATTAATGGCAGAGGTGAGAGTGCAGTAGATAGAAAAATATTGAAATTTTCTCGTGTAAAGGCACAAAGTATTGCAGTATGATTATGTATGCTAAATAAAACACACAATGAGTGTATTTTATAGTAAATATTTTGGCAATACTTTCAGTTGACTGCCTCGATCCTGGACGTTATATACAGCAGTGAAGAGAAAGACAAAGTGGCACCTTTCTTAACAACATTACTCTACAATGTCTTCCCATATCTGCGTCATCACAGGTCAGATTTTTTCTGTCTTAACATTTTGTGAAGATTTCCATTTTATCTGAGAAACTATTCTAAAAAATTTAAATTACTCAAAATAAAAATGAATGAAAATTTTTTTATCAAATAAATTCTTTATCTGTTCTGTTTATTATGCATGAATTGTTATAAATACTTTCATTTTTTCTTTCCTTTCTTAAAAAAAAAAAGGAACATAATTTTATTTATTGTAGCGGCATCCTTTGTCTTTTCAACTGCATTTAAATCAGTCAACATTCAGATGTTTTGTTTTTTGTTACCCTGTTAGATAATTTAAAGTTTATGTAGTACACTAGCATATATTTTTAATTTCTTTCTATAAAGTATAAACATCACAATTTATTTTTTTACATTTTTAGCATTAATTCAGGTACAACGTATATTATTTACCTCCATATCTTTTTAGCTAAACTATTTTTCCAGTTTCCCCATACCTTTTTTTTTTAAAATTCATTTTTCTAAATCTGCTATATCCAAGTTAAAAACAATAGTCCCATTCTGTTATTATCCTTCAGCTCGCATAATGTGCCCAGCTACAGGGCCTGCAGTCAGATGCTGTCCAGTATCTCAGGTTACCAATACACCAGGCGTGCGTGGAGGAAGGAAGCTTTTGAGCTGTTGATGGAGCCATCCTTTTTTCAGATGGATGTCAAAAGTATTTCTTACTGGTGCATCATTATCGACAACCTGATGACTCATGACAAAACGACTTTCAAGGATCTCATGGGTAGCACAGTTTATTGGAAATTTTTTTTTTATGATGCATCATTTAATCTGATATGCTTTCTGTTGACTCAAAATTTTTATTCTATTGAAAATTAGATTTAATGTCTAAAAATATTGAAATTCCTACCTGTTCCGTTAAAATCGAGATACCTAAACTTCATATTTTAATGCAGTTCCAGCTTCCAATGCATACAACTAATAGATCATTAGGAAATTTCTAAAAATAAAATGGTAGATAGCATTTCAAAGAATCAGGATTAGAATGTGAACATTGGTAAAAATTGGCAAATGCCAATTCCATGACTCAAAAAAAGCTCTGATATTTGAGATTACAGAATCTGATGTTTCATCCTTTCACTATCAAGCATATACAAAAAATGCTGTAGTAAAGGGAATCATATAATTCAATACTTTTATTTTCTCAACAGGTAGAGTTTCTATCACCCAAACAGGGTCACTGAATCTGTTCAGTAGTAAAGAGCAAGAGTACGAGCAGCGGACACAGATGATCAAAAGACTGGCCTTCACCATTTTCTGTAGTGAAACTGACCAGTATCAGAGAGCCATGCCAGATATCCAAGGTTTGACTATTTATGGACTTGATTCATTTAGCTATGCATGTTTTATGTTGCCAAACAGCATTTTGACACAGGTTTTTTTTATGTTTACACAGAAAGACTTGCCGAGGGTCTGCGATTACCTTCTGTTCCTAATGTCTTATCTTCAGTATTTTTATGTTTCCGTGTTCTTATTTTACGAATGTCACCTCAGCATCTCACATCACTCTGGCCTACCATCATCACTGAAATGGTAACATTAGTTGTTGTTTTATTTGATTTAGGAATGTAGGATTAGCAATGAATAAAGTTTTGTTTTTTTTTTTTTTTTTTTGCTTTATTTAACCTCAGATTAGTTGATGGTTATGGTTTTTTATGACTTAGGGACATAGAATTTGTTATGTATTTTTATAATTGTTATTTTTTTATTTAACTTATTTTAAAGCAATTATGATTAGGAATAATAGTTATTAACATACATGTACATGTATTTAATTTTATAAATTGGTATTTTTTACTTACTCAGGACAATTCTACACTTATGGTTTTTTTTTATAATTAGTAATATAGAGTTAGTTACATATTAAGATTTTTTTGGATTATCAAAGCTTGGAACTGTTCTATGTGTATAGTTTTTATGCTTACTACATAAAACAAATAACATAATTTTATCTGATCAAGTTGGTATCACCGAAAATGTAGATATAAGGATATTGTTCTAGCATTATTTGCTAGTTCATAAGCAATGGTAAATTCTTTTTAAGCCATCCATAATTACCTCTGCTTCTCAATTTAATAAAAGTTTGTATCACAGAATATATATAAAAAAAAGCGCATCACTATTTAAAAAGAAATCTAATAATGATGCTGCCATTAATGTTATTTTCCTTTTTAATAATGTTGCACCTAAAAATTGATGCACACTGCACATGTACACAATGAGGGGGCTTTCGATAAAATCAATTTGAATTGACAATGGGCATTCTGTATCATTTACATTCTTTGCTCTGTATTTCTCTGTTTGAATCTAAGATATAAACATCTCATCATTAAGAACTCGTTTCTTTGTTTGGAACCCTAATTATGAACTCTCCACCATCTTGTTTTGATTATTTTCTGTATTTCCCCAGGTCCAAGTTTTACTTCAGGTGGAACAGGAGTTGTCAACAGAAACTGATGAATTTAAGTAAGTATTTTATTTTGCCTAGCAATTTTTTTTTTATTCCACATTTTGCCTGCCCCACAGTTACACACATCACTCCAAACAAGATGTTGTTTATTTTGTGGTTTAATTTGGATTAGAGTCCACAAACACACACAGATGTTTTTGTAGATTTCACTTGTATGGTGTATGCTTCTATATCAGCGTCACTTGGGATATATTCCTTTTAAGTAAATTGTCAGTTGATTAATGAGCTATAAAAACAGTCAGGGCATAAAATCATTTTTTTATATTAACTAATTGGTCATTCTCTAAGTTTCCCCCAGAAGAGGAGCAGATTTATTTTTTAACTCATTAGCCCAAAAGATTTTTAATGCCCACATTAGTTATTTTTTTGAGTTTTTATTAATCCCACAAGTTCGTTTTTTATCCGATGGTGATAGGGGGGAGGGTGTTTCAAAGTAAACTTGAATTTTAAATCTGTCAGGCTTAGCACATAGTTTGAGGAAATGTTTTCCCCTCCAGTCTACATCATTAGAAGAGTGTTAAGTAATAAACATAATCCATGCCAATCTTATTCTCTCTGCTTTAACGTAAATTGATCTTTTGGAAATTAATATTCCACTAAATTGTTGGTTATGGTGTTGTGGCATTCACTGGCTTAGTAAAATTGTTCGCTTTAAACTGTTATTCATTTTTTTTTATTTATTTATTTATTTTGAAGCCAATTGGATGAACGGTGAGATTTATTATTCTTACATCACTCAGGAATTACTTCCCCTCTCTAAAGCATCTTGATCATTTTTCTTATTATTGGTTGTGGGAGATTTATTTATTTATTTTTTTTCGTTTCAAGAAATTTTTAAACAGATATATGGATTGAGCTACTCCCAGAGCATGAGGGACGGGTGGGGGGGGGGGCGCGCCCTCTCGCCCCGCCCGCACCTGGCTCGCTCTCCTCTCGGGGCCGACGAAAAGTTTCCCTCCTCGCCTCTCTCTCTCCCTCTCTTTCCCTCCGTGCTCCCCCCCCCCCCCCCTTCCCCCCCTTTTTTGGGGGGGGGAAAGGAGGACCCCAAAAAACCCCCCCCTTTTTTGTTTATATTATCCTGATGTGGTCTTCTCCCCCCCCCTTTCCTTCCTCCCCCCCCCAGCATTGCTATCAGTCACCTTAAAAAAAAAAAATGTTCTATTTCACCTGAGAATCCTGGAGATAAAGAGCCTGTAGTTTTACAATAAATCTTGTCTTTCTGCAATGTTTTACAAGATGTCTGATACTTCAACATGTAGTCAGCAGCACTCAAGCATGGAAGTTGTCATGATTCATTTTAGATTTTTTTTTTTTCTTCATCTTTTTTTTAATAGTAAGTGGTTGGCATTTTGACCACGTCAGCTTTCTTTAATAATAAAAAAAATCAATTTTTTTATTTTATAAGAAACTTACTAGCACTCTCTATCTATTTCTCTTTTACCTAATGCCTTCTAAAAGCGAATTCTATTTTCACTTCAGACAGTGTGAATGAATATTGAATGTTATATAATTATATTTGGCTAGGGTGCCCCTTAATTTATTTTTCTCACTATGACTGTCATAATTGTTAAAAATGTTTTCCGGGTTTATTCTGTTGATGCCCATTGTTATTTTAACAAATGTAATTATAAGAGGCATTCAGACCAACAAGAAACTCTCATAAATCAGTTATACTTCTAGCACTGTGTTGTTGTTTTTTTTTTATTATTTTAAACTAAAGGACAAGGCTGAACATGTGGTGAGAAGTTTACATTCATATTATACAATGCAGCCATGTTATAGTTTTTCTTGACTGTTATTTTTCATCCCCCACACTAACATGAGCCTAGCTCTCTAGTCTGACACTTCTAGTCTATAGGTAAACTGCTAATATAGCCAGCAAAGTCAAGAGTTTTGATTGAACACATAAAAAGTTATATGCTATGCCAAACACTCTTTCACTCTGCTGCAGATTTAAGATGCTACAATGTATAAAAACACCTCCGATATTCTGTTTTGATTTTTTTTTCGTTCTGTTTGATAATAGAGAATAATATAGAGAATTTTCCTTTATGACTAGGGTTTATTCATTAACTGTTCGATTTTACTTACCAGAATTTAAATTAATATTTTCATTTTGAACTCCTGATTTGGTAATATATTTATGTTGTGTAACTTTTTGTAAATCTAGCGAATATCTCAGGACCCGCAGCAGGTATATTTGACAATAAAACTGTCTTGTTGTGATATTCATTGTATATTGTTGTTGCAAAAGGGTTAAAATTTAAAATTTCCTGGAATACTTTGGGTTTCAGGGCTATAATTTCACGTTTCTGCTTTAAATGTTGAAATATTCCTCAAAGTATTGATTTAAAAAAAAAAAATTTTTTTAGTAAAAAATGTAAAATGCAAAAATATTTTTTTTATTTTCTTTTTTTAATCACAATATTCAAAAGCATATTTTAACCTGTTTATCAAAACACACACATTTGTAAAAATTTCTTAATAATGAAATCACCATTTTTAAACTAAAATATTTCTGTTATATATTTTAGCACATCTAGATCACATCTAATTATAATCTAAGCATTCACATGCTAATTGTTTAAAATAGCCTTGCTTTTGCACTGTTAAGTTTTCATCTTACTTTAGTATGAACCAATTTATAGACAAAGTCAGAAACCTGATATACAGATTAAATGGTCTTGAAACAATTGACAGATAAGAGGGCATATTTAAGTAAAAAAAATGAGTTTTATTTTTAATTTGTCATACTTTTCTAATTATAGGTTGTTTAATTTTTGTTGTTAATTTTTTTTTAGTTTGATAACATTTTGTGTTTTTAGTTTAATCTTTCAGTTTTTAATGTTTTAGGTTTGTTAGCAGTTTTATATATGTATATATATATATATAAGTGTGTATATGTATTATGATTTAATAAAAATATATTATCTTTTGAAAAAAAAAAATATGTCCATTGGTATGTTTTGGGGTTTATTATATTACAGTTTATTCTTTCCTATATTTATTTTATAAATCTGTTTCGATTCATGCTCTGTGATTGTTTGATAAATGAGTTTAAATTTCCATTTTTTATATCAATGAGAACATTGTTCATAGTTATTGTAACAGCAGTTCAGAAGTAAATGACATTGTTTTTTTTTTAGTGTCTTTGCTAAAAGCTAAATTTTGTTTGCTTCGTTGTTTTGTCGTTACTAACTTTATCTGTGTAGGCTATAAATAAGTGAAATCTCATTGCAGTGAAGCTGGATATAGATTCAAATAATTCCTTTGATCTGGTCGGAGCCCTGGGTTTAGCAATTTATATCCTTTCCTACTGTTTTTTGAGACTTGAAAATTCTGCTTTCTCTCCTCTTATTTCAGCTGCGTTAGATTGATTAGAATCCTCGCACTCCATTTTAAATTCTGTTGTGTAGGCATTGGTGCATAAAACATCATCATTATGTGTGCATTGTTGTTGTTTTTGTTTTGTTTTTTTTTTTACTCGATCACGATCCATTGTTACATAATGTAAATGGATTGTGTTTTAATCTGTTGTGTGAAATACAGTAACCTTTTAAGTTTGGGGATTGGTGGGTAGGGGGTGGGGTCAGCAACAAAACTGCAGGATTTGTTTATTACTGTTGCTAACATTTATCTTATGGCATATAGAAGAAATTAAACTGCTGTCAAGTGCAGTGAAAATATTACAGCTGTAAACTATTGAAAAAAAATGTAAATAAGTTATTAAAAGTTTAAATCATTGCATTAAAATTGTTTTCAATCTTGACCTAACCAGAAAGCTGCTCTGTAAGAAAATCAGTAGAGTAAAAGGGGAGCAGGTTTAAATTTTTTTTTCGCTATTCATATAAATAGAGACAATCTGAAAGTTCATCCCACTTAAGTTCTAAATGCATATATTTGTTATATATGTTTGCTATTAAGTCAGCTGGGAAAAAAATTGTTTGCTACTTGGACATTTAGTGCTTTGGGGTTTGACTTTCTCATTTTCTCATTAATCTCCAACAATTGCTAAAAAAAAAAAAACAACTCCATCCTAGGCATCATGTCAATTTTTACAAGTTTTTCTTTGTGTGTGCATTTTCTCTATTGTTTTTCATTTACTTTTTATTATTCATTTTTCTTAAAAATGTCTTTATATTAGTATATCAAAAATATTGTACTTGAAAAATGTTTGGAAATAATGTGTTATGCGTTTGTTTTAGTGTAGTGTAGCTGACATACAAATACCCTGTGTCTCTTTTGTCTACTTTGGCATAGTGCTACAGAACTGCCGTTTTGTGTAACTAACATTTCATAGAATGTGTAGTGCAGAAATTAATCTAACATAACTAAGCATAATAATAAATTGTTCCATGTCTAAGGAAAGTGTCCCAGAGGATCTGGAATCAACTTGTAGATACTGATGATTGAATAGTATTAAACTGATTCAAAGAACAAAAAAAATGTTTATGATTATCATTGATATTATCTGGTTTTTTTTTATTATAATGGCTTTTTTTTAATTACTCTTTGAATCATTTTTATTTGCTCTGCGGCATCTTTATAATAAATTTATTTCCGAAACTTTTTTTTTATTTAAATCCCGTTTTATTTTTTCATTTAATAATTTATTATTACTAGCAAGATCATTTAATGTGATTTATGGAATAATTCATTATTACAAGCAAGATCATTTAATGTGATTTATGGGATAATTTATTATTACAAGCAAGATCATTTAATGTGATTTATGGGATAATTTATTATTACGAGCAAGATCATTTAATGTGATTTATGGGATAATTTATTATTACGAGCAAGATTATTTAATGTGATTTATGGGATAATTTATTATTACGAGCAAGATCATTTAATGTGATTTATGGGATAATTTATTATTACGAGCAAGATCATTTAATGTGATTTATGGAAACACTCCAAGTATGCACAGTTGTTAGACTGCTACTAAGAATAAAATATACACTGCTTTTTTAGTTTATAGGCTATTTAATATCAAACATTTTTTATTTAAAATAATACAGTTCTCCGTTCAATTTATGTCAAAATATTAAATCCCTCTTCTTTCATGCTGCAGTTAAGAAAATACTTTGGTATTTAGTTGATCCTATAATAAGGAAGAGCCCAAAAGGCTTGCGCTATTTAACAAAGACTTAAAGAATTTGTCATTCAGAAAAAATAATTCAATTAAGCTCTTTGCATGTCACTATAAATGTTTGGTTGACATTTTTATTACGTGTGTAGTATCTTGTTCACTTTTTTTATTTATTATTTGTTCTTATTTATAAATAACAGTTTTTTTTTAACTAATTATTTTTCAGATTTTCACGCTCTTTAAAACTGCACAATCAAGTTTTTTTGTTTTTTTTTTAGTTTTAACCACCATAGGCTAAGCTTGTTTCAGTGAAGACACAATTTTTTTTAAGACTCAATTGTCAAACAGTAATTTTTTATGGATATTTTAGATCTATGATTTAAAAAAAAAAAATTTGAGTTAACATTCTTTACCATTACATCTCGATAGCAATAATATGGTCAAGTAGTTTTGTTATTTTTTTAAATTGTATGCATTAAAAGAACTAATTATATGTAAGTGTAGCATTTTGACCTTAGACAACTTGTTGAAATTAGTTGTTGTTTTTTCCAGGACGCAAATTCAGAGGATAGCCGCTTTAGATTCCAGTTGGGCCCATCTGGGCAATGGTCTCAATGCCCACAACAACCCCGCCTGGCTGCAGCTTTACCTCAGCGTGTGTAAACTATTGGACATGTGCATCGTCATGCCAGCCGATCAAGTCCCACAGTTCCAGTTGTTAGTATCTCTTATTCGCTTTTTAATTTTGTGAATGATGCTATTTACTGCAACCCAGACCGTGGGTATAAGAAGATGTTTCTCATTTTATTCTGTTTTTTAACAAGGTTAAATTTTTTTTTTTAAATATATTAATTGCTTTGTGGACAAACTGCCTGTACCCAATGAAACTATAACTTACAAGTGAAAATCTTTTAAACTTCTGTTCATTTTATGATTTTCATAATTTCATTAACTGAGAAACCACACATTGTTTACAATGGTTGAAATTAAAACATTTAAACATCTGTTCTAGATAACAAAACAAGGCTTGATTTCGCATAGCAGTAAATCTGTATATTTATTTATTTTTCAATTGTTTTAAGATATAGGTGGGCCTTTGTCGGTACTGCAGGAGAAGATGATTACCCAATGAATGAAGACTCTAATGACTTTGGCTGGCGACCAAACCCGCTCTTTACTCCGCACATTATTCGTTTGTCTCGACTCCTAAATAATCGGGTGAGTTGAGGAGATCTGTTTTTCTAATTTTCTGTTATGCTATTATTTTTCAATATTACTCAGTGTTTCCTTTATAAAGTAATAGAATTTTTTTTTTTGGTTATTGTTTTAACCAATTTGCCTTCCCAAACCATGTGACTTTTTAGGGCCAATGAAAACTAATTCTTTAAATATTAATAAATTATCACACATTATGTCTGTTGAGAGATACATAGTTAGTTGTAAAAGATTTTGAAAATGGGAACATCATTTCTAATCATGGTAATTGAAAGTATCTGTAGAGTACTACATGTAGTACTTCATTTACCTTAATCTGAGTTACTCTACATGTAGTACTTCATTTACCTTAATCTGAGTTACTCTACATGTAGTACTTCATTTACCTTAGTCTGAGTTACTCTACATGTAGTACTTCATTTACCTTAATCTGAGTTACTCTACATGTAGTACTTCATTTACCTTAATCTGAGTTACTCTACATGTAGTACTTCATTTACCTTAATCTGAGTTACTCTACATGTAGTACTTCATTTACCTTAATCTGAGTTACTCTACATGTAGTACTTCATTTACCTTAATCTGAGTTACTCTACATGTAGTACTTCATCTACCTTAATCTGAGTTACTCTACATGTAGTACTTAATTTACCTTAATCTGAGTTACTCTGGATTGTTTTTGTTGTTACTTTTTGAAAATGTTTAATTCATTTCTTATTTCCTTTCAAAGTTTTACTTTTTTTTGTTTCATTGGTTCAAGATGAAGAAAAAACCAACCATGATTAAATCAGAGCCTGGTCGTCCACTGCTGACGATGCACAAGTTACAGTCACTCGCAGACCTTCAGTCCTTTTTCTACACGGTCCGCCATTCCACTGAAGGCCATCACAGCAGCAACAAGCACAGTGCCAGTAAAACAGCAGGAATCCTGCTGGATAAACTGCATCACTCAAAATTGACAGCAGGTAAAAGTGACAGGGATGACAGCTTGCAATCCATGACCAACAGAACATATTTAGAACATTTAGTGGAGATAGATTTCTTGGAGCCTATGAGCTGAAGATATGTTGAATAATTTTTTCATGGAAAATTCTGGGGAAACCTCTTAATATGTCAAATTTTGTTCAAGTGGGAAAAAAAAAAATCTCGGCTACAATTTATATATATATATATATACAGATTATCATAACAGAGGACATGTATTTAAATATGATTGAACAGTTTAACAGATTATCATAACAGAGGACATGTATTTAAATATGATTGAACAGTTTAACAGATTATCATAACAGCAGACACACACATATATATAAATATGCGTGAGTTTAACCAACTTGTCGTGTCTATTTAAAGATCTAATTGTGTTGAATATGTTGTGAAAACTTGATTGCTGCTTAATTAATTAATTAATTTACTTACTGGGACCAAACTGCTGAGTGATATGGGGGGATTTGTTGCTTTCATCCTTAAAACTGAATTAAACATGTAATACACTGAGTGACATTTTTAGAGCATTTTCGAAAAAAAATGCTCTATTATCCCCGTTTTGTCTGTCTGTCTGTCCGTCATCACCCTAGATCTCAACAACCATAAGCCCTAGACCCATGATGTATTTATCATTTTGTAGGTCTTGGCCTGCCAAGTGTACATCAAAAGTCCATTTCGCAATCTGACCTCTCAGAGCCAAAATATAAGAGTTTCTTATATACCGTTTTTGCTTATATATAAATAATAAAAGCTAATCAAAGGGGCATAATCATTATTTATTTTTGTAATAGTTATTTAACATGATTACTTCCTTCTCTAGATTTATCAAAATTCATGCGCGTGGAGCAATATTTATGGCTGTAACCCGGAAAAAAAAATACGGATTTCGTCCGGCAAAAATGCTCTAAAATGTCCTTTGTCCGAAACAGAAAAGACTTAAATTGCTTGTTTTTTTGTGTGTGCATATATCATGCTAGTTTTAACCACCAATGTATTGTAAGCAGTTTTAAAAAAATGTGCAGTTTGATCCGAAAGAATCCATTGGCTGAATAAGTCAAAAGAAGTATTAATGTAAATCTGATTTGGTATCAGTGCTTTAAATAATTTGTTTTTTTTTGTTGTGCCTCTCTATTGCCATTTCCTGAGAATAAATATATATATATAGGTTGACTTCATTAAAGCATTGGCACAAATCAGCTAAAAGTATAAGTTTTAATTGTATTATCTGAATATCTGCAAGATTTTCAATTTGGCAGCTTTAATCCTTGTAGTGGGGATGAAATGTTAATTTTTAGAAGAAGAAAAAAAAATTCCATCAAGTTATGTTTGTTGTTTTACTTTATTGAATTGGAACTCTATAAATCTAAATTTGGTAAAAGAAAGCTGTTTTAAATCTGTCCTCATTCCTCTAATGGTGTTTAACGCGGCCGACTGTAATAAATCTGTCCTCATTCCTCTGATGGTGTTTAACTCGGCCGACTGTAATAAATCTGTCCTCATTCCTCTGATGGTGTTTAACTCGGCCGACTGTAATAAATCTGTCCTCATTCCTCTGATGGTGTTTAACTCACCGACTGTAATATTTTGATAGTTTTTAGCCTTGTTTCGTTTCTTTTTTACAATTTTTATTTTAATAATTAATTCATCTTATTGTGTGCGTGTTAACATTGATTTATGTATACGTGTATCCTCATACAGGGGGGTAAAATCCACGTCTTGAAAAATTACGTAAAATCCACTTGTTTTAAAAAAAAAAGGGAAAGAAATTAAAACTGAACAATAATTCCATTCTAAGGCTACAAGTCAGACATCACCTTTATCTTATAAATATAATACAGCAGTATTGATGCATTGTGCAATAATATGTTATAGTCATACTAGCCTTTTTATAATGTACTGATATATCCATTACACAGTTGACTCTTAGGCTCATGAGCATCCAAACAACTTAACTAAATGTCCATAATAAAATGAAGTTCTAGATAAGGGGGTTTTTAGTGGTTTTTGCAGTATTTTGCTTACCACATTTTTTCAGCAGATAGTCAGAGTCTACTGTACATATATAATGTTGATATTGTTGGTATCCAAATATATCATGGCTCATACAATATATCTGGTCAAATGAAAAGTCCATTCAAATTTTTTTTATTTTTATGCTTGGAGTGCAGCATTCAAAGATCATTGCATACATTAAATATCACTTGATTGTTTTTATGTAAAGGAAAAGATTTTATGGTCCTTTTCTTTTATCCATCCATATCATTTTAATGCCTGTATTATTTTTTTTGTTCCGGGCGCATTTACTAGGTGAAGGGTTTGTTTTAGTTTTGTTTTTTTTTTTATTTACAATTAACCCTGGGAATGAAAAAAGTAGGATTAGAGTTAGTGAATTTTATTTTTTTTAAAGGATATGACAGGTTCTACTCCATGTCTTATATGGTAAATGTTGTGCTTCCACTATTTCAGCCTTATACAGGGTGACCCGAAAAAAAAAGGGGGAATCCAAAGAATTTGAAGAAATCCTTCAAAACTCTTTCAAATCTTTGGAAATTTGCTGTACATTGACCTCATGTAATTGACTAAATAACTGTTGTTTGTCTTACAAAAAGTTATGTTTTTATTTTTTTACAAAATGTGCTCAAAATTTTCTTCATTGAGGCTATGCAAACTTAAGTCTGTTGCGCAAATTATGAATTACTCAAAGAATATCCCTTTTTGAGGATTTTTCCTGATCAGGGAAATCCCAAAAGATGATTTTGAATTTCTCAACCTTTTCAAGTTTTTTAGTCTTCCTGTGGAGACAATTGTGGAGCTAACTTTTTTTTGCCATACAACTACATTTATGAAACTTGGGAATTATTAGGTATATAAAGTATATGTACAGCACATTTCATAAAATTTGCATGAGTTTTGTTTGAGTAATTCAAATTCTACTTATTCGTTTTTTTTTCTTGGGTTACCTTGTACTTCAATAATTTAACCTTAAGTTGGAGCTTTACGCCTTTAGGTATTTGATACCTTTTATTTTTTTCTATTCATTTTGCTTTTGGTGTGTTGAATATTTATTTTAGTTCTAGAAAGTATAAATCTTTCTACCATCAGTATTTATATAATCAGGGAATAGCTAATTTTTTATCAAGTTATATTATTGAGCCAGATTTAAAATGGGTACTTGACTTTAGTTGGAGTGAAGGCAGCTGGGCGTTGTGCTAACCATATATAAATGCCATGGCTACAAAAAAGGATGAATTCTGCACTTCCTCTGCCCCATTGGCCCTTTAGGCTTAGGGAACTTAGCTAATGTTATTTAGCCAGAAGTTATAAATATCTTTTGATATCTATCAATGATACCATGAAATATAAAGTGTTTAAAAAGTTAGAAATTAGAAAAAAAACTTAGCTTTTATAGTTAGAAATGTTGACATCTCAAAAATAGAAAGCTTTCTTAGTTGAATCAATGTTACATTATATTACTCTGTGATCTTAAGGAATCGGTTGTGATTTCAATATTTCTAATTCACTGTGGTACTTTTTTAATCTTCAGAAGAAAAAAAAATCGTTCCCTTTGTTTGTGTTTTAAATGATTTCTAAATTAGAATTATTAACTGCTCATAGTTGTTGTTTTTTTTTTTTTTGTTTTTTTAAGTGAATATAATTATTTTAAACTAGTTATTCCTTTCTTTGTTGTCTACATTGTTCTCAAGTCACAGTTAGTGTTATAATTGTTTTTACCTGTATAATTTATGAGCATTTTTTTTTTAATGCCCCCTTTTTGAATAAAATGTTTAGCCATTCATCTCTTATATATAAAAATATAATGTACTGAAAACCCATTTCTGGCTGTGATATATTAGTCATCAGCAATAATTCTGACCCTTGTTGATGTCATTTCAACCAAGTTGTATATTCTCATTGCTTATGTGATAATGATTCAAATATAAAAAAAAAGCATTCCAGCCAATAAGAAAGACTTGGTAATTGGTTGAAACTACAACAGAAATTCTTTATCAGATCTTGTATTTAAGTAATTAGCTATATTGAAATGTTTTGCTTATTATATGCATATTTGTAAGTGTCTGTATCATAATCTTTACTTATTTATTGCTTAATAAATCATGACTTGGTCAACAATGATGA
Organism: Bulinus truncatus; assembly: GCA_021962125.1. Taxonomy (NCBI): domain Eukaryota; kingdom Metazoa; phylum Mollusca; class Gastropoda; family Planorbidae; genus Bulinus; species Bulinus truncatus. Next base: position 397,343 of record JAGDYQ010000347.1, on the reverse strand, counting down.
AAACTTTTCTTTGTTGGAAATGGGTGTAATTTTGTAATTGTTCTGAATAAACCAACCTTGGATATTTTATAAGTTGCAATAACTACTACAGTATGCTTATAAGTTTAGATACTGTATCAATTATTTTTAAGAGACATTCAATTCAATTACTTTTATTGTTTTGATGAAATCAATGTATCAATAACAAATTGATTTTAACAAATTGGTGTTCAAAACAACTGCCATAGATTCACACAAAAATGGAGTAAAATATTTAAAAACAATTCAATGAAGCACAAAAAAATACTGTATTGGGTAATACAGTATTCTTGGGACAGTCATATTATTTTATCAAAGTTGAAAGGTAATGAATATTTAAATGTGTAATAATAACAAAAGAAAACTGCAAAATACATTGAAGACTAGATTTCTGAAATCTAAGCAATTAAATTCAAGAAAAAATAATACAATTATTTAGATAGATATGTCTGCAAAGTCTCAAATAGACAGAGAAAAAAATATATGATGTTCAACTTAAGAGAGGTAAAGGACAGTCAGGTAGTTAACTTCCCATATATAAAATATTTTTAACAAAATTTAAATATGTTTTCAAATGAATTATAAAATAATTTTTACTTAGTTAAGCCAGAATAGAAAGTAGATCCCTGGCAAGCTTTTGTACACGGCAGAAATAGTTGTTAAAAACTAACAATACTTAATTAAAATAAATGAATAAAAAGTTCCCTGGACACCTAGAATTACAAAATAAACATTTTAATATATATATACATACACATGTTTATATTTCTAATAAAGTACAAGGCTCAATGCCCCAATGTACAATCTAATTCAGTTGCTGGTTAAGAAAAAGTTACAGAAATAGGAGTGAAAGATTTAAAAAAAAAAAAAAAAAAATAATAATATACAATAAGACAATATTTTAGGAAATGAAAAATTTAGTTAAATTGAAATAGTAAAAAAAAAAAAAAATGAGATAGGAATGCTAATAAATGATGCAAAAAATGTAACCATATAAAATGAGTTATGTGTTTTGAAAAACAACTCATCTCTTTTTTCTCATGCTCTTAATTGCATATTTCTAAAACCTAAAAACATTTAATTAATATCTCTTTTTTTCTCATGCTCTTAATTGCATATTTCTAAAACCCAAAAACATTTAATTAGTATTTCTTTTTTTCTTATGCTCTTAATTGCATATTTCTAAAACCTAAAAACATTTAATGAGTCATAAATTAAATGTACAATTACTGAAAAAATATTCTACATATTTATTCATCAATTGAAATAAAAATTTAGTTTAGTTGGATTACACCTCAGTAAATATTTTGTGTGTTTTATACGATCAAATAAAATGTAGTTTTGAAAGGTGAGGAAAAAACCACAGATTTAGGAACGATGCTTAAAAGAATAATGTTTACCACGCCCATCATAGAATCATGCTCTCTTTCACCTTCGAAATATTATTACACGTATTAAGTAAAACATGTAACAAGTTTGTGAAGATGAGGGTAATTGCTCAAAAATAATTTAGACATCAGACTTTATATCAAATAAATTAAAATGTTAAAAAATAAAATAAAAAAATATGCTAATCAAAGAATAATTCTAGTTTGACACTACAACAAACTTGAAGTAGAAAGTCTGTCAACATGTGCAGCTCTCAAACAACAAATGATATTTTAAACTTGGGGATCTTCTATAAAATATTTGCTCACATACAGACATAGCTTAGGATTTTTTGTATCATCATCATCTTACATTCTCCACAGCCATACAAGCCCATAATGATCTGATACATTCATTTACATTTATTTTCCAGCAGATCTCAATTATCAAATTAAACTCGGCAAAGAAATATTAAAATTTAACAGAAAAAGAAAAAAAAAACTACAAATGTACATTAATAGATTGCCTGGTTCAACTTCATCCTTTACTAAATTCTGAGCTATTCTTTCTTTGGACATTAGAACAAATTAATTACGGCCTATTCAGATAGTTATTAAAGGACGCCCAAAGTGAATATATCATTTTGAAAACAAAATAAGCCCAAATGACACTATGTCTTATAGATGTGTTGTTATAAAGTCTGAGTGAAAAAATGTTACAAATTAAATGCAATTGATTTCACTCGTCACTATCAACAAAAATTTATGTACAAAGAATCTAACCATTTAAAAAAAAAAAGATCTTGTATGAAAGAAACAACACCAAAGTGAAGTATTACATATGAGAAAATTATTCAGGATTAAACCGCAATAGATTTACATGCATAAGATGTATTTAAGTATACATTTGTGACAATCACTTTCAGTCAACAGCCTTTCTTTTGATTGTCTTAATGTCAAAAATGAAATATTCTTCAAGAAAAAAGTAAAATTTTAAAAAGGTTTTCTTTACACTTTTATGTTTAAAATTTTAATATTCCTCAAAAAAAATGTTATTTAAAATGAAAATACTCCCACAAGCACAATGACTTAAGATAATTAATAAAGCACATAATTTAATACTACATCTAGCCTGGGGATCCAGTTTAATAACATTCGTTCCATGGCTGCCAATAAGACATAATATTGGGAGTAAAGATTTCCTGTGTTAAGTAAATTTAATTTTCGATGAACTATGCCATGTGTGTAATTTATGAAAGCCCGAATTTGCATCAAAGTAAAACAAAGACACTATTTTTATTTTAATCTGAAGTTCACTTTGAGGACAAAAAAATTTTTCCAGAATGTTCATGTATTTTTCTTTCATACTAAATCTGACCAAAAAAAATCTATGAACATTATTGAAACTGTTCATATACTTTAAAAAAATGAACACAATGTTTTCAAAAACTTCAATTTCTAAGTCAATGTAAACGAAACAAATACATAACTGTTTTTTTCTTCTGTAGTTCACTTGCAACAAAATTTTCAAACCTAGCCTTCCCTAAATTTTGTCCTCACAACCAACAAACAAAAAAAACTGAATGAAAAAGAAATTAACAGAATAAAAATATCACTAAATAAAACATATTTTTGTAAGTCTACAGTGTCTTGAAAATATTACTGGCTGTAAAAAAAAAAAAAAATATTATTATACAAAACAATATATTATAATACAACACAACATAGTAAAATCAATTTTCATTGGTCATTAGTACGTATACACGTTGACAATATATTCTGACATGCCAAACATAATCACAGATTTCAAGATAAAAATTAAATGAAATGCACTAAGATCCCATAACACACAAATGATACAGCATAAATCATCCGTGGTGACTATCGGTGTTTTCCCTCTTAATTTGATAGGGTTGTTTTGTTTAGTTTTTAAACCATTCTGAGCTCATCGTTGTTTTAACAAATATTTCATATGGATTCAGTCTAGTACATGTACAAAGATAAAAAAACTTAGCAACCTAGATTTACACATCAGTTTTTAAAAAAAAAGTGAGAGCCATAACATTCAGCTTGGGGTGATATTAAGGATAGTTCAAAACTTCAGCTCATGGTTTATTTTAATGAACATTCTAATTCATAAACCTAATGAACATTTTAATTCATATGTCACATTAAGTAAAAGTGACTAATGTCTGAGCCCTATATTTAATGATTACATAAACAGTAAAGGTAAAAAAAAAAACAAATAAGCCAGAATTTGACAGTAAAATTCTCATGTGAATTTTTATATTCCACGCAATGGGTAACTTCAATTTTAACCGCACAAATTCTTTTAAATGTACTCTACAGAGATTATGATAATATGAAAACAGATATTTCATTTCCTTTAAAACTACTTCCGTTATTTTAATTGATACAATATCATTAATACTGGAATCATTTACTGTAAAAGAGTCAACATCTTATGTACTTCGTTAAAAAAAAAATTATAAATTTAAGACCTAAACAACAAAATTAAATGTAAAACATGAACTACTATTGAGAGGATGCAGGATTTACTCCCTTGACTGGCAACGGGTGTGCCTCTGTGTTGAAGACCCATTTGTCAAGCGGCAGCAGGGAGTCCTCAGAGAAGATGAGGTAAAGATATTTTAATGTTTCTGCTAAGAAGAAACTCTGCTGCACATCATCCTGCTGAGGGTTAATCTGGTAAACATCCTTCAGGCCTGTGAATCCACCTTCCACACGACAATGTTTCTCCAAGGCCTGCCAAACACATAGCCAATTATTAAACAGTCTAGGCGGCGTAACTTTTATAAGATAACCAAGGCATTTCCTAATATTTAACTTTATTTTAATTGCTTGTTTGTTGTTTTAGCATTTTAATTGTTGATAAAATAAAATGCGTAACTGTTTACTTAATATAAGACAAGCTAAGTTGTGTTGTTTTTTTTACTTTAAATCTTAACACTTGACTTAATAATAGTTAAGCCACAATTAGGATAATCTTGGGTAGACAGAGTTACAGTAAATGACCTACCTGCACAGCATCCCAAGCCCACTCTCTGTATTTGTTGTCTTTGGTCAGTCTCCACATGTAGAACCATCCTTCTATCACTTCAGGTCGTAAAATGTAATACTTTTCATTGTGGCGTATAGCTTTAGCTTCTGTTTCTCCTTCAAATCGGAAGGACTCAGGACCCAATCTGGTAGCTGTAAATTAAATAACAATGACCAGAGATGGTAAAATAAAAGAGACTCCAGACATGCATTGGACAATTTTTCCTAAAAGTTTCTGATCTCAAATGTTGAAGATAATGAATTAAAAGAATAAAAGTATTTTGTAGCTAAATTCTACTATAAATATAACAAGAATAAAAAAGTACATCAGTATGGTAAATACAAATAGGCATGGTCTAATTCTTTGATAAAGTTTTATTAAGTCATGGAACACCAATCATTGGAATTTTTTTCTGCAGAATGCTAACTTTTGACCTTTTTTTTTTGACCACCAGATACAATATAATACATCTACTTTTGAGCTGGGGTGGCAAACCTTTTTGTAATCAAGAGCACAAAGAAAAAAGGGACATTACTCACAAAAATGACTTCATTCTTGAAGAATACCACCAACATGGCCACATTTTACAATTGTATGTTTCTTTTTTTTTTTTTTTTGAGTAAGTGGCTTTACAGAACATGGTTGGTATGCAGAAACACATGTCTAATTCATTACAAATTATTACAAATTTTTAAAATACCCTAAAAAATAATTAATTTAGGCAACAGGTGAAAGTAATAGAATGTGGTCCAATATTGTAATTAAGCCAGGTGTCTGTAACACTAATGACATTTTGATGTGTTCAGACATATAAGTTAAGTACTTGTATAATGTTCAGATGTTTGCTAAGCGAGGTTTGACTGTATATATGTAAAAAAGATGTATGCTGAGACAATTCTGGTTTCATTCGTTAATGTTTTCAAGCTATGTTCTGGGTGTTCTGAGTCAGGCTGATAAAGAGTCAGGCTGGATATCATTAGATATTTCTGTTTTCATGTGTCTTTGTTATCAAACTGGGGGAGGACATCATTAGATATTTCTGTTTTCATGTGTCTTTGTTATCAAACTGGGGGAGGACATCATTAGATATTTCTGTTTTCATGTGTCTTTGTTATCAAACTGGGGAGGATATCATTAGATATTTCTGTTTTCATGTGTCTTTGTTATCAAACTGGGGGAGGACATCATTAGATATTTCTGTGTTCATGTGTCTTTGTTATCAAACTGGGGGGTAGACATCATTAGATATTTCTGTTTTCATGTGCCTTTGTTATCAAACTAAGTTCTGGCTGTTAACGAATCAGGCTGATAATGAACAAGTCCAATCAGACTATAGTAGTACCATCAATAAATTAGCATATGTCTATATAAAATAGCTGTGTAATCTAGGGAAAGATAACCATACATTAGGATGAGCATGACCTACATAACTTAATGTTTATAGAGAAACATAATACACACAAAAAAAAAAGTATTTACGTGTTCTTATGTAAGATTCATGACACGTTTCAGCCAAATCTGCTCCAAGATTAATGTATTTTTCTTTATTGTCAGAACCTTCAGCACCAAGGGCAACCATTCCAGCTAGTAATAAGATATACCAATGACATTAAAATAAAATATAGCCTTTATATAACCCTATCCGACCAAAAATAAATTGTGACAGAAATTAATACAAAATGAATGGTTTTTATTTAAAAAATGATTTTAATTAGGTGCATACCTGTAAAACATGCTAAATGATCCATCTTATGCTCAAGACGACCTGATTTATACTCAGCAAAGTAGGTTAAGCCAGATTTTGATCTAACCAACAACCTATCATATACTACCTGGAAAGTTAAAGAAATGATACCTTCTTTATTCTTTTTAATAGTGGCTCAACCTATCATGTAACTCTAAATAATTAATGTCTAAGTCTGGATAGTTTAAAGATAATAACTGTCAATAAGCTTCCAAAATGCAGCGTATTCTGTATTACCCAGCAATGTTTGAGTTAATAAGAAAATAAAAAGAATCAATAAACTGATAACAAAAGTGATGCTTTTTAATCCTTCATAAATTTTTTTCACTCACATATTAGTGTGCTTAAACTATTGCACACATAAGTTTTTTTTTTTTAAATGAGACCTTTTCCTGAAATTTTAGTTCAAGAGCAAATATTTATCCTCTCGAGAAATTATATGGTAGCTTGCCAAAATTTGATTTGTAGAACTGAATAAAAAAAAAAAAAATCACCTGCATAGCTTCATCATACATTTTCCTGGCCTGAGCATCCTCTTTGTTGGACATCAACCACTCTTTGAGTAAATATTCATAAAAACTGTCGCCGAGGGCACCCATGCTAACGTGAACTAGGTTTTAAAAAAGAATACAAACAAAGTATTATATTCAATACAAGGTCACGCATCTACTAATCAAATGAATCCTATAACCTTGGACACCTCATTAATTATATTTCTGAATTTGCTGTTTAAAAAAAAAAATGTTAAGTTACATATCACAGAAGAAACAGCCAAGTTTGAAGAAATGATCACAGCAGTAGATGAATCAAATAAAAATGAGTTTTTGCACAGATTGTGGAAAAAAAAACAACAACTAGAGAACATTAAAGTTTATTATTATTTTTTTAAACGCATGAATTATCAGGGTTGACCAAAATGCAGCTCTTCTGTGAGCTTTATGTTTCTATCAGTTAACCACTTTTGTTCACAAGATTCTGATAATTTGACTTTTTAAAAAAAAGAGAAAAGCTCCCTCAACCATTTAGGCCAAGGGGCCTCAGATGAAGTGTAGAATTCGCATTTGTCTTGACATGGCTTATTAAGGGATAGTGCGGCCAGCATAAAGCACAGCAGCCTTAACTTCCACTATTAAAGTCAGGTACCCATTCAAAGCTGGGTGGACAGCCCACATTCAACAAGACCTGGAAAAATTCCCTCTGGTTCTGCTATAATTATTTTTTTACCAGCCTCTAAAATAAGGTGTACTAAAAAATATATTGGCCCACCTATAGTTTTTTTTGGATTGTTTGTTTTTAGAGCATTTTCGAAAAAAAATGCTCTATTGTCCCCGTTTTGTCTGTCTGTCTGTCTGCCTGTCTGTCATCACCCTAGATCTCAATAACCATAAGTCCTAGACCCATGATGTATATATCATTTTGTAGGTCTTGGCCTGCCAAGAAATGACTTTTTTCCATTTCGCGATCTGACCTCTCAGGGCCGTAAAACGGGCCTTATAAAGTACCGTTTTTTACTATATAAGCTATATTAATAATGGACCGCCCTATATCTCAGCAACCATAAGTCCTAGACCCATGATGTATATATCATTTTGTAGGTCTTGGCTGCCAAGAAATGACTTTTTTTTCCATTTCGCGATCTGACCTCTCAGGGCCGTAAAACGGGCCTTATAAAGTACCGTTTTTTACTATATAAGCTATATTAATAATGGACCGCCCTATATCTCAGCAACCATAACCTAGACCCATGATGTATATATCATTTTGTAGGTCTTGGCTGCCAAGAAATGACTTTTTTTTCCATTTCGCGATCTGACCTCTCAGGGCCGTAAAACGGGCCTTATAAAGTACCGTTTTTTACTATATAAGCTATATTAATAATGGACCGCCCTATATCTCAGCAACCATAAGTCCTAGACCCATGATGTATATATCATTGTGTAGGTCTTGGCCTGCCAAGTGTACATCAAAAGTCCATTTCGCGATTAGACCTCTCAGGGCCAAAATATAAGACTTTGTTATGTACCGTTTTGCTTATATTTTAAATATAAATAATAAAAGCTAATCAAAGGGGCGTAATCATTATTTATTTTTGTAACAGTTATTCAACATGACTTACTTGTCCTTTTAATATCTTTTTTTCAGATATATGCATTACACAATTGAATTTATAAACATTTCCAAAATTTACAAATATTTACTGAAAGATAACAAACGTACTGATGAAAATGCGCTAACACGTCCTGTGTCCAGAATGGAACAGGCTTAATTGCTTGTTTTTTTTCACTGACCTTTCTTAAAAATATAAAACACATAAAAAAACTTGTAAATAAACTTACTTTGCCCCCATTTTCCAGTATTAGGGTGAATATAATTGGGATAGAATCCTTCTGGTTTCACTATGTCCTTCAAAAAGTTTCGAATTTTTAATACCTTTGGAAGAAACAATAAAATGATTAAAGCATTGCTGTCTGGGAGAGAAACCATAATATGTATGTATTTGGAATTGTTATTTAACAGAAACCATAATATGTATTTGGAATTGATATTTAACAGAAACCATAATATTTATTTGGAATTGATATTTAACAGAAACCATAATATGTATTTGGAATTGATATTTAACAGAAACCATAATATGTATTTGGAATTGATATTTAACAGAAACCATAATATGTATTTGGAATTGATATTTAACAGAAACCATAACATGTATTTGGAATTGATATTTAACAGAAACCATACCATGTATTTGGAATTGATATTTGTCTATTCCACTGGTTATCTAAAGGGCAGGACCTTTTTAAATAGTTTTGCCTTTAAATTTTTAGCACATACAAAGAAAAAAAAATGATTTACAAAAATATTGCAATTACTTAATGATCTATAAAAGTTATACAAACCTTTTCCCTGTAAGTCTCTTCTTTAGTTACTGATGAGAGATAGTCGAATTCTAAATGAAGAGATCCTAATTCTGACAGAATAGAACAGCCACCAGAAGCCCAGCCATAGTTTCGCGATGAGCCCCTAAATAAGTATTAGACAATGATGTGTTAAGCCGCATTAATTTTACATACATTTTCATTTCGTACAATAATATTCAACAGTTAAAAAAAAAAACTAAAGCCCCTTTTTTAAAAAAATCTTTTTGACATTTAAAAAAAATTTTTGTGGATTGATACTGAGTGGTGTAGAACGCTTGACTGTCTACTTGAGAGTCGTGGGTTCAATCCTCTGTGAGAACCAAGGGAATTTTTCCTTTAACTGTGTACCTACTTTTGAAGTTTAGACGGCTTGGTGTTATGTTATCAACACAGAAACAGATTAATTCTGCTCCAATGACCTTAAGGGCTAAGGAAACATTTTTTTAATTTTATTTACTTGCATTATTTTAAATATACCCTATAAGCTACATGTTTCAACTAATTTATTACAATACAATGTTTTAATATTGAACCTTTTTTTTTTCTTTGTGTTTCTAATCAAAAATTATCTTTATAGCTATCAACAACATAAAAATGTCGAACCTGCAAAAGAGGCAATTTTGCCTTTTCCAATTTATTTTCAATGGAAAGGATTTGTATACTGTATACTGTAGACTCTTGATTATTCACAACTATTTTCATTAATATCCTTTTTATTCCAAAGTCTCTCAATATATATATATATATGTATATAAAATTTTACCAAGACAATTATTCAAAGTCTCAGTAGTCTTAAGTCTACTGCACTTGTCTAATTCAGAGTAATAATTTTTGACACTCTAATAAGGTATATTTACATTATTTTAGGTTAGCTTATTTATGAGAAAAATAAAGATATGAAGTGAATTTCCAGAAACTTACGACTTTAAGTTGACTATAGCATTAGGAATACCAGTTGGGGTGTTAAAAGCTGGCAAAAGTTTGTCTGCGATAATCTTGGCTTTCTGTTTAAACATCTAGATTAAAGAAAAATGTGTTCATATAATTTACGAGTACATACTGCATTGCATTTGATATAATTTAAATTATAAGTGTAAATGTTTAAGTGATGCCAATCCAAGACTTAAATACATTGTACATATATTAAAGATGGCATTTACCAATGCAGAATTCTGATATCTAAGGGGACTGGTGAATCCCTTCTTTATTTGGCAGTAATGAAATTGTTACGGAGAATATAACCCCACTGCAGAGCAGTGAAAAGGAACATTATTGCTGCTTGGAAAGTTTTTAACACAGTGTTATTATTTACAATTGGAAACAAACCAAAATTGCTTGCTAAGAAACACTGATTACAATTAAAAAATATGTTAAAAATAACAAAAGACTTATATTTAACAAAAAAATATGAACAAGAAATTTCACAAGTAAACTTAAATATATGTATTTTTTGCAAGGAAAATAGATTTTGTATATATCTGCCTAATAAATATCCTACTTAACTTATCTATTGATTAAATCACTAGAATTATAGAGTCTTAGTATGTTTAAAAAATAATGATATTTAATGTACGTAATATTTAACGTAATATATTATTGTGATAGTAATTTGGACTATTGTTTCTATTTTAATGTCGAACCTTCTTGCATTTAAAACAAATGATTATTTGGAGATAATCCAGTCAGTTGACTTCTGCCTTTTGCATTGTTTTTTTTACACTGGTGTGTTCTGCATTACAAAAGCTTCCATATGGAAAAGAAAAAGTGAAGTGTTTCTGTGCTGGTGGAGGCATATTCTTGACAAATACTGCTGCTATGCTAACATAATCCTTTTTCCCATGCATTAAATTAAAAAAATTAATGACCAACCTGATCACCAGTTAGGGCGTAAGCTGACAAGAGGCCGCCAACAAATCTTATGTTTGTTTCAAACACAGACAATTCAGCAGGCTGTGAATGAATGGGAAAGTGTTTGTTATGACCAACAAGACAAACATGTTGGAAGATAAAAATTTCAAATAAGAACAGAATGATCCAAGCACATTTATAACATCAAAAAGACCATTAACTTTTTAAATAGCTCTATTAACCGTTGTCTGATTATTGTTTAGCAGAGTATGAAATTAAGTTTCTGTGTTACTATTATCACCCGCTGCTTAGCCTAGATGCTGCTTCTGATAAATATGACAAATACTATTGTGTGTGTTGAAATGATTATTATTACGTAATACTGAGAATTTTCACACAAGCAGAGACAACTCCCACTACTATCAGCTAACACCGAACAAGAGAGGTATTATATGTGATTTCTAAAGAGTTAATATCTTTTTTAAATTATCATCTAAAATAATTTTTTCTGCAATTTAAGTTGGAAAAAAAAATTGTTTTTAAAAACTTTTATATCAATACAGTATTCAAGATACATGAACATAACAAACCAATGATGACTACATCACTAGTTTTAATTAAGAAGCGTTAACAATGAAGCACTATAATAGAAATCAAATACAAATGGCAATTTACTGTATCAAAGTTTAGACTCAAAGCTATCCATGTACGAGCTTTGTTATAATCCTCATCTAGTTCCATGATGTACAAGGTGTCAACAGCATCAACAATGGTAGCACCAAGCTCTCCAGATCCAAAAATACTACCAGAATGAGGCTTCAAGCTGATAGGCCTGTGTTCATTGGCACCCCACCCGTATTTCACATAGCCATTCCATGCATGAGACATCATCTGAAAAACATTTACATTAGTGTGACCTTTTTTTATTCCCTATTTAAATATTTTGCATTGTTCTATGCATCTTCAACACAATGCTGATTGTACAACCTACAGATGAGAGATATTTGAAGGCTAATGTAGATACATATATACAGGCCCGTAGCCAGGTCTAAGCAGGGGGGCACCAATACCCAGCAAGGGGGGGCTCCTTTACTTTTTCTTTATTTTTTCCTCTTTTCTTCTTTTTTAAGCGGGGGGTGACTGCATACCTAGCGGGTAGCTCTTGGCTACAGGGCTGCATATATATATATATATATATATAAGCAAACTATCTCACAAATGCAACCCTAAAATATATGTAAACATAATGAATTAGCATTATCCAAAGCCTTATTTTATAATTAATAATTATGACAAAGAATCTATTCAAGAACTAATCAAGAATAGTCCCGATTCTCTGACCAGGACCAAACAGAAGGTGAAAGTTCATAAATGTTATACTTAAAACACCAACTGACTTAAAATATCAAATGTTCTATCAAAGATGATTAACAAAATGAAAAAAGAGTTGAAAACAAAATTAATGACAGAACATCATGTGAGAATGACTGTAACCTATGGCTTAAGTCCACATGTGGTATTAACACAATAAACACTCCACCCATTTTATTCTGTAGTCTATTATAATTAATTGTTTGGTTTGTAGATGATTCTGAAAATGCTGAAATCTTGAGTCATTCTTTGATCCTAGCTTGTGATGATCAGTTTGTGTTTTTTTTTTTTAATGAATAGACTACTAACATGAATTTATGAGCTCCAATTACATGGGGAAATTTTGTCTAAAGCATTTTTGCAGATTTAGTCAATGTATGGCCTATTTCTGACATAAATGACCTAGATAAGTGCTAATACCTAAACATTCAATTTACAAATAATTCATCAGTGCCACTTTCAGTTAATATGAGTTACTTCCTAAGCTAAACTACTGCCTAGGGCTGGCCTACCTCTTTTACTTTATCCCTTTTAGCTTTAACATCAGGATCACCAGGCTCACCGCCACGAGCTCCAGGATGACCATCATGATCTTTCTTGACTTTCTGAGCCTCTTCTTCTTCTTTAGCCTTTCTAAGCTGTTCTTTTTCTCTCTGTTGTTTCAAAAATTGTTCTTTATCAAACAGAAGGCTTTCTTTGATTGCCTTTGCATCTTCTGGTTTCATTATTTTATCTATTTCAGTTATTACATTCTGTTTTTCCCAATCTTTAATTTTGTCCTTTAATTGTGTATCTAGTTTATGAGAGTCATCCTCCTGATGTTTTTCCAAAGGCCCTCCGTCGGGGCTATTTCGTTGTTTCGGAACGAAAAAGTCACCGCCTGCCTCGTCTAGTCTTTTTCGTATATCATAAGAAACTTTGTCCGGCATAGTTGGTAAAAACATAAATGCACAGAAGCATACTATGGTAAAAGTCATAAACACTAACAGAATTATATATTTTTCCCGCAATCGTAATGTTTTCCTACCCTGGGGGACGGGCACCCCATTTACATAACGCTGATACAGAGGCAGCGATGATGAACCTTTGGCTGCCATAATGTCGCTATGTTTTGTTGATGCTAAGCCAGCAGCAAATAAAAAATAGACTAATAATAGGCCAGAAATTCGGTTGGCTATTTTTAATTCTAGTTTGATGTGGCAGCCACGTGACTTTTGAAGGTGTCACATGACAATATTTTGGGATGTTTATGTTCTTTTGTCAAAGGAAGTATAAAATGTATGCGTTTTTAAAGATTTACCCTCCCCACATGCCTTGAAGGACTGACATTCCAATGGAAGGGCATGCGCACAAAGGTAAACACTAAACGAGTTCATGTTCAACATGGCGTTCAATCTAGTTATCAGCTGACTGTTTTCAAAGCGTAAAGTTTTTTTTTTCATTCTAAAAAATTCACTATTCTTTGCTTCCTTTTTATTGAAAGGGTACAAATTGGTAACGTAATAGATAAAACAGCTGTAATAATTAATGTAAAAATAAATAACAAACGTACACATGCTTTAAATAAATAAAATTTAGGCAAGTTAAACGGATGATACATTGATAGTACAGTACTAATAGTACTACTACTACTAGCCAGTAGTATTGCTAATATCTCTATTCTATACTGGTAGGAATGTTAGTAAGTTTTAGTAAAAAAAAAGATGCTTCACTTTGTCTTTGGTTAGTACTTAAATTTAAACTATGTTACTAATTTATGTTTAGAAAAGCTGTTTATAACTGTGAAATTATGGTACTGTTTAAAAACTATTCAATCATGATCTTATTATTTCCTATTGCTATGCAAATATAACTATAAGTTAGAAGTTTAGTGATGAATTGAAGATGTATTATTTCATCTTTATTTTAACTAATTTGAATTCTTTAAAGAATGACTTATCATTGCTACAGGAAATACAATAACATATGATATACATAAAAAAGAACTGAAACCTTATTTTATAAATTATAAAACTTATTGTCATTGTTAAGTATAAACTTTAGAATTGGCATTGCCTATAGCTAAATAAATAGAGAGTACCAGTCCAATGACAATGTTTTTTATAGACATCCATGCTGGTATTCAATTATCTTGAAAAATAAATTTTAAAATTATTCTAAATGAACTAGTGAAAAAAAAGATACTCGACTGTCGACCCCTGAGAGTCCTGTGTTCGATCCTCTGTGAGAACCATGGGAATTTTTCCAGGTGAAATTTGTTTCAAAGTCGTCCCCACAAGTCCACCCAGCTTTAAATGGGTACCTGACTTATGTTGGGGAAGTAAAGGCGGCTGGGCGTTGTGCTAACCACACAATCCTTTCATATGCCGAGGTTATAGAAACAGATGAATTCTACACTTCATCTGGCCCGTTAGGGTTAAGGGAACTTTTTATGCTGGTATTCAATTATCTTGAAAAATAAATTTTAAAAATTATTCTAAATGAACTAGTGAGTAAAAAAAATTTAAACCTGAATAAATCATGTTTAATAATTTGAAATTAATCTATGTATGCCACCCCCCCCCCCCAATGTAACAAATACCAGTAAAAAAAATTTGTTATTTGATCTCCTATACTTTATTTTAAAAATACATCTGTTTGCGTTTGAATCATTTCAATTGAACACATTTTTATTAAATTTAATACATCAGATCACATGCTCAGGTGTATATTATATTGTTTATTACAAGCAGTACTGTTTCGGGGGCTCTAGACAAAATTAGCTTTGGGGGCCTGATGTATTTATATATATATATATATATATATTATGATTAATGCGTTGAAAAAATATATGATTAAAAATTTGTAACACAAGGCTTAAATGAGTTAATTTGACCTATATGGTCTTAAATCAGAGTTTCAAAAAACTTACTAGCATCACTTGAATTTATTGATACATTAAAAAAAAACTGGTGAATAAATAATTCAATAGACATTTATTGAATGTACTTGTTTGTAGGTTCCGAAATGCATGGCCTGCTTAATAGATCTGTTGAAATTAAATACAACTCTTTTGTAAATTAAACTGACTTGTGTATTATGCAAATGTTTTCATAGAATATAATGACAAACTTGTTTGGATACAAATAATAAAAGAAATAGTTTGTGTCGGTTAAATTTGCGTTAATTTAGACCAATTTTTTTTAATCAAACAGCATCTCGTCCTATTGTTTACATTTCATTTTCCCAGTTTCTACTTTTAATTAAAACACACATTGCATAATTTCATCTTAGCAAAGTCTAAATAATCTTGTATCTGAAAAAGTTCACTACTTTTTGATCTACTGAATTCATTTGTAATCCATTCAAAGGATCTTGTTTTATTGCTGAATCACTAAACAGCTATGGTTTGAATAAACAAGCCAGTTGTGATTCACACTCAAAAGAACAAAATATAAATAGTCCACTCAACTAGGCTTATAGATGGTGCCCCACCCAGAGTGTATGCCTAGAATTGTTTATTCTTATTGAGGATTCTTTACAACACTACAGTGACACAATAATTTTAATGTTATTCCAGAGAATTATTAAATCAGACTATAATTTTCTAATGGGGGTTATTCTAAATTTAATGCAGGTTTTCCCCCATTCATATTGAAACTAACAGAAAGAGATTATTTCCAATAGAATATTTCTTCACAAACAAATCACACTCCTTCATTTCCTAAAATTTATACTTAAAAAATATTTTTTAATAAAAAATAATTTTATGATGCACAATAAAAAAAAAAAAAGCTCCGGCCGTGGGGCTGGTTAGAAGTGATTAATCTTTACATTTTTCATTAGCATAGATTACATGGTGGTGTCATATTTACATTTTTTTTCCTGCTGTATATAAGTATTCATCTATATTTATTTAAAAGAACATTGACGATGTCATCAGTTAAAATTTAGAGATATCAGAAGTCGAGTAGTGCTAAAGTTAAAATTAACTGCCGAAAATGTCAGAGAGTCAACCTGCATCACAACATACGCAGCTTCATTCAGCTCATAAAAGTATACATGAGAAAGATCTGCATTCCGTTCAGCATAACAGGTCAGTTCATTTTTTTAAGAATATGGATTAAAAACATTGCTGCCTGTTTGTTTGTTCTATTTTACATAAATCATTTTAACCCACCTCGTGAATTTCAGAATTAATATTGCAAGAAGTAATTCTGCACCACAGTCTCACAGCAAATTTTCACCTGTCAAAGTGAGTTCTAAGGGAAAAGCCATTCCTTCTTGCCTTGAAAATACAAATGGAGGACTGTCAGTTTCAAAAAATGCCTCTGATCTGTCAGACAATCAAGGTTCATGTATGGAGTCCAATAACCCTTCTGTGAACTGTCCTCATGAAGATTTGATGATGAGGCAGCACCCCAGGGTATGTGATATAAAGGAGAGGAGGGAGAATTTCATTTCCAGTGCTCACTCACAGGATATTGACATGGAGGTTGCAAACATTCCTAAAATTTCAGCAGGTAGTCCAGTAGTTATTCCTAAAATTTCAGCTGGTAGTCCACTAGTTAAAAACTCCAGCCCAAGTGACTCAGGATCATTTTCTCAAATTAGTAATGGTTCACTTGATTTATCGAATGGCTCAGAATGTTACTCTTCTTCTTCGAAATCGGGAAATCAAAGACAAAGGTAACTATGTCTAGCTATCAGCACATTTTATTACACCTGATTCCCCTCTAAACAGGGGAATGTTACTGGGTTTGTTTTTTTTTTTTTAATATTTTATTTACATTGTCAATACCATTGCTTCATAATATTATAACAGTAATTCTGAGCTTATTGAGTCAGAAGTACGTCGGCACCCTCATCGCTACCCTTTTAGACAAGCGCAGTCAGAAGTAATATTGCCAAGTGAAACACAAAGAAGATTATCTCTGGCGCATGTGACAGAGATAGGCTATGCTAGACTTGAGGAGGAGCTTATGAAAGCCCAGAAGGTGAATACAATTAACAATTGTTCATTTTTCAAACAAAAAAGAAATTGGTGTTTATTGAATTTATACACCCGTAATCTGTTTAGTAGTTTTCTACTAAAATGTTACCTTTGTTGCGTCTGTTGTGAAAATTATGTTGTCTGTTGCAAAGTGCGCACATTTTCTTTTTTTTTATTATAGGCTTTAGAACAAAAGGATGAGGAAGTAGATGAATTGAAAGGCATTAGAGAAAGGTTGATGAAAGAAGTTAGTGATTTCACTGCATCACTATTTGAGGTACTTCCAAATTTAGTTTTAAGCTGGTTAAAAAACTAATTCGGGATTAATAAGATGTGATGCGCATGTACATATATATTTAATAGATTTTTCAAATATTTTATTTGCCTAATTTTTGTGCTAAGATATTTTTTTTACTATTTCTAAGACAATCTGAAAATCAAGATAATTTATTTTCATTTTTTTCTTTGTTGTAACATTTTAATCAGTTGTTGCTTTTTTGTCCCTATAGGAAGTAAATTCTCAGCTGAATGAAGCAGCTTTGAGTGAACAGCAGGCAAGAAAGCAATTGCAAGAGGCAAATACTAAGGTGATAAATTTAATCTGAATTGATATGGCAAAAATAACTCCTTTAAAATTTTTTTTTTAAATTTTTCTTTAAAATCTTGTCAATTATGTACATTATTATCATTTCAAGTGGTTGATTTAACTCAGGAGGACCGCATTGAAAACTTGTTATCGGCGGGCTGCATATATATTTTGTCTACTTTAATTACAATTTACAACGTATGGAAATGTGAATTAATGATAATAATCATGCATTTGTCATTATATTTCACATTCACACTCTATTACCCATGCACATTACATTTTAAAATACAAACTAAATCAGTTGTTTATTTGGTTATAAAACTTTACTTTTCATAATTATTTCAACAAAAGTTTATTGTTACCTGTCATAAATATAATTATGAAGACGAAGGAACTTAATTTACATACAAGCTGACCAGAGTACAATTATATTTAATGAGAAGTATGTAACTGTTAACAATTTTGGATAATGTTCTTGAACTGTGGAACCAGTTTTCTGGTTGTAATTCGCATGACTGCATTTAAATTGCAATCAGTCAACATCGATCTGTTGTTAGGCTTGTTTAATTTCATACAAGTTTTTTTGGTGTGGAAATGCCACTGCTGGTAAACATCCTTAAAACTCAAGCAAAGAACTGCCTTGTACTTTTCATTCAGGTCATAATCTGCTTGTAGGTCAATAAGCTTTAACTAATATAATTGAGCCGATTCAAAACCCCTAGATTCGAATCAACTAGTTGGAATACAATTTCAAAATATAGCGAAAACTCTAAACAAAGAAAATTAACATCTACATAGGATCGCAACATGTACATGCAGACGCACCGTGACTTATATACTCTGAAGGGCCGCATACGGCCCGCTGGCCGTAGTTTGCCCACCCCCGATTTAACTGATTGTTCACCATGCCTGAATGTGTAATTTATAATTGAATATTTTCTACCTCCATGAGAACATTTTATAACCATTGAAGCCAGGTGTGGTAGTTTCTTTGCTGGACTTAAAATTCCACCCCATTCCCATGCCAAAAAGTTCTACAATATGGCAGATGCCACCCCTGGCGGGCTGCCTATCTAGTTTCATCCAGGTTGGAAATCACTACCACTTCCTAGTTACATCAGTGCAACTGATGCACAATAGATTTTCATTTATTCTTAACTGTAATTATTATCCCACCCCACATGTTGGAACAAGAGAATAATATAGTCGTCTTTCTTCTTTTTTTACTCATTAACTACAATTGTTAATTTATATTAGGTGTAGCCCAAACAACTTTTCTACCAATGTGGCACACTGAAAAACTGAAAGGGGTGGATTCGTCTGGAATTTTACCTCTTTGTGTTATTGTATATCATTTTGGGCTTTTAAAAAATTGTATGTCTGTTTATTTATTGACTGTAGACAGTGGAGATATAAACAAAAAATAGTCAATAACTCAAGCCTAGTCTTTTTTATGCTTAAATATTACATTTTGTTATATTATGTCTTAAAAAATTCAGATCATGTCTAATGTCATTTGATTTAGATTGAAGTGTTAACAGCTGAAGTGGCTGCATTGAAAGATCTTGTATTGACGTCCACTCCCAGTAGTCCTAACAGGCATCTACACCCACAGATAGATTCACCCAAGAAAGAGAAAGGTGGGAAGCCATTTTGGAAAACACACAGGCGTTCCACGAGCCACCATCAGTTTACCAAAGAGTCCAGGGAAAAGGAAGAAGCATCTCAGCACCATTCACAATTGAAAGAGGTAATAGAAAAAAAAAAAGGTAAACATAAACCTCTAATGGGCATATTCTCAAATGTGTATCTTGCCATGTTTATCAGCATTCTTAACCTAAATTATGGTGTCTCACTTTATTTCCATCTGTGGGTTAAATTTTCATTTAGGTGCTGGTAGAATTTCTTTTACTGAGCTATGCTGTAGAGATGGAGCATTTTTTAATTATCCACCTCCACAGTATCCAGTCTTCCCATTAAATTATTTTGAATACATCTCAATATTTCATTATCGCAAATTTTAATTCTAAAATTGATATTGTAAAATATGAAAATCTGATGCTCTGTAGATGGATACTGTTGTGTTTGAGGAATTTACAAGATGGCGTCTGCAACCCACAATGGAGCTGACTGGACAGTTCTTTGCCAGAGTAAATGCAGAAGATATTCAACCTTGCCTTAACTTTAAGAATGCCAAAGTGAGTTTTCTATATTATGTTTACAGATAATACAGATTTTTTTCAAAATTTGGACGTCTAAAAAGCTTAGTTCATATTTAGAGAGATTTGACTAAAAAATAATGCTTGCCTAAATCTTATTTCTAGTTGAAACTTACCCTTTTGTATTGTGTTAGATATATTTATTTATTTTTGTTGCTTATTTCCCTTCTAATTGGTGTATGGAAAACTGTTGTAACGTCTTCTGTCATTGTTACGCTGTCCATTTTTAATTAAAATAATTTTTTCCTTTCGCTAGCTCGGTTGCAGACTTTTAGAAAGTGTTAAGAGCAATTCCTTATCCATTGAACCAATTCCTGGAGATCACTCATATCCAAGGTAGGCTGATTTTTTAAGACGGTTTTTAACATTAATTGTTATGAATTTTTTTTATTTCTTGACATGTTTGTGAGGAACTTAGGTGTACACAATATCCCCCCCCCCCCCCCAAATAATGGTGATCGATGAGCAACTGGCAAGAGGGGGGAGGGGGTTTAAACAGGTGTAACAAATTTTGAAATAGTCATTCTCTTATTTATTTGTTATTCTGTAATAGTTGCTTTGTCTTATGGGTGGATAGGGGTGGATTCAGAAATATTTAACAATAATATACACCAATTTAAAAAAAAAATTTTTTTTTTTTTAATTTTAACTAACCTTTGTTCATTTTTGCATCAGTTATGGGCATTTTTAACTGACTAAAAGATGCTCAAGCCAAAGAAATGGGCCTTGGTCCAAAAGAACTTCTTCAACGCATACACCACCACCCTTAATGTCACTTCCTTTTTGGTTGCCAAACACATTTCAAATATAATACTAAAGGTGGTATTAGGAAGAAAATGTTTGTAACCTGAAAAATCTCACTACAGTGCAGAACAATTGACAATGTTTGTTGAAAATTGAAGACATTAGATTTGAAATACAAATTTTGCAGCAACATAAAATTTAAAATAATTATTGCACAAACAAGTCCCAATAAATCAAATGCTGATCATTAAATATGTAATTCAAATATTTTTAGAAAGTGCTGGTTGTCGGAAACTTCAAAGTTGTGTAACTATAAAATCAAATTTGAAGGAGAGGATGAATGGTATTCGATATCTCAGATGGCTCGCAATAGGGTAAATATTTTTACTGCATAACTTTATTAATAATTTATGACAGATCATTTTTTTTTTTCGTTTTTAAATCCCATTATAACCATTTTTTTTTTTAAATACAGGGTACTCATTTTATTTTGTTCATTTTTTTTTTTTTGAGTAGATAGCAGCAGTGTGTGATTTCTATTCTTATGTCCGTTACATTGTACAGGGTCTTGTCAAATGTTCAGGTAAGATCACCTTTTTTTTTTAAACTAACAAAGTAGTTTTTAAAGAAATAATATGAAATGGATTATTTGTACGATTATATTGTAAAATACAAAATAAATATATTTTGAACTTGTGTCCTTACCAACTAATTGAATTATTAAACAATTTAACGAATCCCTTCAAAACAGATGTAAATGTGTTTTGAATACATTTATGTTTTACGATTCCACATTGTCTTCATGTTTAATACAACCAAAAAAAAAATATAAAAGGGAGAGAAGATCAGGAAGGGTGGGTATGACTGCAACAACAATTGTACACAGTCTGTGAATGAAGAACGTGATTAAAGGATTATGGGGGCTCATTAATTACTTCAAAATCCTATTGCAAAGGTGTGTCACCCAGCAAAGCTGCTCACGGTCACCACCTAGATCCCCCCACAACTTCCCAGAGGAACATTTTGTAACTCATGTTGAAGCTCTTAAAGTTCAGGCCATTGTTTTTTAAAGGCTAAGATGTGGTGGATGTAAAATTAATCTTACGCTCACAAGCTTATTGCCTGATGGCTGATCTCAAACCTCCTGAATTTGTCTAGCAACAAGATACTTAATGAGACTTGAAAGTATTGTTGAGGGGATGTGTATATTTTTGTCTTTTTCATCCAACGCATGAGTGAAAGGAATAAGCCTCTAGCTTTTGTTGTGTTGACTAAGGAAGCTCATAAAATTTCATTGCTTATCATTAATAAAAACTAATATAAAAAAGTTTTCACTAAAAGGTGTATCCAAAAATCTTAATACAGACTTAGCTACAAACAGTTACACAATATTTCTCCACTCAAACAGTTCTTGTGTGTTACATGTACCTTGAAATTTATGAACAAGGGTTTAATAGTTTATTGTGTCAGGATGTTTTGAGTTATATTCATATTTCACCTGAACTCGTTTTGTTTCATTGGTTGTTCGGTCTTTGTCAGTTTTTTTTTTTTCAAGCTTTGTTAAATAAGATAATGCAAAAAAAAATATATATATACATTTATTAGGGCCAATTACTCCAAACCCATTTCAAATATTTGTTATATAGTGGTCCTCTTATACCTTAAGCTTTTTTATTAGTACTATCGGGTGATTTTAAATATATTTTACTTCTATGTTATATGAGCTATTAATATTATTATTGGGTTATATGCATGGTAAGACATTTTTGACTGAGCAAATCTTCAATAATTTGCACTTTTCTGTGCTCATTAGTGCTCATCAGTAGTTTTTCTAATTATCTACATTGCAAACAATCTTAGGCAGATTACAACTTATTAAAGTCTTCTGTGTAGTTTTTTTTACCCTAATGTTATTGTTTTTTTTTAATGGCTTTTGTGATCTTAAATTCCAATTTTATAATACAATCTCCAGATAAAGATATGTATGCAGAGCTTGTGAAACTTCGAGGTCAAATGGCTCAAGCTAGGCTGGGTTTGATTTAATAACGAAGTTTATTGCTGGGAAATTGGAGACCTATAAATACTGATATTATTAGTGTACAGTGAGATAAAACTCTTTAGGCTGACTTAGTATTAATGATATCCTATGCAGAATGTTCCTTATTAGGTTCAAATATTGTACTCTGTGTATTTATATACATTTATCTGAAAGGTTAGTGTTATAGAGAGTCCATCTGCTTAAGTTGGTTTCTTCCATACAACTGCTCAGAGCTCTCTATAAGTAAAAATGTATTTTAAATGTATTTGAAGTATATTAATTCTGAATGAAAAAAATGGAAAATTTTTATACTTAAAAAAAAGAAAAGATCTGCATCTACCCTTCTTGTTTTTAATATTTGTATTTTATTTCAAATTTTGTTCAAGTATATTTGTGTTGCTAGTGCTCTATATTTTAATGCACTTTGAACTTTCAAAATTGCTGTCTAAAACCAAGACTGTCATTTTTGTCAATGTATTGACAAATAAAGAAATATCTTATCATTTTAGGTGACACTATGTGCAATATAGTCAAATTTATAATTAGCTTTCAGAAGTATTCCATGAAGGAATGTAAATGTGTATAGTGTATTAATAAATTAATATAGTTAATTTTTTTTTTTGTGTTTAACAGTAAAAAAAGAACCAAAGTTTTAGTTAACTTTTAAATTTATATAGAATGTATATGCTAATATATGTATATATACATTTTTATGCAAATATATATACATGAACTACTAAACGGCTCAACGAACAAAATCTTTAAATAGAACTATTCCAAAAAGATATTGTACTGAATTTACTGAACTTGCAAATTTATTTTTCTATGCATATATATATATATATAAGTTTTTTTTGTCGGTTTGGGTATTACATGTATGACATTTTTTATTATTCATTAGTTATAATTCATTATGTTCCTATTCATTTTTCATATAATTCTGTGTGGTAGTTACACAGCAATTTATAAATCATGGGCCAGTTTATATTTTATCACCTTGTTTTTTGACTTTTTTTATTTCTTTATGTATGTACTCTAGATTTTTTAAGTAGCAAAGTTCTGAATCAAACGAAACCTTTTTATATTGGTGAATGTAAATGCCTTTTTGTATGTCTCACACGTATTTTCATGGAGAGATCTATTAAGAGATATCTTTTTTTTACTCAAGAAGAAATTTCATGATTTAATAAAAAAAAATGCTTTTCTCTGATCGTATTGTACCCACAGCATTTAGCAGCAGGGAGAATATTGTTTGTAACGATTTGTCAGATTTCTTCGTTTGAGTATGATTTAGGTGTGACTGTTGTCGGCAATGACATTAGTTTTATTAGCTTGGTACATTCTTTATTGTGCTGTTTTGTTGAAAAATTTTCTATTAGTCTCACAATATAAAGTAGCAGAATATGTTTGAAGGTGTAGATTTCCCCAAACATTAATCTACTTCATGGTAGATGCTCAGAAAGTATGCCACTGATAGTCTGTTATGCTCAGACTGTCCGAGATCAGAATTTAAATTTGTCTTTATTTAAATTATTTGATTCTTCCTTAATAATCCTGAGATATATCTGTCAGTATTTAGAATATATATTTTTATATAGTCATAGAAGTGTTCTTCATTAAGTATAGATATTAAAAAACTTGTATTACCTAAAATAATTTTTGTATATACTTCAGTAACAAATGTCATACTTAAGAATAAAAATGCTTAATTAAAACATTTGTATTTTTAACTAATGTAAATTTGTTTTAAAAAAAATACTTTTTATAGTAAAAACTGCTCTGTTAAAAAAAATATTTGTATTTTTTATAAACCTTTTCTACTTTTACATTTTATTTACCGATCCATAATTTTTTTATTGCTTTTACAGAAGAAATTTTCTGAAACACAACTAAATACTTTGTTTATCACATAATAGCTTAAAATTTAAGATTTTTCACATAGCTGATTCACAAAAAATGATTCATTGTGTTTGCTGCCAGAAATGCTCAGCTGACTAAAACTAATTTTAAAAAATGTTTACATTTAGTGCTCAAAATTTAAAATGATCGGTTTATTAGTTGTTTTTTTTTGTTACCAGCTGTATTGTATTTAATTTCCTATCTTTTTTGATTAATTTGGATTTTAACAAAATGAATATCTTTTTTAAAATGCTTTTCAAGTTACGTTCTCTGCATGTTCAACCTTTTGTTGGTTTTCTTTTTTCTCAGGGTCTGTTCTTTCAGTAAAATTTTTCTCAACCTTTCTTTACATACATTGGGGAATCTTATTCCTTTATTTTGTTGGAGTTTTCATACCATTAGTCATAATTTCATTCCTCAGACTGATTTGTTCTACACTAGTGTGTGGCACAAGATTTTTTTTTTTATTGTATTGAGTCATTCCTGTATGAGAAAAAAGTTTGATATGATTGTCTCATAATGTTTTAATAAACATTTCTCTTTTTTCAATAACATTAAATTTTTTAAAATAAATAGCATAAAATAGTCTGTTAAAGAGGTAAATTTTATTGATTGCAGTGTTACAGTTTATTTAATGTATTGTTACAAAACAAACTTATGTTTTTTTAATTGATATGTACTGTGACAGGGTTTATACCAAGGGCTATTTCAGATTTAACTGTTGTTAGTAACAAAAATTTTTTAGTATTTCACTCTGGTGTCATTTTAGAATAAATCTAATAAAAACTGTTTTACAAGAATGTGATCATCAACTAGCTAGTTGTTGCCAGTTTACCCAATCTAAATGATCTTAGCAACCTTACGTAAAATTTTGAGCAACATAATAATTTATCATAATACTTCACAATTAAAAAATATCTTTAAAATATGTATTATAATTATTTACTAGTAACCTTTTTTTACACAGAAATAATACTCTCTTATTAGCAAATTATAATAGACTTTGTATATATTGATACGGTAATACTGGTGTTGGAAATTAACATTGATGCTTGTAACTGTTTAAACTCTTCTCAAATAGGTTATTTTAAACTTCATTCTTTTATATACATATTTGTAATATTCGATGTAATATTAAATACTTTTTAATATATTGGTTTAACTCTTAAAAGAAAATCGATATTCTTCTCAAAATTTAATTCCAAGTAATATGACATTGCTATCTTATCTCATTTGTACCAATCTGGAAATTATTATTTTTTATTATTATTTTTAAAACCTTTTCTTGTTTCTGTTGTTTTGTAGTTTTTCATCTAAGGATCTTAAGTACATTTTTGTGAGCCTCTAATCAAACTTTTAATATGGTTGTAATATTATTCTATTTTATTTATATCTTATAGATCTTTAAGGAAACTCGTCATTGTTTTTCCTTTTAGAGAATAGTCTTTCAGAAATGTTTTCACATTGCATGCAAAACATATGATTTTGTTTAACCAAAAGCCAAAACAAGTATGATTGACATTGTTTGTAGAACATACATCGACTGGTAATGTTTTAGTGATGTGATTATAAAAATATTGAAATATCTTTTTTTTTTTTAGCTTTCACAACCAAGTACAATTGTTTAATTCTATAAATGCATCTCAAAACTCGTACAGAAAAGAATCATTGTGTAGCAGATTGTTGTATCTTTAGAAATCGATAATTAAAATCTTATAGTCATTCATGATATAGTATTATTTATATAATTCACATTTATACTCTGTACTAACTAAATGTTGAACTGTATGCATATTTATTTTTTCATTTATTACAGTTAGTTGGTTTTTTTTTTCAAAAGTTATTTTTTGTCTCAAATGATATAAGAATTAAAATATTAAATCACAGAGATGCGTCTGATTAGTTTTACGACAGTTTTTGAAACTTGCTGAAGTGGTGTTTTTTTTTACTCAAATTGACTAGATTTTTTTTTTCAGTTGTATTTTTTTTTATTTTAAATAAATTATTGATATCTATTTTTTTGCTATTGTTCTTAACATTTTTTAAAAAAACTTGTTTCATTTTAGCAACATAGTCAGCCCTCAGGCAAGTAACCAGACCACCTGCAGGAAATATCTCTTAATTTTTTTAAACTTTTCTAGGGATATCATAAATGGTCTGTTATGTGTTAAAAGAGTCACTGGCTGTCCCATTATAAACGTTCCCTACTTCAGTGCCTTTCCTTTCTACCTGTACAATTGGGAGGGTGGGGGGAAGAGTAGATTATGAAAAAAAAACATTTGTCTTTCAAGAGATTACTTTTAATGGATGTGGATAAATGAAATCACTGTAATTTCATGTCAGGGGCAGAGTAGCAACTATCTAAAGAAGGATCCAGTAACATCACATTATTACTATTTAGCTGCTTTGATAATTATTATCTATTATTGATCTATTTTGACTGCTCATTCATTTGACCCTCTTTATCTTTGAGGTGGGGGGGGGATGGAGACTTCTTCGACACTGCAGTTGATAGGTCTCTCAATTCTTTATCTCGCTGTCACGGTTATGACCTGCTCCTTGCAGGGTCCCCTGCATTATAGTTTTACAAAAGGTATTTCGGCATGAAACATATCAGAACCGGCCAGCTTTTGATTTTTTGCTTTGGCTAAGAGTGGTCTCTAGAGCAGTACTCTGCAACTTTTTTCATCTCGCTGAACTGTTACAAAATTTGACGAAACATATTAATATAAGCATTGTATGCATTCATGTTAAATTTGCTTCTTCATTTTAAATTTAGTATGATGTTTTATTGAGCATAGTGAATTTCTTTTTTGCTCAATACTCATAAAAGTCATTAGAAATTCTGCATTAAAAACTTCAAACGTGATAGCTGATCAGTTTGTTTTATTATTTTGACAGTTTTTCAGGTATTTTAAAAAGTTACTTTTCTGTGCAGCTACTTTTCTGTGCCAATTGTATTAAAAAAATTCAATATTTCGCTGTAATTCATTGTGTTCTTAAGCCAAATGAAAATACTGTTGAGCAGTGTTTATTGCATGTGTCTTCATGAATATTTCTTGTGATCCTCATCTGATCATTTTTCAAGGGTATAGTTTCCATTTTGATGCCATTCAACTTATCACATCTTTGACTTGCTATCAATTTAGCAACATGGTAACCACTGAATATATATTGTAATATACTGGTTACAAGCATCTTTTTCTGAAACAGTGACAGTCCAATTCATAAACTTCTGAGACACTCAAGACATTGTTCATTATTACCGGCATGCCTATTGTAACAACATAATGATTTGCTAAGAAAGCTCTCTACAAAAGCCCATAATTGTTTTGAATGACATTATTAACATGTTGGTTATCTGTTTTCACCACTAAATGCACATATTATCTATGTCATCTTCGAGTTATTTATCTACCCACTAATTTATTTTTGTCGTATGTTGCTGAAAGCTATGTAATCGTGGAGAAAAAAAAATTGCCAATGATTGGCCATAAACTCTAAATATTCAGTTTTTGCCATGGCACGCCTGGCTTCATCTCTTACCTCGCACCATCTCACACCTATATAGCACCATCTCTCACACCTATATAGCACCATCTCTCACACCTATATAGTACCATCTCTCACACCTGGCACCATCTCACACCTATATAGCACCATCTCTCACACCTGGCACCATCTCCTAACACCTGGCACCATCTCATCACACCTGGCACCATCTCCTCACACCTGGCACCATCTCCTCACACCTGGTACCATCTCCTCACACCTAGCACCATCTCCTCACATCGGCTGTTGACACTGCTCTAGAGGTCTACCAATCTCTATTACTATCACTGACAAAACTGTAAATGGCATTATGCTTTGTGTATGAAATTTGAAGCATCTTTCTCTGGGAACTTGTCTAGAATGCCTCCTTTACACCTATGTGTGCAGTGTCCACGATTAGCACTCATATAGCAGTAAGGGTCTTATGTACTTGAAACCAAAACTAATAGTCTTCATCTTTCAGATATTAGCAGCCTGATTAGATAATCATAAACAATCTTAACTGTCTTATACCATTCGTTGAATTAGTCATGAAGTGCAGCCTGATTAAATAACAATATCCCATCCCTTTTGTATTATTCTCACCCAATGATATATCCTATTGGTTGAATCAGTCTTGAAGTCTGCCAACCCCTCAACACAAAACATTGTCTTCAAAGTTTAAGTCTAAGCAGAGCTGCGCGGCCCTGAAAATTCAAAACATACACACAAAAATGGCACACCATGGAAATGTTCTTGAGTGCCGTGTAATCTCAATACATGGTGTGGAGCATACTCACTATTTAAAGGTATTGTTATAAAAATAATTTAAAAAATCGATTTAAATTATCTACTTATATAAACACGTTTTTCTTTTTTAAAATACCGGACAGGTTTAATCATGGACGTCAATTTTATACATTTATCTTCCTTATATATCTGAAACAATAAAAAAAAATATTAAAATACAGAGATTGTATGACGAGTTTTAGAAAGTTTAATAGGTAATGACTTATGAGCTAATTCAATTAACATACTGTCTCAACTGTTTAATGCTACCAAGTCCTAGAAAAGGTGTGTTGTTTTTGTTTATGGTATTTCAGTCAGACCTCCATACCCGCCCCCCTCAATACTCCAACTAATGCTAGTTATCCCCCTGCATTTACAAGTAACTAATGTAAACAGTGGATGTGCATACATTTTAGACGAGTTGGTACTTATATTAGAACTCAGAAGCACTGATTAAAAATGGTAATATTTTTGGTCTATACATCTACTTTTATTTATTATTGTAATTATAAAGTTTTGTACTACTATATGTAATTATTGTCAAAAAAAATGTTCAAAGTGAATCTAAGTCAAAAGTATTATAAGTCGGTTGTAAGGACGCCGCAAACACTGAAAGGCCCTGGGTTGGGTGAAACCAGAACACGATAGTTTCGTAAGATAGATATTTTTAAAATTGATGATGATAGTATTTCTAAAAACTGTTCCTGATCTTAGAACACTGCTTTAAGTTCAATCAAATGCGTAGTAATTATTAAATGATAATTTTTTTTTTAAAAATAGCACAGTCACACATAGTAACTTTTTACTTTAGGGACTGGTAACTTAACTTCATATAGCAAGATTAATTATCCATTTTGGCAATTGGCTACTTCTGTAATGCTAAATAAATGTCTTTAAAATTAAAGTAAATAGCTTTTAAAGTCAAGGAACCCTAATCAGGACATATAAAGTGTAGAATTCAATGATAGTTGATCTCTTGAGTTTTAGGTGATTCTTTGGTAGCTTAATGCCCAGCCGCATCTACTTTCCCCCCCCCCCACTAATGTCAGGTACCCATTATTAAGCTGGTTTCACACCAAACAAACTTTATCATTTACTTGTAAGATCTATTGAAGACAGCCCCATAGTGTGACAATTCTACAGAAGGGGCCAGGCATTATACAGCACGGGAGGGGGGGCCAGGTAATACATTTTACTAAGTAAAGCAAATAAGCAGAGGGGGGGGCCAGACAAAATGCGGGCCTGAATGAAGATCTCATTGAATAGTGAAATCAACCCACATAATGAAATTAAATAAAAACAGTCTAAGTAAATTTATATGTACCTTTTTACCTTTACCAGGATCTTATAATTTCTAAAGATATATTGATTTTATTTTTTAAAATCTTTTTCTCTTTTTAAATTAATACTATGATCTGATTTTCAGGGCAACGCTAATGTTCTTCCTCAGTCACGTATGAGTGGTCAACAGAGAAACCATAAAACCAGAAATGGGAGAGGCCCAAGAAATTACTCAGCTTGTAATTGAAATGAAACATATTTTTTTTTTAAGTTTCATCTAAGTTATTATATTTTTATTGACATGGCATTTACATTTTCAAAACATTTTATTTGATTGGACCATTGTATCCTTTGAATATCCATTCTACATCTTTTTCGATCTGAACCTTGAATTAAGCCAATGTCTTCATATCAGAGAGCCAAATCAGTCTTTTTGTTTAGTCTTTAATGCATTCAATACTTATCTACACAATGTATGACCTAAAAATACACTGCAGCATGGCATTTCAACATACACCATTTCTTAAATATGAAAAAATGGCAGTGTTATATAATGTAAATTTACAATTTTACATATAAGTAAGTCTAAAAGACTGAGTGCATAGAAATGTAGCCAATTATTGATCTTGACTTAGCACCTATTAAACCTTATAGAATTTTCATCACATTATTTTTCTGAGTAACTTTTTCTTTGTGATGGCTGCATTCTTCATTGAATCCATCAATATTATTTTGAAAATCTCCTCATTTGCATATGCTGCCTAGCTTATGTCAAGCCTGTTGTAGAACACTGTACAATTATCCTGTGTGAAATCTTGAAACAAATGTATCTTTTTCACTGATGAATTATCTTCATTATATACTTGAAAAGTTTTGGGTTTTTTTTTTTTAGTTTAAGTACACATTGTTTTTTTTTTTTAGTTTCACTGTGTCTATAACACTTGTAAGGATCGACATTTCATTCACTTAAATTTTTATCAATAATTTATAATTAAGCCAAATGAAGAAAACTGAATGTGTATATTTACATAACGTTTTAAAAAATCATAAGTATTAATATCTCAATAAGTTTTAATTAGTGAATGGGGAAAAAATAAACCTTAACATTTTTCACAAATTAATAAGGAAAATTTCTTAAATTTTCAGTTTCACCTAAACAAAAATTAGCTTTGTTGAAAAGATATCAAGCATATGATGCATCTGAAAGAGGAATAACAGGCATTCCTATACATGTTTGTTTAGCAATGCCAGAATTTGTTGGAAATAAGTTGATAGGAATTCTTATACATGACTTTGCCAACCCTAGAACAGGTCATTTGCATCCGCAAGAGTTTCTTAATTTCTGTTCATTTCTTAGTCCTTTAACAAGTATTGAAGAGAAAAAAAAAGGTAAGCTTTAATTTGGTCAAATAATTTGGTCTGGATTAAATTGTGTTATTTTGATAAAACATTTTTGTTACATTTCTTGTAAAAGGTTAAGTGTTGAGTATCAGAGGTGTAAATAGGAGGGAAAGTACTGTCCAACCCAGTGGCACTATTGCTACATACACCACTGTTTAGTACATGTAATAAGGTTAAGTTCCCTTCTCACCGAGAATCAAACCTAGGCCCTCTGCCACCTGTGCCACCTGTTCCTTCATCTGTCCCAATGAGGGGATTTTGGTAATTCTACTTTTTAATACATGTACTGATATAGCTATTTGTTCATGAACAATCTTTTTGTTTGTTTTTTTACAGTTTTATTTGACTGCTTCAATGTTTATGAAACTGAATGCATTACTCATGATGAGCTATATAGGCTTTACAAAGTTTTCCTTGGTCATACAATTAGTGATGACCATATACTGGCTCTCACCTTTAAGGCTTTGCAGCATCCAACTTTACGAAGACAGGGGGAAATCCATGAAGATGAATTCATTGAGGTAAATATTTATGTCTACTGGGAACATTTACAATGTTTAAAAAAAAAAAATTTGAAAGACACTTTAAAATTTGTACTTAGTAACACAAATCAGATTCAAGTCTATGACAGTATTGTAGTTTGTTTAGTTCAAAAAATTTGTAGTGTATAATAATTTTTTAATTCAAAAAGAGAAGAAAAAAATTTGATTTTATAGTAAATATTTCTAGAGATCCTTTCTAATAAACTTCACATTCTGTCAATAAACAGCTATCGTCTATCCTAAAAATGACACATTACTGTTTGTATGATAAACCATCCAGTTCTGGGAATAATTAATATGTTTTGAATAGAGATGTGATTTTACCCACATTCTTCCAAAAGAATTATTCCCATAAATTTATTTTGAAATGTTTTTTTTTTTAATCAGATGCCATTGAAAAATGTAGTTAAAAAATAATAATTACTAAACATTGCAATGGGATTTAAGCAGTGCTTTTTTTTGTGCCGGCACCTTTTTCAATGTGGGGAAAAAATATTACTTTTCTTGTATTATAACGTTTATTATTCATTTATTTTATTATTAATTTGTTAAAATTGAATTATTTTAAAATTGCATGCAATAAGAATTAAAATAGGTGCGAACTGGTAGTTAAAAGTTAGGCAATCCATCACCTATTTTTTTTACAAAAAAAGCACTGGATTTAAGAATTGTGAATCAGAAATATGGAAATCGGAATAAATATTTTGTGAAATGTCCGATTCCTAAACTGATTCTTTGAAATCAAATCTCATAGTTTCTTCTCATTTCTTGAAATTTCTGTACATTTTTTTAATTATTGTATCAGAATCAATTATATTTGAATCAGACATTTACATAAATGAGTATGAATTTTATAACTACACTGAAAATACAATTTCTTTTGTTTCAGATGGCACCTGACACAGAAGTGGAACAAAGACTGACAGTATTTTTTAATATACCTCCTGAATGACCAAAAAAAGTATGTAATGTCAGGTTGTTCCTTTTATTGTAACATTGTTATATATTTATGCAAAATTTTTCATGTTTAAGGTGTGAAATCCACACTTGAAGGACTCTGTCAATCCACCTAACTATTTGTCTTCGAGCTGTTAGTCTTTCTTCCAGACATATTGCCACTTTTATGTTCATTTATGATCATTACTTTAGTTGGCAGATGTAATACATTGTCCATTTAATACCAGCTTTTTTTTTTGTTCCACTCAATTTCGTTCATTTTCTTGTCATTTTCGGTTTTGCTAGACAGCTATGTGTTCATGCTTTCCTTCTCTTGCCTAAGGTGGTGATAGTAATCCATATTTGTCTACCAAAGTTTAATTGGATTTGGGATGGACATTTACAATTCTTAAATAAAGCTAAATGCCTTTTTAGCAATTACTGTATTTTTTACCTGCAATGTTTTAAAATTTTCTTATTTAAAAAAAAAAACTTTTGTTTTTACAATGTTCTATTCAAACTCTATCATTTGTGAGTTGATACACGGCTTTAATAAAATAAGGTTAAAATTTACAGCTTAATTCTAAAATAAAGTTGGTAATCAAGAGCTCATTTCAATGTAAATACAATTAAAATTGTATTTTGAACTGAAGCCCACATGAGCTTTTTTTACATCAAAAATGTATTATTTATACCAATTATGAGGCTCTTAATTCATTTTTTATTTAAACTATATATTTTTAACCCAAAATGGAAAAAGAACAGACTATATACTTTAAAAACAATCCATGAATAAAAATTATTCATCAAATGAAATCCATGGTTTCAATACAATGACTCTCAAAAATTGAACAGACTCCTTATTCTTTTTACAACTAGGGCAGAGAGTCAAATAATTTTTTTTAACAAACAAATTAATTTGTTTTTTAGTTTTAAATAAATCAGGACTTTTTTTTATACTTTATTTAAAATTAGCCAACTAATAATAATGATTTTTTTAAAGTGTATTGTGTGCCTTAACAGATCTTTGTATCATATATGATATATCTATGAAAAGACTGAAATATGTGTGTTCAGAATGTGATAGTTATACTTGGAATTAACATACTGCCTTGCTAGTATCTTTTACTGCTTGAAATAATGTCCATATTTTTATATTAATGACAATATTTTGAATGAGAGTTCTAAAAAAAAAATTATTTCGTTGTTTATAAAATGTTTGACAAATCAAAATAACCAATAAATATTTTTACATGGATCACAAATTTCATAGTTTTGACTTTATTTTTGAGTATGTTATGAGAAATATTAACTTCCTGAACTTTTTGATTTATATCTTTCTCATAAAACAATGCTACTGTTTGAACTATCAGAGTGCTGTGACATCTCAAGGGACTCAAGGGTGCTTACAAGGAAGGGGTTTCTCTTAAGCTAAGTGCTGCATTAGAGTGGTTTACCTGTGTATTCAAATTCACCTTGCATTTGCCTGAGTCACGTATCAGGGCTCCAGCCAGAAAATCTAGGGCCCTTTACAAACTCTAACAACTGAGAGCCCCTCTTCCCCCAAAGTTAGCCCAGCTTGGTTGGAGCAAAATAAATCTTGAATGCAGTGCCTCTTTGGGGGCACCTGCATTTTGACATGAGATAATGTGCTTAATATTTAATGTCAACAAAATTTTTGGGAGCCTCTGCTTGGGGGAACTTTTGAATTTGGACCTCCCCCACCCTAGGTACACCTTTGCTTGATTGAGGTGCTTAGGGCCCTATTAAAGAGTATCATCTTTTCTACATTTTTCTATTCATATATAAACCAACTAACACAACAGCAATACAGAAATAGTATTTGTTAATTGAATACATCATAATAATTTTTAAGACCAGCATATCAGGTTAGTCAATGGACACACATAATAGATGGGCTGACTTCATGACATATGTGCTCTCCAGATAAAAAAACCTAGGCAGAGTTGCCAATGATTTTTTTTTTTTTTAAATACACTCTGATGTCACTGACACTGAAACAAGTTTATTTTTCTTACTTATCTGCATCTAGAAAATATTTATCTATTTTTCAATCAATTTAACTTTTATCTTTGTGAATCTATCTAGTATCTAACTTATTCATTTCTACTTTCTATTTAGACTATATCTATTTATGAGAGCACACTTAAATTTAAATGAGTACATACATAAAATAAAAATTAATGAGAAAACCTCCTTTTCTACTTAAAATTAAACTTGCAACCATTGTATGAATTTTAATTTTTTTTTTGCATACATCATTCAATAAATAATTTTGTGAAGTAATATTGTGATTTTCTGACTTTGACATTCTGATGTAAGAATCATGTACGACCTTTCATAATAGCATTAAGGAATTTTAATGTTCATCAAGAGACTATAAATACAATGGTCTCAAATTATTATCAATATTTGTGGGAGTACTTAACCCATAGTGTTTACTCTCCATCACTGGTTTCAATCAGTCAATATTACTGAAACTAACATATTGTATTCCACAAAATACATATTTATGCTGATAATTTTTTTTTAATTATTGAACAAGACCACTTCTTTTAAAGGTGTAGGAATAGGTAAGGCTAAAACAAATTTCTTCTGCCTTTGACAGGCTTGCCAAGTGATACTTGAGCAACAATGCTGTAAGCACCAGGGTTTTGTAGCTGCTTCTTTATATACATTTAAAAATTTTAAAAACATTTCGTTCCCCCCAAAATACTGTCTTTCTACTTGTGCCAAGATATTTCTTTCTCTAGCCAAAGCTTTCAAACGATCTATGGTAATTAAAAATTCTCTGTAAGCTTGAATGACTGAATTATGTGACATAAACTTTAAAATATAGTTGAAACACTGGAAATCATCATCAGAGAACAGTAACTCTGTTCTCATGTTGTCATAGAAACCTGCTACAGCTATGGACAACAAAGACAGTGGTAGTATATTTATTGCATATTTAATGCTTATGTCATAAGGCTCCATTATTAAAGCTCCACTGACATCAGCATCCACACCAGAATGTAGTAAAAGCTGCAGAACAGAAAAGGGCAGGTGACTAAATGGCCTTATTGAAACCATTAAATGCAAACTTGTTCCACAGTTATATTCTTTTTCTTCTAAGCTGTTATCATGGAAGGGTGAAATGAATTTTCCAACATGGTTTACGTTGGCACCATGTTTTAAAAGTAGTTTGATACACTTATACATATAACGATCAACATGATTTACTGTCAGAGGAATATTAATTTCATTCATCTTTAAGAAGGGAAGATTGCTTAAAATGCAATTAACTGCAGAAGAATATGGTTGTCTTCCAAAAGCACAACTTTCTTCAGAACAGCTTGAGTCTTCTTCCATAACTATTTCATCTACGTTAGGATCCGCACCAGCTTTGAGCAAAAGAACTAAAGTGTCGAGAAGGTAATTAGCACATTCTTGTATGCTGATGCCAGCTAATGAATGGCAGAGAATACTGTAAAGAGGAAATGTTCTTGATGGGCATAAACTGTTAACATCCTGTCCATGCTTGATCAGAACTCTGGTAATCTCCACCGTAGCTTGATACTGCTGAGCAGTTAAACAACAGCTGTAAAAATAGAGAACATGAAATAAATTCATTCCTTGGAAAGCTTTTTTAACATCCACCTCGCTCATTTTCTTCAGGATGATATCAAGGCATTGAGGCGCTAAACTTCTGACTGAACATTCTAAAGCTTCTTTTTTCTCTGAGTGTTTTGTCAACAACAATTGTAATGCATAAGGTGAGTGAACTGTACAAGCCAATGTTAGATATGAGACATTTCTTCTGTTTATCAATCCATTCTGGTAGTTTGAATCAGACTTTTGAATTTGCCAGAAATCAAGCAAAAGTTCAGCACAGCCTATGTGCTCAAATATGCCAGCAATATCCACTGGGGTAAACTTTTCACCCCTGCTAGATTCAATAATTAGTGGAGGGGCTAATTTTGTTTTGGGGAGAAAATAAGCATAATAAATGTCCCAGTCAAGAATATGACCTTCATTCTGAAAGTTAATTTCCTGAACAATAGTTGATATTAAAGATGTATAGCCCAAGCATGCTACCATGTGCAAATAAGGCCATGTAGTGGGTTTGTAAGGGGGTTTAAAACAACCATGATTTAATAAAACAATAAGAGCTACAATGTTGCTATGTAGAATGCAGTAGTGCAATAAATCTAAAGAATATATATCCTTCCATTGAGTCAGTGTGCTACTTGAACACCCGCATAGTAGAACTTTCAACTTGTTTGAGTCTAAATGTTGTTCTAATGCTTTCAGAATTGATGATATTGTAAAATCATGGATGTCTTTATTAATCTTCAGTTTCTCGACTGAATCAGTTAAAGACAAATCCATTCTATTTCCAAATCAATAATTGAAAATCAAGTCTCAATACAAGAGTCTCATGAAAATTGTTTCTGATTCTCTGTATGGCCGCTAGTACTCATGCTGACACTTGACTGACACTGACAGTTGAGTTTGGCAGGAGTAGGTCTGGTATCAGAAGATGAAGAAGAATATGCCTATACATGTATTTACATTTCGGCGATGCAAAATATAGTTTGTCTCTAAATTTCGATAAAATAAAGTCTTTCAAATAATATAATTAAAAGAAATGTATTTATTTGAAGACTATCATGTTGCTATGTACATGTAGACCTTAGATATATATGTATCTATGATCTAGGCTATTTGTCCGATAAAAGCGTCTAAGGAAGTAGAAATCTCTAATTATACAAGTCAGGCTTAGACGACCTGCTTTAGTTTAATAAAGAAATACCAAAAGGATAATAAATTTTCAAGTAGATACGTGCAATTCATATTATAAAATAAAAATAAAAGACATTGAATTAGATTCAAATTTAATACAAATAACAAAATAAGTTTTGTCATTGGCAAAGTAATTTTACTATAAATTTTAATTATATTGAGGGGAAATGTCGAGCCCGGTTAGCTCAGTCGGTAGAGCATCAGACTTTTAATCTGAGGGTCAAGGGTTCAAGTCCCTTATCGGGCGAAATTTTTTTGCTTTTTTTTTGTTACTGTAGATGTCGATGAAACGTCCTTCTCACCACTATACAAGAAATATATATATATAATAATATATATATATAATATACAGTATATGTGTTGTGTGATACTCGTAGACATTGATGTCTATTATTTTGTCCCCATCTCTTAAAGAGTTGAATGCGACTTCACACAGCATATATATATATATATATATATATATATATACATTATATATATATATATATATATATATATACATTATATATATATATATATATATATATATATATATATATATATATATATAACTTATATTTTGCTTTCAGTACCGCCGAAAAATATTCCTGGCCTCATTGTGACGAAGACTAATGGCCTCCTATTTAGTATGTTCAAATTGACATTATAATAAAGACTGATGGACACGTTTTGTTTAATATGGTGGCATAAAAACGTTTCCATCGAAAACACTATGACGATGGCAGTGATAAAAAGATTATGTACTTCCCCCACCCCCATCACCACCACCACACACACACACACCTTTCGGCCATTTTACTGCCTATACCAAAGGTGGCGTAAAAAAAAAAAGCTTAATTGTCGCCCAAGGCGGACTCTTGTATATACCGCACCCCTTTTTTTAAAAAATCCAAATGCCGAAAACAAATTATATTAAACTATATTAGGACCATGACGAAGGGTGGTCATACGGTGCAGAACGGAGGAGGTCTTGGGTTCGAACCACAGTGGGTTTTTTTTTTCAGGTACTGGTGAAAGTGCCCCACGTTCACCACCCAGCTTTAAATGGGTGCCCGACATTAAGTCGGGTGAGTAAAGATGGCTGGGCGACGTGCTAACCACACAATTCCGTTATATGCTGAGGTTATAGAAACAGATGAATGCTACACTTCATGTGCCCCGATGAGCCCCTTGGGGCTTTTAAGGGAACTTTTTTTTTTTACTTTTATATTAGGATCAGAGATATGTTACCCGAAGTACTCATTTCAACAAGTTGATGTACTTTGAGTTATTGTATTCGTTACAGTGCTCGATTTAAGAAAAAAAAACATTGCCGGGGGATGAAAAATAATTTCTG
This sequence comes from Bulinus truncatus, assembly GCA_021962125.1. Taxonomy (NCBI): domain Eukaryota; kingdom Metazoa; phylum Mollusca; class Gastropoda; family Planorbidae; genus Bulinus; species Bulinus truncatus. Next base: position 357,930 of record JAGDYQ010000347.1, on the reverse strand, counting down.
CAGAGCCGGGGATAAATGTCTATGGTTTCATCCCCCGGAGGGGATATATTAGCTAAAGCAGAGCCGGGGGGGGGGGGGGGGGGGGGGGGGGTGGGGGGGGGGGGGGGGGGGGGGGGGGGGGGGGGGGGGGGGGGGGGGGGGGGAGACAGTTCTCATTGCCGGGGATATCCCCGGCGGTAAATCAAGCCACAATTCGTACTTGCACAGTTGCACCCTTGGGATGTGCGGCCGCAAAGGATGTCAAACTAAGAAGGGGCGACGAAAGAGCGCTGTTAAAATGTTCGTGATTTTTTTCAGATTGTAACACTATATAGCAGTGGTGGCGAACCTATGGCAGGCGTGCCACAGTCGGCACACAGAACCTCATCAGTCGGCACGCAGAGCCTCATCAGTCGGCACGCAGAGCCTCATCAGTCGGCACGCAACTAAAATATCACTTTCCTTTTTTATTTTCATTGCAGTGTTGGCACTTTTCTATAAATAAATGGTGGGGTTTTTTTTTCTGTTAAATTTTGTGCACGCGCCCCAAAAAAAGGTTCGCCACCACTGCTATATACAGTATGTCTATGTGGGTGGGTGAGTGGGGGGGGGGGGGGAATACAAAATTGACAAGGGGAGACCACTAAGAAGATAAATATAGATCCGGTGATCGACAAGGTGGGACCAAAGTATTTGCTTGGCGGAGCAATACGACTAGAATACTGATATTGTTTGATCAGTACTTTAGAGAGCCTAACCGGTGGACGACTCTCAGTTTCTATGTATCTACCTCGCCCCTTTCTTTTTTTTTTTTTATTTAAATATAGTGTATACATTGTGTCACGCTTATTTGGGCCGGGGGTGCAATTAATTTATCCTAACCCAAACAAAAGTTTACCATAATATAAAATAATGTAATGCTCCTGCTGTAGAATGCCTGGCCCCTGCTGTAGAATTTTCATGCTACGGGGCTGCTTGCAGAGTCTCATATTCCTCGATCATTGTGGGGTGGTGAAAGGGGAAGGGGGCTATGCAGAAACTTGAACAGATTTTTAGTGGCCCCATGTCGGGGCTCTGTTAGTTTTATATTGAGGAAAAGGCCGAAGAGGGTGGGGGCGCTAGGAAGTCACACAGTTTGCCTTTCTTTAAGAAAGTGTATGGTACTTTTTAGTTTGATAAGTGAAGGTCACGTGTCTTTCACAGCCAGGGCCGGCCTTACGAATTGGGGGGGGGGCAATTTAACGGATGCTTGCGAGGCCTCTCTTCTAAATTTTTGTTACAATAACAACTATAGCTATTAATTAGCTAAATGTAAACTACGGGGCCCCTGCCGGCCCACCGCCGGGTTTGATTCGCTGCTATCCACGACCAGCTTGAACAACTAATTAGTTCAGACTTCAGACAGCCGTGTGCTGTGTTGCAGACAGTGCTGGTCGTTGGAAGAGCCGGCGTCCGATGGAAGACAATTTAGTTTGCCAGGCTTTATGTATTTGTCAAACTGGCAAGCTTAGAGTAGAGTACGTGAGCGCTGGGCCGTTTATATGGGCACAATCCATTCGGCTTTATTTTGGCCGACCCTGGTTGCAGTTAAAAAACTCAGATCTCTGATAACAATCATAACAATGTGAAGCAATCTCTTGTTGTCTAAGTGCTAAATGGTCTTGATATAACCTGGTAAATGATTCTCCTTGTTTCGCATCCAGTGTCTTGCGGAATTTACCTTATCACTATCAAAATGGCGGCATTCGCCCCTCGACTGGTCTCGCTAACGCTAGTTAATGCTAAAAATAAGTTGTGCCTACATCTGCGCAGTGAATTCAACGTGTCTTCTCAGAGGCAAGATCTCATGGTGAACTATATTGAAAACTAACTCTCACCTGGTTCTGACGACCAGAGGTGGACAAAGTTCCTGATCAGGCCCAGCCCCGTAGTGTGACAATTTTACAGCAGGGGCCAGGCATTCTACAGCAGGGGCCAGGCAATAGCAGGGGGGCAGGTAATACATTTTACTAAGTAGAACAAATAAGCAGGGGGGACAGACAAAACGCAGGGGGCTCCCGGCCCCCTGCCCCCGCACGCTACGGGCCTGATCAGGCCCCCGGACTCTGAAGAAAATATTAAACCAGTGCCGAACCTAGGGATTTGGGGGCCCAGGGGGGGGCTTGACCTCTTTGGGAGACCCTTTTTTGACATTCAACACCATGACATGAGATAATGTAATTAATATTTAATGAAAAAAAATTTGGGGCACTCACCCCCTCAAGCTGGAGACCGGAGGGAAATTTCGAATTTGGACCCCCCCTCCCCCACCCTAGGTACGCCTCTGTATTAAATCCATTAAAAGAGACTGACATCATGAGCTTCCTATGCCCCCTCACAAGGCAGGGCACTGACGTCGTAATACGAGGGCAACGTGTCGGGGGAAAGGGGGGGAGGGGCAACTTAGCGCGCATCTTTTGCGCCCGCCAGTAAACCAACCTCTACTATCGACACAACAAATTTGCCGGTATTGGTGGGAAGGAGGGGGGGGGGCAGGCAGATGGTTTTAGGGTCTATAACCTTTATCCTGACAAGCGTCTCTTTATGTATTACCCGGGGTTCACTATGGGAACCGATTTATTCTTGCATAAGACCAATAAATAGAACACACACACACACACACACACACACATATATATATATATATATATATATATATATATATATATATATATATATACATTATATGAGACATCGGGACTTAGAAATAAGCGCTAGCCAATATACAACTAGAGCTTATACGGAGCCCAATATACAGGTAGAGCTCTCTTGATGGATTCACATATTATGCTACCAACTCCTGCAAGTCGCAATTTCAAAATCAAATTATAAAAATGATTTCGCTATCAAGGCCCCCGAATGTACTTTTGCATAGAACCCCAGGGTTGTTAACAATACTTTTAAATTGTATCGTCAATACCGATACCAATACTTCATGAAAATAGTATCGCCAATACCAATACAAATACTCAAGTAAAAATGTATTGCCAAAATCGATACCAATACAATACCAATACTTTTGAGAACAACAAAATATTTTTATTTAAAATATAATGAGTGCAAGTTTTTCAAGTTTAAAAAAAGTAAAAACAATAAAATACAATGTCAAAGCACAATTTTAATGCTTATAACTTTAGCACTTGACGGATGGCCAAGTGGTGTAGATACTCGACTGTTCGATCCTCGGTGAGAACAATGGGAATTTTTCCACAAGTTCACCCAGCTTTAAATAGGTACCCGACTTTAAGCTGGGGAAGTAAAGGCAGCTGGTCGTTGTGCTAACCACACAATCACTTCATATGCTGAGGTTATAGAAATAGATGAATCTCCGATGGCCCGTCAGGGCTAATGGAACTTTATTATTTCATCACTTGGCAGTACGTAAGAAGATCATCATTTCAAAACGATCATTGCTTAGCCTAGAACGTAATGGCATAAAATACGCCCACCCTATTGAAAACAGGCGCTCAACTCAGCACTAGCCGATCAACTCAGCAATATAGTTTCTTAATGCTTGGGTAGGTTGTGTAGGGTGCTAATGACAGCATTTCTGATGAGTTATCTTCAAGATATCTGTCTACTTCAGCAGAACTTTTACTATTAAGCTGGTTCTGCCGCCGTACAGTAAAACTGCACTGCTGAATGTATTGAAGCTGCACCACCCTACCAAGTAAGTTGAGTGGAAACTGCACTCAGTGCACTGCAAACACGCTTTAAGTTTTGTTCAACTTCAGCCTTGTGATCAAAGTTGTCTTGGTGGGGAGGTGGGTGGTGTTAATATTGATAGGGTTGATGGTTATCATTACAAGCAGTGATTGAATTTATGAAGATTACTTTTAAAATAATGTATTAAAATTGCTATTGTTTAGCTGCAAATAGCTAATAGTGGCAACAGAAAAGTATTGGTATCGAGTATCGAAAATTTTTCGTTTAAAATGTATCGGCGATTCACAAATCAATACTTGATACAAAAAGGATCGGCAATACAGCAACCAATACTGAAAAAGTATCGCCGATACTGTATTGGCCGATACCGATACTTCGATACTAACAACCCTGTAGGACCCTGACTAGCACCCCCTCCCCGAACGATTGGGCATTTATATATACTATATAACTGACTTCTCGTGTAGAGAGGCCAAACTCCCATCGGGCGCCTCCCCAGGTGGCGGATAGGGGAAAGCTCGCCAGATATGGTGAGTGCCGATGAAATACAATTCTCGGGGCGGACCAAAGCAGGCAACTACTGTCTTGTAGTTAGTGGAGGGATCCACAAAGGCTAAGGGACCTAACCTTAAACAAAGGCAGCTACCCACAAGGCTGTGAAGGGCAACACCCTAGTGGTTGTGCACAGGGCTAACTACCCAGTCATGTAAAAAAACACTAGTTACGAAAGCCAATCAACAATTAAAAAACCGGACTGATTCAAATGGAAACCGACCTTCGCATGATCACGGACATGATTACTGGCTAGCGACTTGGAACGTGTTAAGCCTATACAGAGCAGGAGCCCTAACCCGCCTCACTGAGCAGCTAAGAAAATACAAAATAAAAATAGCAGCACTCCAAGAAATCAGATGAAAAAATTCAGACATACTAAAAACAACAGAGTATACCATCTTTTATAGTGGAAACACCACAAATACATTAGGAACAGGTTTTGCCGTCAGGAAAAACATCCTCAATCAAATAATTGGCTTTAAACCAACCAATGAAAGATTGTGCAGCCTCAGGATTCGTGGCAAAATGTTCAATATGACCCTAATATGTGCCCACTGAAGATTCAGAAGGGAATACCAAAGAGGAATTCTATGATGCCCTAGAAAGGTTATATGAAGAAGCACCTAGACATGATATCAAATTAGTGTTAGGAGACTTCAACGCTAAGATTGGCAAAGAAACAGTATACAGACAGACAATTGGAAGCTACAGTCTACATGAAGAAAGCAACGATAATGGAACGCGTCTGATTAATTTTGCATCTGGCAAAGGCATGACTATTAGTAGCACTAAGTTTCCACACAAAAGAATACACAAAGAAACATGGAGGTCACCAGATGGGGTGACAAGAAATCAAATAGATCATGTGCTAATAGACAGACGACATAGTTCAGATATTCAAGATGTCAGAAGCTTCAGAGGAGCAGATGCCGACACAGACCACATGTTAGTCAAAATAAAGTATAGACAAAAAATAAGTATCTTTCACAACACAAAAGCAAAGATAACAAACCAATTTGACTGTGAAAAACTAATAAAAGAGCCACAAACAAAAGAAAAATATGCACAAGAAATTAAAAGCAAACTAGAAACACTAGATATAGATAATACTGAAAATCTAAATAGCCACTGGGAAAAGATTAAACAAACCATAAAAACACAGCGGAAAGTGTCATAGGGTACAAGCAAAAGAAGAAAAGAGCTGAATGGTATGACGATGAATGCAAAAAAGAAGTGGAAGAACGAAACAAATTGAGGATAATAATGCTACAAAAAGCAACAAGAAAGTCAACTCACGCATACACTGAGGCTAGAAGGAAGGCCACCAAAATATGCAGAAAGAAAAAACGTGAATGGGAAAAGGGAAAACTAGTAAAACTAGAGGAATACTCAAAAGAAAAAGAAACAAGAAAAATGTACATGGCCATCAAAGAGGAAAGCAACGGCTTCCAAGCAAGATCTCACATGTGTCTTAACAAATCAGGCGACCTGCTTATAGAAAATGAAATGGTTCTAGAAAGGTGGGCGGAATATTTTGAAGAAATGCTGAACATTAAAACTGACAGCGAAAATGATGTACCAAACATTGCAGAGGACGATGGGGCAGAAATAGAAGAACCAACCATAGAAGAAATAAATAATATTATTAAAAAGACCAAAAACAATAAAGCACCAGGAGAAGATAACATAAATGCTGAGTTACTCAAATATGGAGGACGCACACTACACTTAGAAATACACAGGATGGTCAATAAAATATGGAAAGAAGAGATAATGCCAACAGAATGGGAAACAGCCTTAATAGTTCCGCTACACAAGAAAGGTTCGAAACTTAACTGCAACAACTACAGAGGAATCTCACTTCTCAACACTGTTTATAAAATACTAACAAAAATAATAGCCTGCAGAATAGGGAATTTCAGTGAAACAGTATTAGGTGACAATCAATGTGGTTTCAGGCCTAGCAGAGCAACCACAGACCACATCTTTTCCCTTCGAAACACTCTAGAAAAATGTTATGAGCATAATATAAACCTACATCAGCTGTACATAGATTTCAAGATGGCATATGACAGCATCAATAGAAATTATCTTTACAAAACATTGCAGGAGTTGTGTATCCCCAACAAGCTCATTAGACTAGTACGTATGACATTAAACAACTCAAGAAGCGAAGTGAAAATCCAAGGGGAAAGCTCAAGAGAATTTAAAGTAAACCAAGGACTTAGACAAGGAGACTCCCTTTCGTGCATACTTTTCAACTTAACCCTAGAAAAAGTCATAAGAAACGTACAGTTGGATAAGCGAGGAACTATAACACACTACCTCAGAAGTGAAAAAACAAAGTCTATGAAAACAGGAACAATATTTACAGAACCCATCCAATATCTTGCATATGCTGATGACATAACATTGATAGGAAAGCAAAACAAGGATATAGCAAAAGCATACATAGAATTAGAAACAGCAGCTCAGAAAGCAGGTTTAACAGTAAACGAAACAAAGACTCAATATATGCTGTTACAAAGAAATGAAAAAGAAGGAAGAGAAAAAATTTTCAAAATCAGTGATAGAGCATTTGAAAGAGTAGAAAACTTTAAATACCTGGGATCAACCATAAGTGAGAAAAACGATATAATGATAGAGATAAAAAAACAGAATAGAAGTAGGGAACAGAATATATTATACACTGCATAAAATACTGAAAAACAGACTGATCTCCAGAAAAATTAAAAAAACCATATACAAGACAATGATCCGGCCAGCAGTAACATATGGTAGCGAAACATGGACCATCAGCAAACAAGCAGAAAATATGCTAAACACTTGGGAAAGGAAAATATTTAGGGAAAATATATAGTAAAGGACAATAACGAGTGGAGAAGTAGAACCAATTCCAGAGCTGTACGAACTGTATGAAGAACCAAATATAACAGCTGAAATTAAAATGAATAGATTAAGGTGGGTAGGGCACATAGAAAGAATGGAAAACAACAGAGGTCCAAAAACGATTTATAAGACAACACCTAATGAGAAAAGGCCTAAAGGTAGGCCAAGAAGCAGATGGTTGGAGGAAGTGGAGAAAGACCTTAAAGCCATAGGAGTGAGAGAGTGGAGGAAGAAGACCATGGATCGGGAAAAGTGGAGAAGTGTAGTATGGCAGGCCAGGGCCCTAAATGGGCTGTAGAGCCAAAGGAAGAAAGAGAATATAACTGACTTATATCAGAATTTTGTTTGAATTGTATATCTATATACTATATACATGACTTATTTAAGAAGTTCTTTGAATTGTTTGTAGCATATATATACACACACACACACACACACACATATATATATATATATATATATATATATATATATATATATATATATATATATAACAGACTTATTTAAGAATTTCTTTGAATTGTATATCTATTACTATATACCAGACTTATTTCGGAAGCTCTTTGAATTGTATATCTTTAAGGCCTAGATTTCCTTTACTTCTTTTTTTTATAATTAAGATAACAAGCTACAAAATTAGCTTAAACTATGTCACACAGATAGTTGTATTATAAATGTTATGATAAGAGTACCGTGTACTTGTAAGTATAACAATATATTTGTATGCAAACAGTCAGAGCCGTAGCTAGCTGTGCATTTTAATGTGTGTGCTCCCTACCCCCTCCGGATATAAAAAGCACTAAAAAAAAAGTTTAACCACATTGTGAAGAGAACAAATCAAAGATGTAACTGTTATTTTTTATTCTTGCCATTGGGGAATCAAGTAACGTGTGAGTCACAGGGCCGGATTTTCAGATAGGCCGACCAGGCCGTGGCCTCGGTACCCCACGAAATAAGGGGCCCCAAAATGTTGAATATTATACACAAATTACAAAAAAAAACGTAGCAATATTTTTTTTATTTTTTTAAATGGGGCCTCAAATTTTTGTTGGCGATGACCCCTAAAATTGTAAATCCGGCTCTGCATGTGACACCCCTCTCCTAATCATTTTAACCGTATGCTGTTGATGTTTTTTTTTTTTACATTAAAATGAATTAGGTTGTTTGCCCTTACGTCAAGTAATATAAAATTGAGCTTAAAGTAGAAATAAACAAAACAATACATAAATTATTCACTGAAGCATTCAAATACTTTTTAAAGCGGATGATATACAATATTACATTTTATTTAACATTTTTGTACTTAGTCATAAATAGAAAAAAAAGTAGTAGTACATGAAGATGTACACAAATTAATGTAAATAAAGGCATTCGTTTAATTGTACGTAATAGTTTAAACATTGTTTCTATGAAGGATATTAAAAGAATGAAGGCCTATGTGCTTATATAAAAATTCTTAAATGGAAACGGTCTTTTTATTATGAGTATCAAAAGTTAAGTCGTATAATCAAAATCTATGACAGCTAAAAAAAAAGGTGTAAAATTTAAATTGGGATATTTCATTTTGGCACCGAAGTACTAAAATTTAACAAATCACGTAATATAGTTCCAGATCATCACAATTTAAAATTTCAAGCTAAATTAAGAATCTTGGTATCAAATAAATATTATGAAATATGTCGGTTTCTTATCAAATTCAAACATGTGAAAGAGCTCCTTTTTAAGTAAAATATTTCTACGCAGGCAAAAAACTTTGTCAAGGCAAAAAACTTTGTCAAAAGGAAAAAAAAACTTTGTCAAAGCAACCCATCGCTAGCCGAAACATTTCAGTTCTTTTAGCTCATGACAATGAATCAGACGACCCCCCCCCCCCAACCCAATACTGGGCCAAACTGTTGGCAGTATAGTCTTGTTAGAAAAATGTTCTACAATGTCAGTAAAGAAAAAAATAAACGGGTCATTATATGAGGGCAAACACACATTACTGAGAAATTTAGTTATGGTACAAAACTGACTGATCCACAAGCTAGACAACCCTTCATAGTCTACCGCAAACAGACAGACACATACATTTATAAGGAGGGAAAGAGAGAGAGAGAGAGAGAGAGAGAGAGAGAGAGAGAGAGAGAGAGAGAGATCAATCGATAGATAGGCAGACAGACACACAGACAGAAAGCATATGATAGACAGACAGGCAGACAGACAGACAGACGGACGGATGGGTGGATGGATTGGTGGGTGGATGGATTGATGGGTGGATGGATAGATAGATAGATAGATAGATAGATAGATAGATAGATAGATAGATAGATAGATAGATAGATAGATAGATAGATAGATAGATAGATAGATAGATAGATAGATAGATAGATAGATAGATAGATAGATAGATAGATAGATAGATAGATAGATAGATAGATAGATAGATAGATAGATAGATAGATAGATAGATAGATAGATAGATAGATAGATAGATAGATAGATAGATAGATAGATAGATAGATAGATAGATAGATAGATAGATAGATAGATAGATAGATAGATAGATAGATAGATAGATAGATAGATAGATAGATAGATAGATAGATAGATAGATAGATAGATAGATAGATGGGTGGGTGGATGGATGGATGGATAAAAATTATGACACTTTTTTTAAAAACCAATTGTGGAGATCCTGGGAGACCATCAGTTTAAATATTAAACTATAACGGCATCTGTCCAGGGCTCGATTTACCGCCGGGGATATTCCCGGCACTGAGAACTGTCTCCCCCGGTTCTGCTTTAGCTAATATATCCCAGCCGGGGATGAAACCATAGACATTTATCCCCGACCCTACAGAATTTTTTTTTCATCCCCCGGCACTGGTTTTTTCTTGAATCGAGCACTGCATCTGTCCTGCGCACATACACACAGAAGCAGATGCAGAACCTATGTTTATGGCAGTATAGGCCAATATGTTGTAATGAGATATGTACTGTTAAATAGAGCACTTATTTAGGGAAAGACACAGGTACACTACTGCAACGTTGTTCCACTACAAGACTGACATTTTCTTGTCAGATTCTCACAAAGTGAAAATGGCAAGGAAAGAATATATTTATCTATACAATATATATATATATATATATATATATATATATATATATATATATATATGAATCAAATATAACAGCTGAAATCATAATGAATAGATTGAGGTGGGTAGGGCACATAGAAAGAATGGAGGTCCAAAAGCAATATATAAGGCAACACCCAATGAGAAAAGGCCTAAAGGCAGACCAAGAAGCAGATGGTCGAAGGAAATGGAGAGAAGACCTTAAAGTCATAGGAGTGAGAGGAAGTGGAGGAAGAAGACTATGGATCAAGGAAAAGTGGAGAAGAGTAGTATGGCAGGCCTAGCCCTAAAATGGGCTGTAGAGCCAAAGGAAGAAGAAGAAATATACATATTTATAGTAGGCTAATTTTTTTTTTAATGGGAGTAGGGTTATCCAAAATTGTACATTGTGTACATTTTTAATCAGAATGTGTGGTTGTGTGCAGAGACATGACTAAATATGGGGACGGGTGGGGGCTGGATTGAGACTTCCAGAGATGTTTGGAAGCACTATGTCTGTGCCGAATTAAGTCCCATCTACGCCTATAGCCTAAGTATGTCCTTTTGCAGTGAAGGTCCTAATGAGTCGCATATCCTTATTAAAATGGCCACCTGGTATGTGGATCTTCAGACTTATAAAAAATAAAAAAAGTCATTTGTTCACATTTATCTAGATTCGTGCTAATTTAATAGCATATGGTGGCCATTAAGAGTATGTGTGTGTCAAACTACCATATGAGCAATCTTCCACGCAGAAGAGTGTTTTATTATGTTATAGTTAGGTCGTTTAACTGATACGGCAAATAAAAAGATCTTGCATGTCTGTGGAAATCTGACAGCTGCGTCTTCGTATCTCTGTTACATCAAGATAACATTCAAAAAGAAAAATTAAAGAAAGAAAAGATACACTTTCTGTGTGATATTTAAAGCCAAGTATAAATGTTTGAGATTGTCTCTTTTAAATATTTTTATACATATTATTATCAAAAAGATAGTTGAAAAATTGAATTTAGTAACGCGATTTTGTTCGTTTCGCGCTGACAGTTTTACAATCAGTAGAAAGAGTTATATGCCCTCGACAACAAAGGTGGCGCTATTGTTTACAATAATGGCTGTGTGAGGAAGAATCTCATTCTTGTTTAAGATGCAAGATGCTACAATTATTTCGCTGATTTCGAATATTTTGTCTGATATGACCTGGTTAAAGAAAGACCATGGAAGCTATAAACTCAAATTCTTTACATCTTGATGAATTAACCGATTCGAAAAAGAATGTATTGGAAAGAAATCAGAGCAATATTGATGAAATTGCGGAAGACAAGAAAAATGACAATGAAGATTCCGATGATAATAGATACAAAGATTTACCATCTTCTGATATAGCTGATGAATGTCAAGAATCTCACGACGAGAGTGTTAGTGGGGCCTCAGATTCTGATATAGCTGGTTTGTCTGTTGAAGCACCACCTTCTAAACGTGATTTGAAGGATAATTTGGTATTCTTTTCTCCAAAAAACATAAATGGACCGGTTTTTCCTGTTCGCCATAGAGATTTACAGTTAGCTTTTTCTCACACTGCTGTAGATGCTGTTGCATTTTCCTCTTCAAATGATGTAAGTGATGACCAGTCAACACATGCTATGAAAAAAGCAATATTATCTTATATTGATAAGGTTGATGATAAATCATCATCTGCAATTAAAACATTAAAAAAGACCATCATGCCATGAATCGAATTTATCAGGTGTTAGTAATAGTGTTAGCAATTCTAGTAACTTGGAGAATATATCTAAATGTGGGGGTGAAATAGACACTGAAACTTTGCCACCTTTAAATGCATCGTTTTTTAATTGCCAGTTTCAAACCCAAGCTGGATTGATGATCCTTGATTGGAGTTCCACCAAGTGCCATGGAAAATAAAAATACACACAGAAAAACAGGTGCTGATATGAGAATTTTGACTGCTTATATGAGATCACTACATGAAATGAGATTACCAGAAGCAATACCTCCAGATGAATTGGACAAGTACTTATCATCTTTCTTTCTAGTTGTGAGGAAAGCTGATGGCAGTGAATATGAACCATGTAGTTTACGTGCTATGCTTGCTAGCATTGAACAGTATCTGCGCTTTAAAAATTATCCTTTATCCTTGACAAGAGACTCTGCATTTTCTAATATGAGAAATGTTCTAAAATTAAAACAGCAAACTTTGCGTTCTATAGGAAAGGGACAGAAAACCCCAAGTGAAGTCTCACCATCTACATTAACAAGAGAAGGAAAGATCGCTCATCTTTTTAAATCTCAGGAAATGGGACCATACACTCCGAGTTCTGTGGTTTTTTACTCTATGTTTTTATTTCTGCATGTACTTAAGACTTCGCAAATCTACAGAAAATAAGAAGTTGTTATGGGGAGATATTGTGCTTTGTAAGGATGATAGTGGAAGGGAATTCTTAACATTTTCTAGTCAGATGCTGAGGCGAACACAAAGTTCTTCCAAATTAAATTTAAAACAACGAATATTTCGTGTCTGGGCAGATCCAAGTTGCCCAGAAAAAGATCCTGTTACTATCTATAAATTTTATGCCCAGAAAAGACCTACATCTATGAATACCAATTTTGCTCCATTCTATTTAGGAATCAATGTTTTATACCCAACTCAAGGCCAATTATGGTATAGACCAGCAGCGATGGGAATCAACAAACTCAATGAAATGGTTAGACAAATTCGAGATATAACTGGTGTCAGGAGCACTTCAGATTTTCAGAATGAACTTAATCATAACGGATAAGCACCCACCAGATCCCGATGGAAGAGAGGATCAGAGTCCTTTTTCACGACTTGACTGACAGACAAGATTCTGAGTGTGAGGTGAAAATGGAGGCCCTTGAGGATGGGGATGATGAAGGAAATTCTGATTTAGCTGTAGATTTTACCCAAGGGTAAGCGTGATCTGCCGTTTGATGTGTCCCAGCAAAATGGGGAAGCAGCATCATCTATCCAGCTGAGTGGAAATTTAATGCACACAGTGTATTCTGATGATGATAACAGCAATGACAGCTCTTCCCAACATTCTTTCCCTTCCAACATGAATGGTGATGCCAGCCAAGACATGAGAAATGGTAAAGACATTGACAAAGAAATGGATCTTACTCAACACAAAAGTTCTGAGTTTCCACTGAACTGTTCCACCAAGAAGAGAAAACACTCTGGGTCTGATGCCTTCAACCAATTTTTCTATGCTGGTTAGTAGTTATACTTATAACTCTGAGAGTAGAAGCTGAAAAAAGAATAATTATAATGTCACTAGCATTAGAAATAGTTCATTGTGTAGTGCTAGCTGTAATTATCTTTCAGATTTATCTAATTTTGAAAATATTTCTTTAGGTCCAGGCTTGTCTGAAGTTCTGAGTGTGGATGATGCAAAGCAACACCTAAAAAATGTGGTGAAAAAAATGGACTTAAGAGACATCATGGAGTTTGAGCAATGGCTGAAAAAAGTGAAATTCATATCCGATCCGCACTCAGGTTAAAAAAAGTTTTCTGTTTATATTTCATAAATTTTGGTTACATTTCAAAGATTTTTTTTAAATTTTATTTAGTTATTCTTATTTAAAGGCTGTGAATGTGTCATAAAAACCTACCATTTAGTTACAGATAAATATGATTAAAAATATTTTTCATATTTTTTAACCTGAAAATGGATACCTTTGAAAGTCATTTTGATGTGAACGATATAATAAATATTGAAACATTTTATTAATGTTCAACATTCTTTGTTCAGGTGAAATAATGTGTAAAGAAGAGGAACCAATGTATGTTAAGGCAAGCACTGTACCTAGCTCTCAAGGTGCAAATATAACTCTCAACATATCACTAACTCCGCAAGCAATGCAAGGAGATGGTCCTATTACTGTTACAGCACTCACTTCCATTCCTTCTGAGCAGCAACGAAATTCTTCCAGCAGCAAATTCAGCAGTCAGCAAAATAAACACCATCCACCATCTCTTAAACACTCCCCAGCTTTGTCAATGGTTGGTTTGCCCCGCAGCATTGTTTGTAGTTCGGCTGGCCAGTCATCACCTGACAAACCCTTAGACTTAGTCACTAGCCCAGTAAGCAGAAACTCTAAATCAAATTCATCTTATCACTCCAAAGCCAACCGGTCACATGGAAGCAATGGAATTTTCCCCTTCTATCGCTTCAGGCAGCTGCTCTTCCAGTTTAGACTCTAGCCTGGCTAAAAGATTAAGATTATCTGCTGAACAGGCAGAGGCTTACACAAGTGCATCTATAATGGCTAGCTTAAGTTCTGCCAATTTAGTTAGTGAGAGGCTGCGACTTCAACTGATGCAAGCTGGCCTCAGAATGGGAGAATATGGCCTAGACGCGCACACAGCAGGCCTAATGGAGATGGCCAACACTGAAGCCCTGCGTTCCCAGTTATTACAGCACTATGGAATAAAATCTGAACCAAAGTAAATGTCACAAACAGCTTTTCATATATAAAAATATTTATATATGTACCATCTGCTACCTCTGTTTTTTGACAGGCCTTTTTTTTTTTTTTGTTAAATATATTTTATGATTTAGAAGATTTGCAAAACTAGTAATTTTACTTTATTTATTTTTTTTATTAAACTCATTCTGTTTAAACTTGTACCTTTATTTCTCATAATTTGCTAGTTACTAATTTATATTAGTGTTTTTTTTAAAACATGTTTTAAAATATAAACAAAAAAAAATAGGTCACACTATTTGAAGATTTTGACTACATCTGACATGAAAAATCTTATTGATCTCTTGATATGTGATATTTCTTTGATATTTTTTTAAAATAATGTTTGAATTTTTATTGACTTTTATATGTGTCACAATATTTCATTTCACAGAAATCAAAATCTTTTAGGGGAAAGGGAGGTAAATGAATGTTTTTTATGACATGATTTTTAAATCTATATTTCTACA
This sequence comes from Bulinus truncatus, assembly GCA_021962125.1. NCBI lineage: Eukaryota > Metazoa > Mollusca > Gastropoda > Planorbidae > Bulinus > Bulinus truncatus. The sequence goes on along the minus strand of JAGDYQ010000347.1, from coordinate 342,731 downwards.
GAATAGCATGTGAGTTGGAAATGTTTACTAAAGATTCAAGTCAACCAATTAATAACTAAAAAAAGTTTCATGATATTCTTGCCAAAAAAAAAATAAAAGGCTTCTATCTTAATTATTAGTGTAGAAAAATATGAAAGCATTTTCTTAGAATAAGAGTAGAGGTCTATATATATGTATATATAGTTGTTTTTTTTTCCATTTATTGTGCCATCAATTTTACATGACATGTAAAATACTCAGAATAAAATATTAGATTTAAGAATAATGATCTCCCTAAAATTTGTTACGTTACTTTAAAAATGAGAGCATAAATCTTTCTTCAGTGAAGGCTAGAAGATAATTGAACTTAAAATTGTTTGTTTTTTTTCGTTTAGGAAATGTTTTACATTGTTTACCTAAACATGATCACTAATTTTTTATTAAGCCGATAACTTAAATTTTTTTTTTTTACATAGTTTTATTTTGTGGTTTATTTAGTTTGTATTCTTTATGCCTAACATTGTAATTTAATTTGATTTTGTATGTAATTTTTAAAAAAAAATGTCTTTTCTGTTTATATCTGCAGTCAGATAATACAACAGCTTGTATTTATAATTATGGACAGTAATATTACAATATTGTATTGTTTGGTGGAGGTGTAAATATATATATCATTTATTATCTCTCATCTCCTTTGTTTTTTTTTTTGAGCAGGCCACAAAAAATCTCTCACACTTTTTAAACTTTTTTAATAATTTGTTTGAAACTGTCATAAAATACTTTTATTTCTTGCAATTGTTTACATGTAACTGATATTCACTGTACACATTGAACTATTTTGTTTTAGCAATAATTTTCTTTTTATTTGGTAATAACACATTCAATGGGTGTGAAACTGTTGACTAAAATCTTTTTAATATATGAAACAGCTATATTTATATTTCTATGTCTGTTTAAAGAAAATGAACCGTGTGACATGTTATTATGTCTATCTGGGTATTGATCTCTTTTTATTTTTAAACCAATTTGATATCGTCAATAAAAGCGGACTGTCTTAGATAGTGGCACTCATTGTCTTTTTTTTTCCTCTAGTCAATATATCATATATTTTTTTTTTTTAAACTTAAAATTATCCTCATGAAATATTTTTTGTTTTAATTTACAAGTGCAATGGTCTTGACTCTTTACAGGAAAAAAAAATGTTGAGATTACTGTAAATTTCCATAAACTATTTACCAGCCAGTAGCAACGTCTTTGTAATTATTGTGTCTTCACCATTTGTTATTTTATTTGTACATAATACAAAAATTATGTTTCTTTATTCCTGTTTGTGGCTGTTGTTGTATGGTCTCAAGATTTTTACCTTTTTTTTTTGTGAAAAAAAAACTTTTGGGTGCTGTTTTTTTTTTTCTCACTATACAATATTTAAAACTGCTTCAGTTGCAAAAAAAAAATGTTAAGGCAGCAAAGATGATTAAATAAATCAGTTATAATTCACTTATACAGCAGTTGTATCCATCAGTTACAGCTATTCGATAATGAGTTTTTTTTTTTTGTTTTTTTTTTTTGTAGTTATTTTTTGACACTTGGATAAAAATAGAGAAAACTGATTTGGTTCAGTCAATGTTACTAATGCAAAAAATTTTAAATTTCATGTTAAAATATTTATGTACCTTATTGAAATTAAGTTTGACTTTAATATTGTTTTCCTAACAGTTGGCATATCATTAATAATTAACTTGCATCATTGTACATATATTGATTTACATTATTTTTTTAAATTGCTAATTTCTCTATTTGATAAAACTGCAAGACAATAAAACTTAGTAAACAAGCTAACCAGTAATGCTGAAAGATAGAGCATGTTTAATGCATTTTGACCTCCAGGTATTCTTTCTTTGCTTTTAAATGGCTTGTAATTTTTTGCTATGTATTTTTTTTTTTTAATAAAAATATTTATTTATACAATTTTTTTCAATACCAGTTTGGCCCGGTCCTGATGGGCATCTTTATTCCTTCAATACATTCGTAATCTGTTTTGTTGCCGCTACGCTAATGATCTAAGACATATTTTTATTTATTATTATATACAAAAAATATATAATATATGTAATTTGTTGTCCTTTTCTTCTTGCTCTACTGTTAATTGTTTGTGTCATAGTTACATGGGGACTTGAAGTCATCAGCTTTAGTAACCAGCCTTATATCTTAACATTGAAGTCTCCCACCTTCCTACACAACTTGCTATCACAATTGAGCGCATGGGTTTTATTTTTTTTTTATCCTTTTTTTTTTACGCTTTCTAGATTATTCGATACGATTTATGAAGTCATAAAATTTATTTCTCAGGATGATAAACAGAAAAATTTTCTCCCATTTTATCATCCCCCTTCTAACAGTAAAAAAATTGATATAAATTATATTAAACATATGTATCAATCACCGTTTTTTTTTTTTAGCTTTAACAAAAGAATATTTCTTTAGAAACAGAAATAGTACTTTGATAATTTTTGAAATATAGTCATATTACACATCTTAACTTAAATGCAAGAAAATAGTTTTTCTCAGGAGAAAATCATACTGATTCCCTTAGTGGGTTTATTAATTTTTTTTCCTAAATAATTAGATTTTTCTTGAAGCAAAAAAAAAAAAAAAAGTTGATTGTACATTGAAAATATGTACATATGCACATTGAAATAAAAAAAAGGATAGATGAAGTTTGTGAAGTCAAAATATTTTCTGCAGACTAGCCACACATTCTCATTGCACTATAGACTACCGCTATTGTGATGTACAGTTTCCTGTTCATATTGTACAGAAATGATTGTTGACATATTTTTTTGTCCTTTATGTTTACCTCACTCAGACTTGTATATCTTTACACTTTATATGTTTACTATGACGAAAAAAAAAATGAAAATATTCTACCAACGATTTGTTGATTAAGTGATCTCTTTTTTCACATATCTCTAATTTTTTTTTTTTTTTTTTTTTTTTTTTTTTTGCACTGTATAATACAGCCATTTGAAATATAATGTTTAACTTTTGAAGCACATTTTTAGCAACTGAATCTTATGCAGCCATATGTAATATTTTTTTTAAAAAGCAGAATTACTTCTAGTTAAAGGAACTATATTTTCTAAGCCATATGTAGTTTTATGTTGAACCCAGTGATTCTCAAACTGAGATCCCAGTACTAGTACATCTTTAAAGGGGGTGGGGGGTTCGGAGTCTATAATTTGAACTTTTGGGTTATTTGTGATGCTGTCACGAGACTGATGTGCTGGAAATCTTAAGGGATATTTGGAACCACTGGTTTAACCTTTTTTTTTGATGCACATTTCTAGCTGATGTAATTTAGACCTTTACACATATAGCAGTTAAGCACTGAGACAACGAATTACATATTGTTGACATTTTTTTGTCTGTTTCTTTATAACACCTTTTATTGTATACATGTTAATTCCTATAATTATTTCTGCAGATGGCTAAGGATGGAAGCAGTACATTTTTGATTATTCTTACACATAGTCTTTTTATTCTTGAAAAGTTTTCAATAGATTTTTAAAGCTCTTTTTTTTCATCTGGACATTTTAGAATATTATATTTATTTCATTAATACCAACCTCGGATGTAATTTTTACTTTAAGTAATTTTACACAATGGCCTTATCCACTTTTTAACTGAAATGTCTTTATCAGTAGATTTTTATCCTTGCTAAATTAGAACAGCTTTAATTTTTAAAATCTGTCAACCCTTCTTTACGCAGGGTAAAAAAAAATGTAGACAAATGTGAAGCAATTTTGCTTTTATTATGTAAAAAAAAAGGGAAATTTAAATCCCAGAAGTATGCAGAGATATTTTAATATAATTCAAAAAACTTTTCAGCAAATTTTTTTTTCATACAGTTAAAATATTTATTCTGTACACATGTTACACCAATTTAGGAATATTTGATTTTTTTTCCTGCCCATCTAGCATTACAGTTCACAATAATTTATAGAATATTAAAGCTAGAAATGCCGTCTTATGGTTAAATTTATTTGTTTACTAATAAAATATTCTTTGATACATTCAATTAGTGTATCTCTTGCTCTACAGTTTTTTTTATGTAAAAGATAAAGGCATTTTTTAAAACTTCTGTCAGTTTTCATGCATAGGTTGGAGAAAAGAATATGAGTATAAACATTTTTTTGATTTATGTTTCCAAAAGTTTTTTGCCGGATTAAAAAAAAATTATTATTTATATTCCTTGCAAAAATTAATCAGGTCTTTACATATACTGCAAAATCTTATCACCTCAGGTCTGATTGTGTCTATACGAATACATTCATGCATGCATCACAATGATATCATTAATTACATTTTTCTTGAAATATCTTCCATGAGGATGGCAATCAGATCCTGCCAACCCTTAAATGTTATCATTTTATTTTTTTTTTTGTTGATGAAATTTTAAACATCACAATTTTTTTTTTTTTTGTTATTTATATTATATTCATGAACGACTTTTTTTTTTTTTAGAACTATTTATTTATTTCATATGGTGGAGGACACTAGTCATGATTTCTCATATTATAAACGATTGATTTTTTCCCTTTAATATCATGTCAGTTGATTTTATTTTGTTTAATTTAATTTTTTTTTTGCTTGAGCTGGATTTTTTTTTTGTTTATTTGTTGTTGTTCGTGTTTTTTTTTTTAAATAGGAAGTAAACAGTTTTTTTTAAACTAGGTCAGCTGACTTGAGAATTCCTCGTTAGCTTTAAACATCTGCTGAGCATGAAATAACAAAACCCTTCCACTAAATGTATCAGCATAATAATAATATGAAGAAAGTTGGAGGTGTTTACTTGAAGAAAAATTATGTTTTTTTTTAAATGTAAAACTAATTCAGTTTTTTACTTCCTTGTACATAAAAAACAACAAAAAAACTTGGTTTGTTAATTTTGTTTTCAATTCTGTTGTTTTTTTCTTGTGTTTTTTTTTTGTTGTTGTAGAAACTGTTGATGGTCGAGAGCAACTAACATGACTAAAACTATTTGCTGTCTCTAAATAATGGTTTTTTTTTCAATGTATTCGTCATTATATTGTAGATTTAATAAATATGGGGGTGGGAAGAATGAATATTTATTTATTTATAAACAAGTTTTGAAGACATTTTAATTTAATTGTTATAAGACTAAAAACTGCACACATTTTTAAAAATTTCTTCTTTTTTTTTTAAAAAGAATAGCCAGGTATTTCTTTTTTTAAGTTCTGTTAATTAAAATCTGTTTTCTAATATTTTTTTTTGTTTGATTTCAGTTTTTTTTTGTTTATATTTAATACACATATAAAATAAAATATTTCAAAGGGGTGGGAAGAGGAGTCACAATCTCTCAGGTAAAAAAAAAAATTCTTCCAAAGAAAATTATTAAAATGTCCTCTACCTCTCAAAGCTTGTATGATTATGATGTACGCTATTTATTTTTGTTGTGGACTTTATCATTTGCCCCACTGTAAATGCTTTTTTTTTTTAATAGCATCTGATATTATTGTTACAGTTATAAGTAATTATTTGAAACAACTTGTTAGAAACTGCTGCTGTTAGCCTCAGGAGGAAGAGTTTTTAACCTCAGCCATACTCCCTCAGACTTTGTACATATCAGTTATTGCTGGATGTTGCTTACGTCTGATATGAATCAATTAATGCAACTTAATTCTGAAATGCTTTTAGAGGTTTTTTTTTCTAGCCTTTTTTTTTGTTCCATTTAAAAATATAAAAGTGAAAGATTGTGTGACAACCTAATGATTTTATTTTGTGTATAATCAGCATGGTTGACCTGGATGTAAAGCTAACTTTTTTGCCAACTGTCATTTGTAGACATATACTGTGTACGTGGTGTTGGGAAAACACAATATGAACATATAATCAAAATAAATATCATTTTGAACTTCTTTACCAGCAGCTCCTCTTTTTTTTTTGGTTCTAGGATGGTACTAATTGACACTTAATATAAACAATATGGCAGTCTCTATATGACACATGTGGCTTCCTTAAGTTGCAAGAGATTAAAACATGTACTGTTAGTGGATTAAAAAGAGGTTTTATAGCATCATAGAAACATAGCAGCCAACGTGGCGGCCGTTTTTTATTTTATAAACTATCAAACAAGTTGTGTTTTTTTTTCAAATATATAAATAATAAAAATTGTAACAAACAAAAAAATTCTTTATCTTTTTTTTTTTTTACTTGTGACACATTTGTAGATTATTTTTGTTTTTTTTCTGAGAAGCTACTCAGCGCACTACTTCACAAGTATACCATTAAGACCTTTTTTTTTTTTTTTTTTTTTTTTTTTTTTTATATAAGCTAGAAAAAAAAACACAGTTAACTGTAATGTATTGTTTTCTAATTCACCCATCACAACTAAGTTGAACTCTATTGAGGGTTGAGTTTCTATATGGCATTAACATTCACAAAGAAAAGCTTTGGCTTGCAGAGAAAAAATAAAACTGTATGATAATTTTTGTGAAGTTTTTTTTATCATTTTTAACCTTCAAGAAAAATTAATGAGCAATTGCTTTCTGAGATAGTGATTCAGCCTGATTTGTCTGATATCAGCAAAATCTTTGCAAATTTCTTACAATAATTGGGTCCATGTCATTGACATTTCACTGGAGTATATTAACCTGAACAATATATGTCATGTTTTTAACATCTGATGTCCTATTTTATAAACTATTTAATATTTTTAAAAAATTTAAAAACAATAACAAATCAAGAAATACCTTTCTTTATTAATACAGCCTTTATCAGTGCTAAAAAAGTTTTAGCTTTTTCCATTAATTTTTTAGAAAAATCTCAATTTACCTCCATTTTTTCTTTTGAAATCTGAAAAACCATTACTTCATTATCACAATTGATTTTAGTTATAATTTTAGGGGGAAAAAACAAGTAAAAAAAAATTAGCAGTGTAATTTTTGGGAAAATTATAGTTAGGTATCTATCTGCAAACAATTTTAAACACTTAAATTTGCACAAAGATGAACACTTATAATGTATAAAAAAAGTAGAGTGAAATCCCTGTAATACTAAATCATTTTAGGTGAACTGTTTTAGCAATCAAAAATGTTATTCTAATTTAAGGCACCTGAACATTTTTTTAAGAAGAAAGAAAATTCTGACTTGTCACTTTACTAAAAAACCTAACACTACTACAAAAATTTAACTCTCTTGGTGCCGAAATTCTGAACATTTCACCAAAAATTGACATTTAGAATAGATTCTATGTGCCTGGCTCATAATTGAATGTTTAGGTAAGTGTTTTTAAACAATTACTCCATATGTTTACCTCGGTGCATGATCCCTAAGTAAATATCAGCACCAAAAGAGTTAAAATACTGATAGAAATGTATATTTCGAACAAATATAAATAAATTTAGACAGGAATTAATGTAGAAAATTCAAACTTAAATTTTTATGGTTTTTAAAATGAGAGGTTTATTATAAGCAGTAAGGTATGTTTTCTAATCGTAAATTATAACGTTATCAAACCAAGACAAAGACTTGCGTTACCATTTGTTAACACACTAAGCTAAATTCATCTTTTAAAAAAATCTCCTATATAGTAAAAAAAAAAAAGACACTTCATGTTCTATCTACTAGTGCTGATAATCAAAAGAAAAAAAAAATATTAACAACAGAAGACATAAAATGATTCAATGTGTAATTAGTGTAAATTAACAAGTGACCATAATATTTGATTATTTTTCTTTCTATACTAAGTCCCAGAAGATGGTGTAAAAAAAAAAAATAGTAATTACCAAAAAAAAAAACAAAACAACTATTTCATGCATTTTGAAATAGTTGAACTAAATGCAAATAAACTAATGTGATTTTTTTAAAATGTTGCTTTAATACCTACAAGAACTAAAACCATCTAAACTTAAAACAGTATAAATGCTTTCACATCATCATCAAACTATATCTTAGTTATTTTATCTAACAATCAACCCTCATTGGCTACCAGATGTATCCTGTACATGCTATTTAAGTGAAATCATGATATAGTATCTCAATCAAAAAAATGTGTTTCCATTAGTAAAAAGAATAGTTCAATACATATGAGAATATTCATTAGGTTTCTCCATGTAGGGAATCATTTAAATGACCTACTTAAAAATAATTACATTTGTTACAATTTACTTGGTACAAAGAGTTCAAAACCATCTTTAGTACAATATGCAATAAAACTAAAAATGTCAAGTAAAAACGTATTAAATAATACAGTGTATTGTTCTAATTGAAAAAAAAAATAAAACTCTGTATGTTCAATGGTGAAAAATAACTTTTTTTTTTATAAAAATGAACACACAAGAAGGTTTAATTTAAATTTGCGATGAGTGTTTTATTTTCTACTTGTTAACTAGTTTTTCACAAATGTCTGTGAATAGCCTATAAATTAATCTTGGAAATGTTTGTCACAAATTATAACAATTATTTCTTTTTTTTTTTTTAATTTGAATTATATTTATAGGTCACAATAAATTTTGTTACATAGGGGTCTTTTGAAAAATTTAATATTTGCACACATTTTTATTTAAACTACAAAAGAGCAATACTAGAAGAGTTTTATTGTTAGTAAAAATGAAATAAAGTAAACATTTCATAAGTGAACGCAAAAAAAATTATAATCAAATAAAGAAAAAATACAAATTATGTGCCTTTTTTTTTAAATGTGAGAACGATACAAAAGTTGTTTTTTTTTTAAAACGTCTCGTACAAACAAAATTGGAGGGAAAAAAAAAACATTAGAAAAATAAAAAATTCAAATGCTCCAATAACTTATTAAATTGTACTTATATGTTTAAAGTTGTAAAGCAAGAGTTAAGAAAACTAAAATAAGAGAGATAAAGCATCACTTGACAGTATTGCACTTTGTACAATGAAGGTACAAAAAAAGGAGTGGGGGTGGGGGGGGGGCCAAAAAAATAGAGATTAGGGTGAAAACTAACAACCTTTGAAGAAAATGGCTTATTGAGCTTTGTGCAATGACATCATTTTTTTAATTCCTTTTTTTTTTGTGCTGTAAAAAAATATCAAAAACGTGCTGAAAAATATGCTACACAAAATATATAAAATCTTTTTGACTCCTAGAAGCTAGAGAAAAAAAAGATGTTTGTTAGAATAACAATTTTTTTTTTTTTTTACAATTAGAAAGATACACAAAAATGTTCAATCATTTTTAACTGAAATGTATATGTGTTCAATATAAATGAAAACAACCTAAGACTGAAAAACTAAACCTTCTGAACTATGCAGTTGTTCACATTCAAAAAGTCAATTGAAAAATTAAAAAACAAAAAAAAAATTCACAGCACATTATGAATACATGTCTAGTATTTGCAAAAAATATTTATGGCAAATGATTTCTGGATTAGAGTTAAAATAAAAAGAAACTTAGAAAATAAAATGTAACATTAGATTTTAGCAAAGTAAAGAATAAATTCACCGGGCAATCAAATTCGAGCATATGATTTTATCAAAATACTGTAGTACACTATATACATTCTGTAAAACATGTAAATAAACTTAATCGACTGTAGTCTATCAAGAAAATCTGGCAGTAATTATATATTGTTTATCTAAATTACAAAAGCTTACACTAGAATGAAAAGTCACATACTTTTGAGAATATTATATTTTCTTAAAACAGAAAACAAACTATTATAAAATAATGATTAAAAAAAACATATAATATGAAGACAATTTCAAGAAATTATAGATAACAAAAACTAAATTCTGCGTATAATAATGAAATATTTCAATAGTATAACATGTTAGAGAGAAATAATGTTTATATAAAAAATTTCAACTAATAATTTTATTATTTATCTTGTAAAAAGTCCAATAGAATCAAAATGTAAGTGAACATTAACAAAAACAAAAAAAATATTTGTTTCAGTCTGCTGCTGAACTTAGTAATCTGGGATAATAAAAAAAATCACAACATTTACTTATGCATATTGTAAGACATGTTAATATGGCTTTCGGTAATAATGAAAAGAAAATGAAGAAAAAAAAAGTTGTAGTATTTTTTACAATAAAGATTTGGTTTTTAACATTGCCAATAGTTTAAATGCTAACTTCCAACAGATTATCACAAAGTCATTAACAAAAAGAAATATGTATAAAGTATTAAAAAGCATGTAATTACTCAATACAAAATGCTACAAATATGTTACTTTAAATCCCTGTTTAATATTTAATCATTAAAAAAAAATGATAAATTTTACTAATTTTTGTATTACATTTTAATTTCTTTCAAAATTTTGAAATTTACAAAATCTAGGCATACAAAAGATTATGACGCTTAAAAATCTAAAAAAATAAAACTTACTGAGTTAAAGCTCTGATATTTATTATTAAAATATTTAGAAAATTCTAATCAAATAGCACTAATGGAATGTTATTATGTAACTTAAGATTTAAAAAATTAAAAGTAAAAAATAATTCTAGGAATAAAAAACCTAGTCAAATGTCAACCACATTTATATTATTTAGTGAAGAATTAAATTTATGTACAGGATTTCTTGATAATATGACCTTTAAAGTCTGCAAATTAAATTGTACAGAATCATTGAAGATGCGCATTCAAATACCAACTGTATGTGTAAACTTTTTGTTATACATGGATAATAGAAAATAATGAACTTATTTGTCAAACAGAATTTTAAAAAAATTATAGTTTTGATTAACTTAACTTAAAAAAAAAATATATATATATAAATGTACTTATTTAGAAAAGCTGATTTAAAAATACGAAAACAAAAAGCGTTGTGTGGTACAAAACAATTCTGAAGCACAATAAAAATTTTGGAAACTGCACAAAAAGTGTAATTATCACAATCAAGTGCAGATCCAAAGAGAATTTATATGTGATATATATATATATTCATATGTATAGTATGTACAATAAAATGATACTAACAGCTAATATGTTTAAGAGTAAAAAGCCTTGGCTACAAAATAAACATCAACAAAGCAAGCATATGATATTCACAATTTCAGTTTGTTTAACAAGAACAAACTAAGTGACAATGCACAAGTGGAAAAGTTCAAAATGCCAAGTCGTACGATATCACAAAACAGAACCATCTGAAAAAAAATTGTCAGCCATCCTAAAAGGATAACAATCATCAATGGTATGTTAAATGCTAAAATTAACAAGACCACAACCAAACCATACATTTTTTTTTTTACATGTTAGCTGGTCTTATACAATCCTGTTTTTTTAAAAAAGAAACAACCATAAAAGAGACCAACTTCAACAGAAGTTCGTAGACAATGGCATAATGAAAACAAAAGGCCCAAGGACAGATTAGCTGCCAGGGACACAATAAGGCTCCCGACTAGGACCCAAAAGCAGCAAGGGTACTGCTTTAAAAAAACTAGAGCCATACAAACATTGGATGTCTCACATCAACTGTATGATGTATCCAGAGGCTCAGCTTTCACTGTATTATTCACAGTGTTGGCATAACAGTGACGAAAACCTGAAAAATTTCTCTCACCAGGGCGCTGATCAGGGGTGACTTCTGAAGGATTTCTTGGTGGTAGCGAGAGAGAGTCTGCCAACCTGTCAGCTCTGGCTCTTTTAGCTTCCAGGGATTCCATTTTTTTTAATGGTTTCATTGAAAGGTTTGTGGCCTGAACATCATCTGTAACTTAACTTCTCAGTCAGATTCTCCGGGTACATACTGGTATCAAGGACATGTGCTTGGCGTTTGAGCACTGGGGTTCCGGTGCTGGAAACACGTTTAAGCATAACCCCTTCCGGCAAGGCAGGAGGTGTATCTAAACAGCCGACCGACTTATTTCTATGGTCTTTGAAATGTTCCCTGGCAGTGTGACTTGAAACAAGAGGGGTGTGAGCTGCAGGTATGGTCACCATCACTGGGTGAGGCTGGTTTTGCAAGACAGTCAGCTGGTGTTTGTTCTGGGGCTCTGCGTGATAACTGTTCCCAAAAGTTGTTACAGTGCCACTGTTGCTAATGCTGTTGTTCATCCGATGTTTAGGCTTTCTGTTATTAGTGCCCAAGGTGGCAACAACTTCAGCTACGTCCATTTCATTCTCAGAGCAGAAGACTCTCTCGGGTAAGGGCTCGAGGTTGTAAATAGGACCCCTCTTTTTATGCAACATGAGCTGAAGATTCTCTGGGACACCTGTAAGTAGCAACGTGTCAGGTGTTGGTATACTTATCTTCAGAGGACTGTAGTCCTCAGTGGAACAATACACACCAGCCACATGGGTGAACTCCACCTGCTTAATCGTGGTTCCAGTTATCTCAGGCAAATCATGTTTATCGAGATGGTGATCTCCATTCAGAGACAGCTCCTTTTTCAACAGCTGTCGTTTTTCTGAAAGATCGAGACTGCTTGATTTCTTAAATGTCGGGTCAGGAGTGCTAGTTCTAGATGGTATACCATTTCTGTCTACCATGATATCATCTGGTATAGGCTCAACATTACTTTTATCAACAGGACTGCATAAAACAATCAACTCTGTAAAATAATGCATTAGAAAAGTTAATTTACACAATGAATATGTTTTTACATATGTAAATGAATGAATATGAAAATTATTATTTAATGTTGTCTTTTTTCTTAAAGTTCATAAACAAACTGTACAAGACAATATAGAACTGGAATAAAAACATTATAACAACAACATTACCTCCAGCACTATACTGCACTCTCACAGTTTTAAGCCAGTCCACAAATTTCTGAATGTCTTTAACCATCAGGCCACGAATCAGATCTAGCACTTGAGTTTTGGCTTGCATTAAACCTAACATTTTGAAATGTATGTGGTTAATTTTCTTTCTCTTTTAAATATAAATATTAAAGGCATCAACATAACCCTTTTTTTTTTCCTTCAAAAAAAAAAAAAGAAATTGACATATAGAGCTAAATAATACATTTCTTTCTTAATACACTTGTAGTTGGAAACACATTTCACAGCCCTAGCATATTTGAAGAGTAAGCTCTCAGTCTCAAATGAAGAATTTTATTTTTAAAAAGAGTGGGATAGATGTTTAGCGAATAGTGTTCACTAGAAAATAGTGCCCCAAGTAGAAGGTTTAACACTTACTCAAAAGGTCCCCATCATCTGTGTCCATGCTTCCTGAGCCAACTGAACTAGACAAACCTGGGGCCCTCTCTCTCATCTCATGATCCTTAGAATTGTTTTGTAGTTCAGATGTGTGCGACATTCCGTCATCACTGGAGAGATCTTCTGAAGCTGAATGGGATATCGTGCCACCTACGAGTTTAAAAGTAGTGATGATTTGATAAAAAAAAATTAACTTCATCATGGAAAACTAAAATATATATAAACACTATAATTCAAGATTACCCAATCCATGAAAATGTTGGGGAGTACAAATGTTTTGAAATTTTTAAACCAAATACATGTATTAATTTATAATTTTTTTTTTAAACTGGAATACATAATTGACAAAATTTGATCATTAAATATCAGTTGATGCTGTTAAAGATAGGTATACTTAAAATGAAATGACACTGTTTAAAAGGTGTACATGCTCTGACTAATTTTTACCTGCAGGTTTGATTATATCTACAGAGTTTAGTTTTTGAGATACTACTCCATTTTCTGACTGCATCGCTGCCTCACAAACAGCCTCAACCAATGGAATGCATGCTGATCGAATTGAATAATTTGTGTAGTTGTCACTTAAACCTAAGAATGAAAGGGAAATGAAAAATAAGATCTTCCATGATCCAAGATTCAAATCGTCATTATACATGTTAAATTACTATAATTATCATCATTTTTTATCTCAATATTTTCTCTGAAAACTAAGTTCACTACAATACATGTATCAACTTTTGAAGTTACTTCATTTATATTGTATTATCATATGTTAATGAAAATTAAGCAGCCTTGTGCTTCATTTTTTCATCCCCACTATCCCAGATAGTGCAATGACCCAGGAGACAACACTGGAGTTTACTTAGGTGAATGAACATGCCGCCACAATCCAAAGTAGATCAGGTCACATCATGCAGATATGGCTCACTATTAAAGAACCACCCAGCTTTGATATTTAGCAGCATCCATTGGCAAGAGAAATACCTCTCAATGTTAGTTTTAATAGTACACTTATTGTGTTTATGAAAATCGCAAAGAAATCTCCTACCAAGTTTGACCTTTATTTGCAATTCTTTTTCTTTACAAAGGATAAAATGACACTAGGTTAGTGAAAAAGAATTTATTAAAAAAAAAAAAAAAAAAAACACAAAATATATCTACCTGCTTGTAGTGATATTCTCTGCATAATCTTTGTGAGTGTACTGCTGCCTAGAGGTGCATGATCATACCACACATAATCATTTTGAGAAACATTTCGCTTTGGCCTTTGCCAAAACGCATCTGTCATTGGGTGTAGGTGAGTAACATATTTCAAGAATGAGGTTAAAGGGCATCTGGGATCACCTGATAAATGAATAAAAAATAGAATCAAATTTACCAAAATTCTAGTATAATGTAAAATACAAAAATTGACAGCCTAATCAGTTATGAATTCATTTAAATGTCTTTAATGACCTGAGTCAGGTGTAGAAGAAGCATTAAGAAATACAGATATTAGAGTTACACAGACAGACACACGAATGAGAGCGCCACTGATATTTATCTCTCCATTTTCCATATTAAAGTTTGACAAATAAAGTAGCATCATACAACACACTTCTCCAGTGTGTCATACTTTGACTGTTAAAATAAAATAAAACAAAAAAAAACCCAAACCATACTTTTTTTTAATGTTAAAAATAATTGATGGATGATTGACTGTCTTTAAAAATAATTGATGGATGATTGACTGTCTATAAAAATAATTGATGGATGATTGACTGTCTTTAAAATAATTGATGGATGATATAATTGATGGATGATTGACTGTCTTTAAAATAATTGATGGATGATATAATTGATGGATGATTGACTGACTTTAAAATAATTGATGGATGATTGACTGTCTTTAAAAATAATTGATGGATGATTGACTGTCTTTAAAAATAATTGATGGATGATTGACGGTCTTTAAAAATAATTGATGGATGATTGACTGTCTTTAAAAAAAATTGATGGATGATTGATTGTCTTTAAAAATAATTGATGGATGATTGTCACCTTAACGAAGGTGATTGCCCCCCTACTGCCTGTTAACAGTCAAACTCGCAATGCAGTTCCAAAGCTAAGCCTTATAATCAGTGCTTTTTTTTGTGCCAGTACGCACCAGTACAGCGTACCGGCCCTTTTTCAATATTACTTTTCTTGAATTTTAACGTTTATTATTAATTTACTATATTATTAATTTGTTAAAATTTACTTTTTTAAAAATAGTATCTTTGCTGTCGTGATTTAGCTTGCATCGAGGTGCAAACTGGTATTTAAAAGTTAGGTGATCCATCACTTGAGTACCGGCACTTATTTGTTTATAAAAAAAAAAGCACTGCTTATAATAATTCATTTAAAAAAGAATCTTAACTCTTTTTAACTAGGCCTATAATGTTGCACATGCGTATGATACATTGTGATCAACTAAGCTGTTAAAATCAGTCAAAAGTGCACATGCGTATGATACATTGTGATCAACTAAGCTGTTAAAATCAGTCAAAAGTTTTGCAGGTAAGAGTTCATGTCATTTTTTTTATATTTGATAATAAATGGTGATGAAATAAACATGATGTTAATTATAATATTTAAAAAAAGGAATAGGTCTCAAATTAGGTGACAGCAGGAGATGATTCATTTCAATGAATTTAAAGTAAATGAGGGAAAAGTACAGCAACCACTAGACACTGTTGACTCATCCAGCAGGGTGACAAACTAACACTGACAGAGCAGCAAAAAACACACAACTAGCCCACTTATATAATGTAATTCGAAGTTAATGTTAAAAATTAAAAAAAAATAACTCACCAGGTCTTTCGTACATTCTTTCTCCCACTTGGTATGAGGGATGTTCATCTTCAGATGCACGTTTCAATTTTAACTTAGGCGGTAACTCCTCTTCACGGGGCATGGAAGTATCTTTCAGCCAAACATAGCGACGGCCTTGAATAATATCCGTGGATACGTCGAAATCGTTCTTCTTCATGTTACGAAAATAATCCTTTCCTTTGTTACATATGTAAAGACTAATGTCGAAAAATACTTTGTTTTGTAGTGTATCAGGTTTATTTGTGTCCATGGCATCACTCAAATAAATCTTTTTCAAATCCTCCATCTCTATTCTCATTCTATGACACTTGCGTGGGTTGGCACGCAATGCCAGATCAAATGTAGCGTTCGCCAGCTCGAATGTGCGATCACGCAGGATGTCGATGCTAACTTCTTCCAAAAAGAATTTATGAAGTCCAGCCCGTAAATCTTTCAATGTAAGAGAATCGTCATTTTTCACTTTTACTTTACCATAAAAATCCCTCAGAAAATCAGCGAGTTGAGGTCGACTCATATGCGTCACACTGTGTATGGTGTGTCCTTTCGTCACTGCAAATTCTAGTAAATTTTGAGTGGCCTCGGATATTAAACTTTCCTCGCCAGATAATGTCATGGCTGAACCTTCTATGTCTGCTAACTTCGGGTTTGGTTCCCTCTTTCGAGTCTCCATTCCATTTAGTTTCTCACTGTTATCGGGAGGTGACGGATCCATGTCGCAGAACCTGATGACGTCAATCAACAACAAAGTCTGACTCTGACCTAACTGGTTTAGTTCAAACCAGAGGGGAGACGGGTTTGTCTACTTATTAATTAATCGATATGTGTACATAATAAAGTCGAAACAGAAGCGCCAGACCTTTAAATTAAAAAACACATTCCAAACAGAAAGAACGGGCGTCAACGGTTTGGTGGTAGACACGAAATTCGTTAACTTAAGGGACGTAACAGCGCGAAAGCATACTTCCCTGCCTGTTTAGCTGATCTTCAGTGCAAGCAGTCGTCATCCCATGAGTCAGCCTTAACCACCGACTTCCGGCGTAAAAAAAACATTCAACACAACGACGTCCCTTCTTTATTGCCGTGGCTCCGCTAAGCTTGATATTTTGGGCGAACGATCTGGCGTTAGGCTGGTTTCGCTGACGTCATTTTTCGTATGGATTGCAAAATAGTTCTTTGCCTTGAATAAGCGTTGGGTTCTTTTTCTTCTTCAAAGATTTGTTTTACATAATAAGCCCTCTCCCTCCCCCCAGCAAATGTATTTTTAAGTACATGCCTCCCGCTTCTAGCCTACATCGCCCTACAATATTTAATCGAAAGTTAAGCAATGTTTTCAGTTTTTTCACAATTTTTACACATACTTTGAGCACACACAAGATGATAACAGCGTTTATGGTTGCGCATTAAATTATAGTACATTTTTTATTATAATAATATATGGCTGTATTATCTTATGAACTTTCGAATGTTAATTAAATTCTAATGCTAAATATTTCTTTTCAAACGTAAACCTCATTTATTTTTCAGCCACAAACATAATACATGTTTATGAAATATACATCAACAAAGAAAATAGGTCAGCCTTAGGACTTCAACTGTGTGTGTAGTCATTTTCATTCACAGAATTCACAGGAATTTCCGTTGCTGCCTAACTACAACTACGCTTTCGACCCAGAGCCTTTCAAGTTACTGGTAGTAGGACGAAACAAGTTCATTTCGGTTACATGACATTATTTAATGCGTTTATTTATTTATTTTTCAAGCGTAGGTTTTCTTTGAATTGAGAATTTAAGTGTTATCGGCAAAGCAAAAGGACGATGAAATAAAATATCCAGCAGGCCGCTTGGCTTTTTAAAATTTATGATTAAAGATAAAAAAAAAATTATGCCAAAAATTCTTCATCAATGCTTGGGATAATAATAATCAAATTTATTTTTTTAATTATTGTAGGCTTGTAAAAAAATTAGGCAATGCAATTGCCGCTTTGCAATAAGTGAACACACTTTACTTTAAATTTACCAAATCGAAGACGATGTATTGTACACAGCCCCATACTCCATAATATTATTATTCTGAGGCCAATTACTAGACATGTGTTACATTTTGAAAAATGTCATATAAGAGGGAGGCATTTGCTCCCCCCCCTTACATTTAAAAAAAATTTCATAAAGTTGTTATTTGCCCCCCCTCCCCCCGGAAAATTTTTTGTCCCCCCTGGAAAATTCCTAGCGACGCCCATGGTTACATTAGCTAGGGTTAACCGGTCTTACGAATTGCGGGGCCCATTTTAACGGATGCTTATGAGGCCCCTCTTCTAATCTTTAAAAGCATGGCCCAATTGGGACCAACCGATATTTAGCAGTGAAAAATAACCACACTGACACTTTGACCTGGCTACGGGCCTCTTCGATAGCAAATGTGATGTAGGCTTTGCCAGTTATCGTTTACAGTATAATATGTATGGTTGTTAAGCTAACTATTAGGAATACAAATAAAAATGAGCTGCAAAAACAATGGTTTAATTCATCATGACTGGCTGAAGAAAATTTGACCTACACAGTGGAGACTTCGCTCAAATACTGATCTTAGGCGGAGAGGCCGGGGGGGGGGAATGGGGGGCTTATTTGGAGTTATTCCCATTATTTTTTTTTTCAAGGAAGAACTACCGCCAAAATAAACATTCCGTTCTGACACATACACCTGTAGACACTGTTGAAACATATGTGGTTAGCTTTACACATTTGTTTGCATTAAATATAATAGTAAGGGGGGCATTCTCTGCAGTAAATGTGTGATTAGTAAAAGATAAAATGATAAATGTATCGATCAGTTTCGATATATAATTAGTAGAAGTAATATTCATTTTATTAATTTGTTTAATAAATTTCTTAAGTTGATTTTGCATTCAACTCTCTCCCGATTTTCTAAACAATCAACAAATACAACTTTTGAATATATTATTTTACAGTGTACAATTAAACTGGGCTAAATGAATGGAGTGGGACAGATGGCCGAGTGGTGTAGATTACTGTCGACCTGAGAGTCCCGGGTTCAGTCCTCGTTGGTGAAGTCGTCCCACAAGCCGGGCCCGTAGCTTGCGTTTTTTCTAGCCCCCTGTGCTTGTTTGCACTACTTAGTAACACGTATTTTTTCCTGCTATAAAGCCTGGCCCTTGCTGTAGAATGCCTGGTCCCTGCTGTAGAATCTTCACGCTACGGGGCTGCCCTGACAAGCCCACGGCTTCAAATGGGTACCTGACTTAAGTTGGGGAAGTAAAGGCAGCTGGGCGTTGTGTTAATTAACCACACTGCATTCCTTCCTATGCCGAGGTTATAGAAACAGATGAATTCTACACTTCGTCTGCCCCGATGTCCATTTAGGGCTAAATGAATAAAGCAAATACAAAAGCTTATATTATTTAGTCATTAAAGGGATGGTATATATATATATATATATATATATATATATATAGAGAGAGAGAGAGAGAGAGAGTGTCCCGCCCGGTTGTTGAAATTGTCCCGGTTTAGATTCAGGGCACAGTTTCTTGGAAATAATTGAGCAAAATTATTAGATCAGAGAATGATTAATCTGCTCTTGTGTGATCACTAACATTTTGGTAAGTAACACAGTAATACAAATTTACAGAAGTCGGCAGCAGAGAAGTCCGTTGAAGGCGAAGCCTGCAGTCGACGTAACCTTGAATCAACCAATACGCATCCCGCTAACCGCGTGATTGTCATTGTCAATATGTTTCCCCACTCTAGCAGCGCCAAAATATACCTACCACTTAGGAAACTGCCCGACTTGTACCGAGCACTAACAAAATCTCGCGGTAGTCGCAATCTCCAACAGTCCATCAGTCACGTACTACAATAGAGTGTACACGTGTGCAGTACTATTCATTGTCATTTCAGTGTGTTTTACAAGAGTTAAATATACTGTTAGCCGCCTTAATCGATTTAATAGCTATTTGTACAGTTTTCCATGCATCAGAAGTAGGCAAAACAATGTAACAGTTTGTGTGACTTTGTGTTTTTCATCGAGTAATCTAACCCTCAAAACCATGCCGAAAAAAGTCTGCAAATTTAGTGAAAGCCTTCGAGTAAATTTCTTGTTTTTAAAAAAGGAATATGTACACATGATGATAGGAGTCAAATATGAACAATGTGGCTCTGAATTTTCCGTTGACTCACTTGAGGACAATCTAATATTAACGACCATTTAAACTCAAAGAAACACAAAAAATAGCTTACTAAGCCTTGCTGGATCGTCAAAAATATCAACTTTTTTCAAAAATACAAATCCTCTTGATTCTGAATATGAAATAGCTGCTAAAGAAGCAACATTCGCCTATCATACATCAAATCACAACATAAGCTTCAATTCCAACACATGTTCCTCTAAATTGATTTCCAAATTTTTTGAACCAAAATTTTCATTGGGAAAAACCAAATGTGAGGCTATATTACTATTAAATGTAATAGCACTTTTAGCGCTGGAAGAATTGAAGAATGATTTAATAGAAATGCAAATTTGTTGCACTAAGTATGGATGCTTCCAACAGACAAGAGGTTAAACTTGGTCCCCATAGTTGTGCAAGTTATTTTAAACAGGAACCTGGAGTGCAAGTCAAACTACTAGAATTTAAATCTGTATCTGGTGGAAACTGCAGACATATTAACAAGTCATCTTATGACAGTCATCAAGGAAATTAAACTGGAAGATAAAGTAGTGGGCTTTTGTGGTGATCAATTGCAACACAAACTTTTGGTGGAGTCAAGAGGGCAGCAAAAACAATGTTTTTACTCATGTAAAGAAAGAACTGGGGAGAACAATGACGAGCTGTTTGATGAGGTTGATTCTTGCCAAGAAATTTTGGGCTTCTAAAGTAGGTGATTGGGAAAGAGAAGAAAAGGAAAACGATCGTAAAAAATCAAGCGAAGAAAATGGATGGAGCTACTCTCTTCCTTTAAGCAGCAAAACATCGCAATGTCTAATCTTGGAATGGTTGTTGAGTACGTGTTCTGTCTTCCTGGAACGTCCGCCACAGTTGAACGGGTTTTTTCGATGATGAATAGTGCCTGGCGTGATGAACGGGGTGTGATGCAAGAGAGTCTCCACGGTCCGCGGTTTGATGGTGTGCAAAGTTAACTTCGGACTTAGCTGCAATGAATTTTATGAAAAAATTAAAGAGAAGAAGGACTTATTGAGAAAAGGTTCACTCAAGTGAAAAAATACGAGTGGTATAACAAGTAGAAAACTGTTTTGTTTTGTAAAAATATCATGTTTGTGTACCATTATGAATAAAATAACAAAGATTATCTATTCTATATTTTAAGTGTTTTTTACATTACT
Organism: Bulinus truncatus; assembly: GCA_021962125.1. NCBI lineage: Eukaryota > Metazoa > Mollusca > Gastropoda > Planorbidae > Bulinus > Bulinus truncatus. Next base: position 321,388 of record JAGDYQ010000347.1, on the reverse strand, counting down.
GTTTTCATCTCCCCCCCCCGTCCCGGTTGGTCCGTGAAAAAATATGGCAACGCTATATATAAATATTATTTTACAGTGTTTTATTTTACATATATATATATATATATATATATATATATATATATATATAATGTAATAAAACACTGTAAAATAAGTATTTATTATTTCTTTTTTTTAAATGCCTGTTGAAGATATATTTCATACCGGGATGAAAGTCATTTTTGCCCCGACATCCCCGGGATACGCCGGCTAATGAGATATCCTTGTCGGATCTTATAACATGGAATGTGCATACTTTTTCAATCGCAGGCCACAATGGGTTCTTTAAAAGTGACAGAAGGAGGGATGGACCCATTAGGAGGGAACACATATGAAAGGGAGAGAGGATCGTATGTTAACTACGCCTCCTTTATAAGGTTTAAAAAAGAGGGGGACACAACTTAAAACAACTATAATTGAATTAACCCAAGATGTTAAATAGGAGTCAAGGACACACTTTTCCTTTTTTGCAATTTGCATTCAGTTGATGCATTTTGCACCACATTCGCAGCATACAGTTGTCATGGATGTGTTTTGTGTGTTGTGTGTATGACTGAGCTGCAGCATGAACTCAGTGTGTTTGTGAAGTAAATAGTGAGATTGAAGTGAGTGAATGTCCAGGTGGAGAAAAAGGGGAATAATTAGAAACTGAAGGCAGTGTACACAGGTCTCTTGAGGAGAGAGGACCTACTTTTTATTGCTATGACCAGAAGTTAGTGCTAGGACAGTGAAGGGAAAAGAAGTGTTGTGGAATATAGTGTAAATATAGAAGCTAGAAAGTTAGAAAGTGATATTATGTAGTCTTAAAGAGACATGTGTTCTAGTTGATATTGTGGACTATTCGTACTATGGATTTCTGATATTTTGGTTATATGTATATACGTTATTATTCACTGTTTGTGTTGTGGATATATATATATATATATATATATATATATATATATATATATATATATGTATATATATTAATAAATGAACCACGACCTTCGAAGTTTTCTTGTGATTTATAAGTGAATGTGGAAGATGAAAGGCAACGTTTGAAGATAATTTAAAAACGATCTATGACAACAGTCTGGGGCGGAATTAATGGAGGACGCACCGGGCGCTCGCCAGACCCCCCCTCCCCTCCCCAAAAAACCCAACTTTTTTTGGACCCAACTTTCCAAACAAAAAAAGTCTCACGCCTGGGACCCTTTCCTTCCTTCACCCCCCCCCCTGCCATATACCAAACCATCACGTGACGCCACGGACCCAGTGATAGTGTTACTTTCTTAGTTTCTATGACTAAAATATTCCTATTTGAACAACTCTTCCAATTTAATTCTGCGCGTCTTTCCCCTCCTACATTGAATGCAACATTTAATTTCACTCGTGGGCGGGAGGAAAGAGGGTTGGAGGCTTTTGACTCTGACACAGAAGTGCACAAGAGTACTGCGTTATCGTTGCCTTGTTGGGTATAAGTGACCATAAGACTGATGAAAACAATAACCGCGCTACACTAAACTCCTCTAATCCCCTACCCCCCCCCCACACACATACCCACCACCACCAACTCTGACATGGTGCACTGTAATAGTTTGACACCAGCCGTGGGGAAATGGCTTTTATTTGATGACTCGGGCGTTTCGGTTTAGAGAGTTACGGCATTGATCGTATGTGTGATGGTGTATGGTTGGCTGGTTCGGCATTGATCAGTATGTGTGATGGTGAATGGTTGGCTGGGTCGTGGGTGGAGGGGGGTGGGGGGGGGAAGAGGAGTGGATGTCGCTCTTGTTCAACGTGTGTCGTTTTTTTTGTGTGAAAAGGAAGCAAGTAAGCCACATAATAACAAAGACGGGCAGAAACACATAGCCTGATGACGTCATTGACTTTCGCGTCTATATTTATCCCGCCGGATATAGTACACAAATCACACGCGGCTTTAGCAGTTATGCGACAGTGGTGCCATAGTGATTGGAGGGAGTGGAGGGGTACTGGGGTGGAAGGCGGCTCCCTGTAACTGATGGCTAAATACCGTACACTATCATTCCAGTTATCCCCCCCACCCACCCCCTAAATAGATTGCGGGGGTCATGGGGCCCTCACCCAACAGAAAACTTTTAAGTTCTTCTCTGCACACACTGACAACAGTGACATGCGTAGACAGACTGAAACACCGTGACTGATGACATCATTGATTTACATATCTCTTCCCCCCTCTCTCTCTCTGTTGCACATAAAAGTTCAACGATTGTTCCTCTTTTCTCCTTCCCCCCCCCCCCCCCAGGTAACCATTTCATAGTATTTCTTGTTTTAACAAACATTGCTTGTGTATGATGATTGTTGGTCTTAACGAAGGTGAGAACATAATTCCAATCTTCAGATAACTTATTTGATAGTGGGTGGGGGTGGGGGAGGATTGTAATACACTAAGACAGTCATGATCTCTTGACACCAGCATTAATTGGGTATATATAATTTTATATCAATTACTTAATAATATATATATATATATATATATATATATATATATATATATATATATAAAGGCTGTTGCGGAGTTGATGTAACCACACACTCCCTTAATATGCCGAGTTTATGGGAACATATGAATCCTTCACTTCATCTGTCCCTTTTCATGGGCGTCGCTAGGAATTTTTCCGGGGGGGGGGCAAAAAGTTTCCGGGGGGGGGGCAAAAAGTTTCCGGGGGGGGGGCAAATAACAACTTTATGACATTTTTTTTAAATGTAAGGGGGGGGGGGAGCAAATGCCCCCCTCTTATATGACATTTTTTCAAAATGTTTTATCATAGTTATACTCCCCTTCCCGCCCTCCCCCCCCCATCCCCTTCTCTTCACCGCTGTCATTTTTTTTTTTTTTTTGAAGTCCTTTAGCAAGTCTTTGTCAGATTTTTTATTTATGTATGAAGTTTTCATGAAAAAACAAAATAGCTTTTAGAACGATGTGTATAATTAAATACCATAAACAACAACGAAGCTAATGACGCAACGCATTATGGGAAATAAAAAGATAAACGTTCACCCCCCCCCTCCGGTTGTTGAAGAATGTGAAATCAATCATTACTAATGTATTCATTACACCGCCCACTGGGATAAAAATAGATACCCGGTGGGTTCTATCGGGTATTGCGTAGTCGACATTTCGACATAATGCCAACTATGGAATTCTAAATATAAATTGAAAGAAAAGGGTAGGCGGGGAGGGATTAATACCCCCCCCCTTCTCCAACAATAAAAAAAAATGTACGTACGGTACCATAGAAGAGGGTGTGTCAACTTATGAAAGCTGTATTAGAGTGTTGCTGTTATTATAACTCTTCACTCAAGGGAGATTTATAAAAAAAAAAAAACAAGTGTACGTTCATTCGTTAAATAAAACGAATGACGTATGGCTGGCTATTCACGGAGCCGTTCTTATATTTTCGTTGTTTTTTTTTTTTCTAATTTTATTGGAGAACTTAGACAAAGAGTTTTAAATATTTGGAGCCACTCTGTCATCAAATTTGACCGAAATTTTTTTTTTACAGGAAATGGGCTCTTTAACAGCAGGGCACCTAGTTGGACGCTTGGCTTGCCCAGCCCCGTAGCCAGGGGGCACTGGGTGGCCGTGTGCCCCCCCCGCTAGGTGTGGAGTGCCCCCCCCGCGCTTAAAAAAGAAGAAAAAGAGGAAAAAATAAAGAAAAAGTAAAGGTGCCCCCTTGCTGGGTATTGATGCCCCCTGCTTACTTTGACCTGGCTACGGGCCTGGGCTTGCCTATCCATATAGACGGGGTGGCTTGTTCCATGATAAGATATAAAACTATTATGGGGCCGTCCATAAAGTACGTCACGCTCCAAGGGGGGGGGAGGGTGGCAAGAAAGTGTGACAGTTTGTAACAGGGGGGAGGGGGGGTCAGGCCAAGTGTGACGTCACATTTTTAATATATTTTTAATTTTATTTCTAATTTAATTTTTTAGTAAAACTTAATAGTTTTAAAAATAATTTAAAAAAAAAATTGTGAAACACTTGAATTAGTTTTATGTTCACAATTCCTCATGCTAGTTAGGACCGCTTATAAACTGTTGCGGAAGTGTTATTATTTATTTGTTGTCTGCTGCATAATTATATCACTGATAAAGAAATTTTGGAATTTTTATTATAATACAAAAAAATTACCGTAATTGAAGTTGCAATCCATCACTTCGTTAAAATAATATTGGTGCCTTATTCCTTGCAACCAGTGCACCAGGAAGAAGTGCTTATAATCGCGTGGAACATCGAATGGCTCCATTTAGCAGTGAACTGTCTGGTGTCATATTGCCAAATGAACATTATGGCAGTCACTTTGATTCTGAGGGCGAACAATAAATGAGGATTTGGAAAGAACAAACTTCAAGTTTGCAGGTGAAACTTTAGCTGAAATCTGGTCGCATGTGATTGTTGACCAATTTCCAACAGTTGCAGAATATATTAACCCTGAGAAATGAAATCTGAATTGAATGCAGCAGGACTGATGTCGAAGGATAAGAATGGTTTGACCATCATGTTCGCACCAGCCAATACTTCACTCAAATTGTGAAATGTCGGACATAAAATGTTGCAACAAAGTACGGGAGCTTATTTTTCAACGTTTTACCTTCGAGATTATTTCCTCCTCCAAATCCAATCCCAATCCAACCAAACAACTGATGGACTCAGAGCTTCAGAAAGAAGAGCAGATGCAGATGCACATACATTTCTTCATTGTTTGTTTGTGGCACAAACTCTCAAATTTGATGACATTATGGCAAGACCAACAGAAGTTTTTAAAGTGCAACCATATGATCTTTATTGTCCATCTTTGCAGACCAGCATACATGATCGAATTTGCAAAGTGTGTCACTTATACTTTGCCTCACAAACAATGTTGAAGAAACTATACATGAGTATTACAGAGCTCGGGCGCAGGAGAATGTAAAAAAAGTAAAGTTTCTTTTAGCCCTAAAGGGCCATCAGGGGCAGATGAAGTGTAGAATTCATCTGTTTCTATAACCTAGGCATATGAAGAGATGTGTGTGGTTTGCACAATTTCCCCAGCCGCCTTTTTTACTCCCCCAACATAAAGTCAGGTACCCATTTTAAAGCTGGGTGGACTTGGGAACTTTCAACGGGACCTGAAAAAGTCCTAAGGTTCTCACAAGATTCCAACCCGGGACCCTCCGGTCGACAGTCGAGCGCTCTATACCACTCGACCACCCGTCCCCTAGGAAAATGTGCCAAGCCCACATTTTCCAGAATCAACTCAGATAAAACGCATTCGTCCTTTGAGAATCGCTGCTAGAAGGCAAAGAGCACTCATGGCAATTATTGGCAGAATGGAAAATGCACATTCAGAGGATGAAGTTGATCTGTCTGCAACTATCCTTCCAGGAAACGATGATGTGGAAAGATTTATGTCAGTCTTAACTATGGATGAACACTTCACCATGGATGGATGATGTCTAGTGAATATTTTTTAATTAAACATAATTCCACGGGTCCAATATAAACATATTCAATACAGAACCAGAGCTGCTCACATAATTTGTCAATCTAGTCCTTTTTTAGATTATCCTGTGTCAATAGAATGCATAATCGGAAGATTATCTCAAAGTTTACCTCACCCATTGTAAATGAATAGGTAGCAGATAAATGATGTTTATTATATAATTGTCAATCTAATTTTTGCAATTTTTTTTCAAATTCAATTGAGTTACTGCTTCAAGTTCAAAGAATAACTGAGACAACTGTTGACCATTAGTTATTCTACTATTAAATTCATTTAATAATCTGATAGTTCTTTTAATATTTATATTTTAAGGTAGTTTAATAGTGAAGTGCGATTTAAGTTTTCGATTAAATTTTAATTAGTTCTTAGTTAAAAAAAAATTTTCGAAAGTGTGACGTACTTTAGGGGGGGGTCCCGAGATTTGTGACACTTTTTGTGACTATGGTGGGAGCAAAAAAAAACAAACAAACTAGAACGTTAGAGAGGAACTATTTATTTATAAAATATAAAACTACTATCAGGTGTCGTGTACCAGTTATGTCCCTTATTATTTTCCAGAATAATTTTGTCTTGTTTTTTTTTATAATTATTATTTTCCTGTGCTTTAATATTATTGAAGGACCGCCGCTGGGCCCTTTTGACTGAGATCGTTAGATGTTCAAGATTTGCAGGAGGCATCCATGCTTAGGGTGGGGGGTCCCCTTTGGCAGGAGTGTGTGATCAGAGGTGGAAATCGTCTGGGGGGGGTGAAGGACGAGCAGACGGCAGGCTCTGACAATTGTAACAAAATATGTCGATGTGGACTTTCTTACTAAAGCACAAAAAAAAAAAGAGAGTGTTTGACTTTTTTAAATTTTTATTTGAAACAGGCCCGTAGCGTGCGGTTGGGGGCAGGGGGCCGCCCCCCCCCGTGCGTTTTGTCTGCCCACCCCCCGGCTTATTTGTTCTGCTTAGTAAAATGTATTACCTGCCCCCCCCCCGGCTATTGCCTGGCCCTGCTGTATAATTTTCACGCTACGGGGCTGATTTGAAATCATTTTCTGAACGTATGTAAAGCTTTTACTTTTATCGTTTTTTTTTTTTAATGTATTTTAAAGGAATTGCGAAATTTGTAATAGGCCTGTAGCCTACATTTTATCATGGGAGCTTTTTTTTTTCCAAATCCAACTTTTTAATGTTGTCCATAGGCCTACACGTTTCGCTAATGAGGCCAACACATATCGCTACGTATGCCTTACACAGACTCTAGTATTAGTTAAATCAGTTAAGTGGGGAAATCAGGGACGCGAAAAATTAATATGACACCAAGGGTGAGCAAACTTTTGAATTCGCGGACCACATTGGGCTCGTAAATTTGTCGGGCCAAGAGTATTTAGATGAAATGTGAACATATAATAATATAAATAAAAGTTTAAAAAGTCATAACATTAAAAGGCTAAGTGCTGTGCGTCACTCTGGAAAGAGCGTCGGGTCGAATTTAGCCCGGGGTCGCAGTTTGCCCATGGGCTGCCTTAGAAAAGATTTATTTATAATACACCTAATTTTCTTACCGCTTGTTTCTTTTTCTGCATTAAACCTTGAAGAGCTTAATTTAAAGAAAAAAAACACATTTGTGCTGACTCGACAATATAATACATAAAATTCAAATATCAACCAGTAAGATTTTGTTAAGAAAAAATTAAACCCAGTCTTAGAAATATATGAACTTTTTTTTTTACTATTTAATGAGCAATTATTATTTAATTATTTTGAAAGGTTTTCGTTAGGCACCCAAAAATCTTGATGTTTTTTTAACATCCCCTCCCCACTCTGCACACTAATCCGTTATATGCGATACATACACACACACAAACCGTTCTTAGAATGTGTGGCCTTTTTTTTTGGGGGGGGGGGGGAAGTAGCAGTCCTAGGCAAAACAACAACATCTATCCGTTTGAATACATTGTTATCATTATTTCCATCATATGAGTGCTTACAAGTTATTGTAGTCCTACATACACAAGTGGCTTTGTCGATGAATAATCATTTCATATCATCAGAATTCAGACTAGCCAGTGTGGGTCGGGGGTCGGTGGTCGCCCTTGTCTAAAAACGGGCTCTATTTCCAGCAGCTTTGCATTACATTTAATATTCTCGATTGACACCCCCATGTACATGACGCGCAGTGTGTGTGCTTGATAACGGGTCAATATTTCATACGTACTCTACGCACATGAGTTGATCACGTCTGTCGATACCTCGCCACTTTGTTACTTGATATTTAATACGTTTTTTGGTTGGTAACTGATAATTGGTAATCGATTATTTCTGAAGTACTCGCTCACTTCAGATAATAGTGTGCCTGCCACCAATTATTCTTGCCCATCACATTCAATCTACATTGCACTTGTTTAGGTTTATAGACGATTTCTGTAGTGACGTAAGAGATCACGTGTGAGCTTTAAAGTTTTTAATGCTGCCTTGTTTACACACACACTCCACACATCGACACACATCTGGTATCGCGTTTCAGCAATTTTTTTTTCAAAGAAAAATAAATAATTAAAATCCTAGATTGCTCACAGATCCACAAACTAAAGCCGTTCCCTTCCCCCAACTCAAAAAAAAAAAAAGTATCCTAAGACAGACATTTATTGTTTGTTTATCTGTGTAATTTGTAAGATTTCCTGCTTTAGTGTAAAATTTTTAAGGACGATGAATGTCTGAAAGCTCAATACTGAGATAAGTACTACCCTGCTATTTATCTATGCCGAGTGCCGGTACCCGAAAAAAATGAGAAATAATAGAATGGCGCTTGACGTAAGCGTAGCCACTTCGATATATATATGTTGAGGACAGTCATGATGACCAACTAAAGTTACCGTTCTACGCAGAAGAGCGGGTCGCTGGATCCCTATAAAATGCACCGTATAGAAATACCGATGCATCAAATTCAGTCAAGAGTACGAGTATCAGTTGAGCATGACAAATGTATCAGTAGAGCGTAACATATGTATCAGTCGAGCATGACAGTATGTATCAGTTGAGCATAACATATGTATCAGTTGAGCATAACAAATGTGTTCTTCGATTGGAAAAAAACTAACCCTATGAAGTCCCATCAGATCGTGCAAACAGAAGACTTATCTGCTATGAAGAAGTTGAAAGTGCAAACAGAAGACTCACTTGTGGGGGGGGGGCTTTGGGGGCTAATGGGGTGACAGTCCCAGGCCCCGCGCTTGGAAGAGTTATTTATGTTATCTTACCGTAACAAAACTAAACGTTGAATTGTTAAGGACGTCATTGGTGTGAGCGCGGTCCGGATTGAACAGCAGCAACACTGGTCGCATTTTGTCCATGTCAGGTACAGACACAAACACACAGGGTCGCATTTTGTCCATGTCAGGTACAGACACAAACACACAGGGTCGCATTTTGTCCATGTCAGGTACAGACACAAACACACAGGGTCGCATTTTGTCCATGTCAGGTACAGACACAAACACACAGGGTCGCATTTTGTCCATGTCAGGTACAGACACAAGTACAGGGTCGCATTTTGTCCACGTCTGGTATAGACACAAACACACACACACAGCTTTTTGTTTTTTTGGCCTGGCAACAACTTTCCATCATCTGTAGCTCTTTCTTTAGAGCCCAAAAGCTCTTTCGGTGAATTAAAAATAACTAACATCAATGTTTCTATGAATACCATTTGTCTCAAGATGGTACATGATGTAAAGCTTTGTTGGATAACATTTGGAACAATTGACGTGAATTATAGAATGTAGTACTACGCTATTTAAAGTTTAGAAAAGTGTAAGTTAATTAACTATACCATAAGTAGGTTACCAACGGAGGTAGTCTTTAAATAAATTTCAGATTGAGATTTCTAACTACATGGCTTACATTCACAAGGATTACAAATTAGTGCTCCACCTAATATATTTATTTTGTTGCTGAATAATTTAAACTAATGTTTTTTGGATAATGTACAATAGAAAATGAACTAAAATTTTTTGTTTGAAACCATATTTACCAAGAGATAAAATAATTATTATACAATGACACTTCTAGATTTCTACTTCTCTTGTCACACTGGGAAAATTGTCAACTGCCTCAATTGCAGATTCATCTAGCATCCAACTAAATTCTGTAATTATCTGTTTCTGAAAGCCTGGTTACTTGTACAGTGCCTATTGAACTGCCTCAATTGCAGATTCATCTAGCATCCAAGTAAATTCTGTAATTATCTGTTTCTGAAAACCTGGGTATTTGTATAGTGCCTATTGGAAAGCTGAGTTTACTTTTCATATGAACAGCTGAGTGTATTTATTTTTGTAAAAAAAAGTAACGTTCCCTTTAGCTCATCGGGGCAGAAGAAGCGTAGAATTCATTTGTTTCAGTAACCTCAGCACATAAAGGGATTGTGTGGTTAGCAGCTCAAGTCGAGCGCTCAACACCTGTCCCCTATTTATTCTTATGGACACAGCTGAGGTTATTTATTCTGACACCACTAACTAATTAAGTGGGACGGATGGCAGAGTGTTGTAGATACTCGACTGTTGACCTGAGAGTCCTGGGTTCGATCCCCGGTGGTGAGGCCCATGGAATTTTTCCAGGTGAAATTTGGTGCAAAGTCGTCCCACAAGTCCACCCAGCTTTAAATGGGTACCTGACTTTAAGTTGGGGAAGTAAAGGCGGCTGGGCGTTGTGCTAACCACACAATCCCTTCATATGCCGAGATTATAGAAACAGATGAATTCTACACTTCATCTGCCCCGAAGGACACGTTAGGGCTAAGAGGAACTTTTTTTTTTTTTACTAACTAATCACCATATCCTGCTCCATTTACAAATATACATCAAAAAGACAACACAGTAAATAAAAGACAAAAGTCATGAAACAGTTTTATAAATCTGTAGGAATATTGCCATATTTTCTTCCTTGCTGTTCCCAGAGATCCAATAATTACACACAAAAAAAAAATCATATTAGTAATAATTATAATAAAATACATCCTACAAAGGGAGACAATGCAATTCTTGTTCAATGACATCGACTGTAATCAAAACCATTTGAAAGAAAAAAAAAAAAAACTTCAAGAAATTTATCATGTTTTTTCATTTTGCTGCCAATAACAAATGTTCATCTAAAATAACTTCATACGGGGTCATAACAAATGTTCATCTAAAATAACTTCATATGGGATCATAATAAAAAAACAGCAACAATCTGTAAAGTTTTTTTGACAACTGCTTGAACATTTTTCGTTATGATATGATGTACTCAGTGAGTCAGGTGAAGAGGGACATGTACATATATAAGATGATCTGGGTTAAATTAAGTACAAAAAATATATATCTGTCCAGATGGTCAAACAGAGGGGAAAAAAAAAATCAACAGCAGTTAGGACCAGGAATGTATCACAAAAGTCTTCAGTTTTCTCCCCTCCTGTGTGTGATAGTAAGTCGGTCAATGTCAGAAAACAATTGTCTCCCCTGCTGGGCCACACACATTCCGCAGATGCTGTTATACATGTAATAATATACCTCACTTTCACCCTCCCAGAACACTCAAACGATTATTCGTGACACCAGGCAATCTTTTCCATTTTTCATTTTTTTATTTACACACCGCCTCATTCGAAAAATTTACAATCATGATTTTTTTAACTGCTTTGAAAAAAAAAAAAAAAATCTATGGTTAAGTCAGGGTTGGTTATGAAGGATGCACGCAATGTTTCATACGATCCCCCCCCTCCACCTAGCATGATAGAGAAAAAAAAAAAAAACTGAAGTAGATGCAATGAAAAAAAAAATTGAGGAATCAGGATAACAATAAAATGGGATACAAAAAAAAAATGAAGCCTTCCCTCTTACATTTTTTTTGTAAACCATTTTACAAGTCATTTTGACACAAAAAAAAAAAAATTTAACAACCATACACTGAGCGAGTAGAAATGCTTTTTCAGACAGATGACTTGGATAAATATAAGCCCTTTAGATCCAGAAAAAAAAAAAATGACACGGATTAAAAAGTAGGGGGTGATAAAAATCTGGCAAATGTTGCATAGTGTAATCACAGATCACCTCATATTTTTAGATACATATTTTGATTATAAAAAAAAAATAATAATAATTCTGCACTAGTTACAGCTCATGCTGTATTATCATAAATCACAAATAACATGTGATTAACAGTTTTAAAAAAAATAAAAAGTACACATCCAAACGTGTCACCTCTGCTCATCTATAAAATTTCTTTATTTTTTTTAAAAAAAAAAAGCTCTCTTTCAATCAAACTGTATGGGGGAGGGGGGGGAGCATATGATGAAGCAAACCCCTGAATAGAGTAAGGAAGAAATATTGCAGATCCCAAGTTTCTGAAATAAAGGCACAATAATCTGGCAAAAACAAAAAAAATCTGCATTGACTTCTCACTATTTCTGAGTTGTTGTTTCTTATAACAAAAAGTAGGAAAGTTTAAAAAAAAAAAAATTCTGGAGAAATCGTACATACAAATACATAATTTAAAATAAAATATAATAATAGTCCATATCACATATCTTAAAAAAAAGTCTGTAAAGTTCAATTTTTATATGTCCAGTCTGTGTTTCAACTAGCCCCTTAAGTTAATAAATTAAAACAGTCCATATATATATAGCATTATTTATTAAAACTCATTCTGAAACAACATTCTCTGATAAATCTTTAGCCTAGCCCCTAATTGGCTGGAGGACCTGGTGATTTAATAACATTGACTAACACTACAAAAATAGGTTAGATTAGATACAGCTCCAGTGTTTTTGTTTCAAGTGACGTAACATATGATGCACAGCTTATAAATAAGTTGTACTGAAGAAAGACATTGCAGTGGTAAGCCTCATGCAACAGATTAGCCTTTCCAAATTTGTGCATAATTTGAACATGTATAAAAATAACCAAACCGCCACCCCCAAAAAAAAAACAACCTTCCAATATATGGAGATAACTAAATTAATTGAATTTTTCCTTAGCATTAACGAATCAAAAAAAATATATATAAAAAAAAAACACCTATTAAATTTTAAAGCGTCGAGCGTTCTGTTGAATGAGGCTCCACCACTTAAATGAAGACTTGGTGAATGTAAGAGTATATGAGCAGTAAGCTACACATACACCGGTGAGTTGGTTTCTTGATCCTGTTGCGAAGGTAATGAGCACGGGTGACCGCCGTCATCAAAAAATCGCCGAAATGTGAATTCAAAAAAAGCATGCTCTGGATGCTTGCCATTCTCCAGTTTGGAGTCAACTTTCTTACAGCCTTCAGAGTCGTTTGTCCTTAGTTTATCTGGGTCAACGGGGTCAAAGTTGGAAGTGTCTGTCAGAAAGCGTATGGTAGGCTTAAAGGGCGCCGGCTGACGGCGCAGTCCTTCAAAATTTATTCCACCAAAAAATGGATGATCTTTGACCTCTGTGGCTCCATTCCGTCCTAACCTGGTCTCAGGACCTTGAAGAAGTTGTACAATCAAGTCTCTGGTAGCTGAAGATAGGTTGGTGCAATGGCGAAAGGACAATGTCTCTTTCCAATTTATCACCTGTATTTGAAAATAAGTACTTTTTAAAAAGGCTTATAGACAGGTGTAATAAATATTAAGTAATAGTGAAAAAATTTATTTCATTTATCTATTAGTTATAATGTGACATGAAAAACAGAACGCTTCTGTAAAATGAAATAAGATAAAGTAAAAAGTTAAAACTATCAGAAAATGTTCTTTTGTCTGTACCTTATATTGCGTTTCTGCCGGCGTATTTGCATAGAATGGGGGTTGACCAATCACCATTTCATATAAAATAACACCAACACTCCACCAGTCACAAGCTTTAGTATAACCTGAAAATAAAATTAAACATAGTAAAAAAAAATCTAACCTCTTAGTGTTAATTTAAGAAAGTCTGAAATGGTTCAGCAATCCACTAATGTATTATTTTGCTTATAAATTATTTTTTATACAGTCACAACTGTCTTAGAAAATAAAAAAATCTCCAAACAGTTTACCTAAACGTAAAAGGACCTCAGGGGCTATGTAGTTTGGAGTGCCCACTAGGGAATGTGCCAAACAACGTTTCTGTTCACGCTGACGTCGTCTCTCTAAAGGTTTAATGACATCACAACGACACTGGTCATCTAACTGACAATTAACTTCCATGGAGTCCTGGCGAGCATGAGTGCCATCTAAAAACAGAAGGAAGTATAAAAAAAAAACGTTCCTCAGGAAATTTATTTTATTTTTTTTCTGCCAATAACAAAATTTATCTAATATAATTTCATACAGGATTATAATAAAAAATAAATAAAGAGCAACAATCTGTGATTAAGTTTTCTGACAATTTGTTAAAAAACTTTTTGTTGTTATTATATATGGTGTACTAATGATCCAAGTGAGGAGGGCCATGTGCATATTCAAACTGGGTTAAATTAAGTACAAAATATATATATGTCAAGATGGTCAAAGAGAGAAAAAATAAATCGTCAGCAGCTAGGAATAGGAAAGTATCACATTGTCTTAAGTTTTCTTCTCACTCTGTGTGTGATAGTGAAGTCAGTCAATGTCAGAAATAATTGAGTTAATGAAGCGATAGCCCTGGATGGACGCCATATAGAAGACTTGGATTTCTCAAAACTCACCAGTAAGAGCATAAGTGTACAACCTGCCATAGAAGTGGCTTATGGCTGTAGTGAAAAAAGAAAATATATATTTTTTTCATAAACATATAGATAAAAATCCGCATGGCAGCCACCATAACTAGAATGTGGCCATAGGGGTTGAAAAGGTTTCACATGGGTACGAGCCAATGATCATGCTCTACCAGAGATGGCCCGAGACAACTATGAAAGTAAATAGATTTAGCATAGATGCTATACTTCGTATAAATGCAATACATTTGTATGGTTAGTTGACTATTCTGAAAGGGTGGGGGGAGTTCATTAAAACTGTAATATAGAAAAAATAACTTATTATTTTTAAAATGCACAAAAATAAAAAATAATAATTTCTTTTATTGTACAAATATTCATATAAATTGTATTAACTTAATAAAGGTGTGAGTGCCTGGTAGAAGTGACATGTCTTTCCCATCTGTTTTTTTAAAATTCACCATTGCCGGATGTATTCTACCTGGTCAATGCCCGGCGATAATTTACATACTGGTTGCAACGAGCATTCCATTGTTTACATTCTTATCTGGTCTGACCAACTGCTTCTATGCAAAATGCTCTCTTTGATCGATATATTGTAATGAATATGAAAAAAAAATTTCTTTCACTAGTCACTAGCCTGACAAGTTTTTGTGAATGTCCATTTAAGAATGCCCAAACACAGCAAGTTAAATAGAAGTCTTTAAAAAAAAGGCTTTTCTTTTAGGTTAGCTAGAATCAAATAACTAAAGAAAAAATCTTTATTTTAGAATGTTTTTAAAATGTATTAACCAACAGAGTATCAATTTACAAGTAATCTTGACTTTTTTTTTTAAATCACAAGTTGTGTATGAAGGCACTCACAGAAATTTTGTCTCAAGTGCATTTTAGACAAGACAAATTTTCAGTACATTCATTTTTTCTGTTGTTCTTAATTTATCAAAAAGTAACAATGTCTTACAAAAATAATTATTGGAGGAAAAAAATGTTTCAAGAAAATAGATAAATAAAGTATAGGTACTTTATTAATGTATCCAATTTCAAAAAAAGAATCTTTCATTGCAGAATAAAATACTTTAAAAGAATGTAAAAGACTAGAAATGTGCATAGTAAACAAATCACAAAGAAAATATTTTGTAACTGTAAAAAAAAAACAACTAACAAGAACAAAAACCTACTAACCTTTCTGGTAATATTTAGAATTGTGGGTCCACCTGAAACCTGTACATAAGCCGAAATCAGTGAGCTTGATGTGACCATCCCTGTCTATAAGAATATTATCTGGTTTAATATCACGATGAATGAACCCCATGCGATGCACACTCTCGATGGCTAACACCAGCTCTGCAATGTAGAACTGAGCCAGATGTTCATCCAGTATTTCTTTGCGAATGAGCAATCCCATGAGGTCACCACCAGGAACATAGTCCATGACAAAGTACAGGTTGTCCCTGTCTTGGAATGAGTAATAGAGTTTGACTACCCACTCATTGTCTGCCTCAGCCAGGATATCACGCTCAGCTTTCACATGGGCTACCTGATTGCGTTTAATAACGTTAGATTTTTTCAAAGTTTTCATGGCGTACAAGGAACCTACATCTTTTTTTCTCACCAGTGCAACCTCCCCAAAAGCTCCCACACCTAAAGGCTGAATTTTTTCAAACATGGAAGAGTCCATTTTGGCACGTTTAAGACGAATATAGTTTGACTCCTTTTGATGAAGCATTTTTCTCATCTGCTTGGCAGCCTCTTCAGATAAATTCACCTTAGCCATTTCTTTTTCAAGCTGTAGCCTGCGGTTGATTCTCTGAGTATGTGACTTCAGGACATTTTCCACATGCTGTTCCATGTAAAACTTGAAAGCTTGTGGAGAATACATTTTTACCTTGGTGTCGGATCGCAGTCTGTCTCTCTCCCTGGCCTCAAACTTACGCTCTGGAAGTGGTGACATACACCTGTGTTTCTCATTTTGTGCACTTTTAGATGAACACTTGTTGTTAGAGGAGGATATATTCCCCTGGCTTGTGTCAGTGTCTGTCTCATCAGTCTCTGACAACGGAGCACTACTAACAACCTGTGGTCCAGGTAAGTTGAGAGAATTTCCATTTTGAGCACTGGTACAGTTTATTTCTGGTGGTGACTGAATATTGATGTTAATATTAGAATGAATGGGTATGATGGCCAGTGGCAGGTTATTGCCAGGGAGAGGCGTGCCGGGGGATGATGGAGATGGCGATGAGGATGCAGAACTGGGAGTGAGTGGAAAATTGGCAGAAAGTTGAGATGGTGGGTACTTTGGGAGCTGCGAAGATAAGGTTTGCTGAGATAAAGAATCTTGTTCAGGGAGAATCGGAGGAGGAGGAGGGGGTGGGGGTTTCTCTTTCAGCGGAATACGAGGCGGAAGAAGAGGCGGGGGATTCATCTGAGGCACCTGTCCAATCACCAATCCAACAATACCCCTCCCAGGGTAAGGAGGTGGAGGCTTGTCAGGTATATCTGAATTAGTAGAAGGGGATGAGGCTGTTGATAAAACAGACATGGGAGACTGATTAGTGGCACGAGACACCGGTGAGTCTGAGCGCGGTGTGGACATGATGGCATCATTTGTAAACTGCTGGTACATGTTGTTGGTCGGTAGCCTCATGCCTTGCAGGTGGTTTGGAGAAAACGGGCTGCTCTGGTGGCGGGTCTGAATTGTGGGCTGTCCCGTCACATTAATGAGCTGATCAGCTGTATAATTAGTGTTGCCGCCATTTCTAAGCACTTGCGGCAACTGGTGCTTGGGATGAGAGTGGGTGATCTGAAACTTAACATCTCGCATAGGGGTGGACACTGCAGTGGCTGACTGAGGCACGGCAGTTGTGGTGTGTTGACTTTGTTTGAGATGCTGGGTAGGAATACCAGTTATACCATGAGTCTGGACCTGCGAAATGTAGCTTTGCGGGACACCTCCTCCATTCATGTTGATATTCTGAGAAGCTGGGACAACTGGAGCTGTGGCAGTCTGCGGAACTGGCTTGTGGACTTCCTTGCTTCGCACTGATGGCATGATGACGGGTAAATGACTGGAGCCCATTGGAGTCCTTGTGGCAGTCACAGCTGCAGAGGCCACGAGCTTCTTCTGGATCAACTGCTGGGTCTCCGAGGAGACTGACATAATTGTGTTGTCAAGCCGGTGGAGATCTTGCTGTTGGAGGCTTTCAACGTGTCCCATAGTTCCACCGTTTATTCCGGTGATTGTGGCAACTCCGAGACGGGCAGCCTGAATCTGTGCTTGAGCCTCACTGTAAGGTGGTGGTGGGGGAACTTGCGTATACCCCCGCGGCATGGTGGGGGCTCCATTGTTGGAAGAAGCTGACGATGAGCTGTTAGAATTTGAACTTCCTGGTGTTCCTATATACATACCCTGAAGTTGCTGAGTAGGTATAGGGCTGGGAGATGGGGTGCTCCCGTTTGTGTTGCTTCCCATCATAATTTGTTGCTGGTTACCCAGAACTGGATTCGGACTGACTCCTCGTTGACCGACTAAACCAACTTGCTGTTGTTGTATGTAGTAGCATTGTTTTATTTGCTTGACCATTTGCTGCACATGTCCCTGTGGTACAACATTACTCTGACCCATTAACTGATTCTGAGCCAATAAAGCAGCTTGATTCAATGCCTGGCCATGATTCATCTGTAACAGCCCAGAACTCTGTAAAAAAAATATTTCAAATGAACATCAAAATATATTCAGGAAATAATTCCATGATAAAAAATTTGTCTCTGATGTTTGTTAATTAACTTCTTTACACTAAAAAGAACTGATATAATATTTTTTTTTATAATTTTTGATAGGACCTGTAATGTAATTTATTCCTCAATGTATTTAAAATGTACAGGCGGGTTCAAAAAAATTTATAGTTTAAAAAAAAAAAAAACAATGGAAAAACTTGCATCCAAAAATTGCTTTTAAGTATTTAAAAAAAAAATATGAAGTCACAACAGGGCTCTCAAACCATACAAAGACCAGCACCAATGTTCCATACAAAGACCAGCACACAAACAAAAATGTCGCTCAGAGACAAAATTTCTTGCTCCATACCACTTTTAAAATGAAGATGAATTAATCAAATTAAATAACAAATTAAATCTTCTACACAAAAGACTTTTGTTTGCTTTTAAACAAATTTACTAGACCTGATGTAAACGTATTTCTAAATATTTCTTAAAACTCTTTGTTTTTATTTGTTGCAATGATAGTTTGGTATCTATGACTGCTGACATTCACATTGTAAAAAACCTGGGGCTCTGATTGGGTTAAAAATAAGTGTGATATAGTATGAAGTGTTCAAAAATAGTGTTTTTTCAAGTACATGGATGGCAGTGACACAGCACGAGCACCAAACATCCCACAAAATTTTCCTACCACATTAAAACTTTTCGACTATCAAACAATATAAAGTATATGTAGCAGGCCAGACATTAATCAGTCATTTAAAGTCTTCAATTTGCCAAGCAGGCACTTTTGCTTAGTGTTTTAAATAAATCAAAACCAAACAACTGAAAATGTTATTAACATAAAAAAAAACCACCAAATTGTATATATATCTATTTATATATAAACATAAAGAAACCTAAGGCCTCATTACATCCACATATTTTTTGTCAGACTGAAATGACATTCACCTGTTGTTGTAAGCTGTTACCAGACTTCATGGCACTGTCAACACCATCTGTTGCAGGGGGAGGCGTCTGTCCCCTCGGGGCGTGGTTTGTGGTCATTGGGACACGCGGTGGTAAAGGAGGAGGAGTCTGGAATCCATTCACAATCATCGGTCGCTGTTGTTGGGTGGAACTACTGAGGCCTGGGCTATCGGACCGCACACTGTTCGTTTCAGAGGCAGCTGGACTGCTGGCCCCAAATGTGGATCTTTGAAGACCTGAAATTATATAGATTTGATCAGAAAATGTATTCCCTATATGAGTTCACTAATCATAAGAAAGGTTTGGTCCACACTTATGTACAAAAATATTCTGAACATAAAAGGAAAAAAAAGTACCTGAAATTTTTCTGCCACCATTCAACCTGTCTTCCATAATCTGTAACAGCAGATGCAAGGCTGCTTCAACGCTTTTGTTGTTACATAATTTTAAAGCTCTCTCAGCAATATCCTGAAAATATATGAAAAAAAAAAAGGTTAGTCAGAATTACAGTCACTTGGTTAATCAAGTGATAAAAGAAGAAATCTGTACAAAAAAAATTATATAATATCAACAATAGAAATTAAACAATGAGGTCATACTTAACATTAAAAAAAAAGTCATATAATTTAATTTAATGTTCTCATGTAAATGACATCAACTATGTAAATAATGATTAAAAATACACAAGTTAAAAGATTTGTAATGAGCTTTATCAAAGCAGTGAGAGACTGATTCAAATTTAAAAAAAAATGTGTACATGACATGGGCATATATGGTCTCATTTATAAATAAATAAAGCACGTTTATTTCTCGCCTGCTGACACAACATCAGAGGAAATGACATCACATAGAAACCAAAGCTTATCAGGCCGCCCCCTCTCTGAGAGTGATAACAAGCCGCCACTGCTGCTGATTTGTCACTACTGGCCGAGCCAAGATAATGTATAGGACGGTGGTAACGGTATCGATCAGTCGATGGCAGTTGGTAAATCTATAGGTGAGCCACACCCACGGCCCACCGTGCAATACTTTACACAGGACAGCATGAGTGGGGGAAGGGGTATGCTCAGTGTGTGTGTGTGTTGAAGAGTTACTGAGATCAGTGTCGAGCAGAAGTAAGGGAAGAGGTCAAGCACCAAATAATAATAATAAAAAAAGAGGGAACAAAACAACCACTGGCTTATGTTAAAGGAAACACAGGAAATGAAGAAATGGGGAGATGAATGAGTCTGGGGTCGTGGGGGTGGGGGTGCACTGTGAGCACAGAATGCTTGCTTGACATGTGGACGGTGGGTGGGTGTGTAGGAGTTTGGAGGCATTGATCTGTGAGGCTGTCAAATTATTGACAAATAAGTGCACACACATGAGGTTACAAAAAAAAAAAAAAAATAACAGATGCAAGATGGGAATTAAGAGCAAAGCGTTGGTTCAGCGCGAAAGGGCGCTAGTTTAGAGAGAGAGAGAGATGATGACGTCAGTCCCAGCAGCGATTCATTCAGCAGGCGGCGGTACGTCATGTAAGTAAATTCAGCTGTAAATCATAAGTGTGCGATGGAACCTAAAGAAGGTGGCGTAGCAAATATTACTTTGAAAACGGCCCCCCCCGGCCCCAATCACGTGACAAAAAATACTGACGTACAGCAGACAACGACCACGGCTGGCAGTAAATAACAAAACGCAGTGGCTTCGAATACGACCGGGCGTGTTTCGTATTTTTTTTTTCCGAGACACGACCAGCAAACTTTGATGACGTCAGTAAAAAGATAGAACTCTTATGATTTAAAGTTATTTTCTTTTCGCGGGAACGAGCAATTGTTTTTAGTTATACATTAAAATTATACTTGTTTGTGTGTTCTGCTAGCACAATGGTTAAGCTGTTTGGACGAGACTCATTTTTATGCTGACTATATCCAGGTTCGATTCCTCCCAGAAACATAACTTTTTTTGTGTTTTTTTTTCAGAATGTATCCTTTTAGTTGTTTTAATGAAAATTAACTAACTAGATATCTTTGACATTTTTTTTTTTAATTGAAATAATTTTATATTTTAGGATGTTGTAAAAAAAAAAGAAACAACAACTAATTAGGTTTTTTTAACTATTTCATAACTTAAAAAAAAATATTTTGAAAATATGTATCAAAGCTGAACACAGAGGCGTAACAATTTTAAGGGAGGGGGTCCAAAAATCGAAAGTCCCGCCGGGCTCCAGCTTGAGGGAGACCCCAAAATTATTTATACATTAAATATTAAGTACATAATCTCATGTCAAAATGCAAGTCACCCAAATCCTAGGTTCGGCAATGGCTTTAGAATAGTTTATCTTCCTGCAAAGGTTTTGTAGGGTATAGCTAGTCCTAAGGCTAAATATTACATAACTTTTCCTTACCATCATTTTTGCGTCACACTTTAAAACATTCAGAGAAGCCTACATATTTCAAATTTACTAAATAATAATAAGATTAAGAAACGAAAATAGAGGGGATGGGGAAGCATTTATATCCGAGAATCGAACCAAATACTGTCGGAGACGAATTAACGAGTGTTAGTTTTCTGGGGGGGGGGGGGGGGTTTACGATAGATACTAATTTAGCGCATAATTTTTGTTTTATTCGTCCGACTTTATTAGGCTTGGGCAGACCCGAAAAAAAGCACATCTTTACTCTTAGTCTTAGACATATATCCTGACAACTATAATATATAATTCAAAGCCGTATTTATTTAAAAAAAAATATAAAAATATCTCCGATAATTAACAGCAAATGACGTCATCAAAGTCTGCAGTAAATAAGAGTTCTCATTCATTCTGTTTACTGACGTCATCAAAGTTTGTTGGTTGTGTCTCGGAAAAAAAAAGTACGTAACACGCCCGGTCGTATTCGAAGCCACTGCAATAACAAAATGAGTGTCGCCTGTACATTATGGCCGGTGCATGGTGAAAAAATCGACTGAAATATTTATGCCAGTAATGAATGAGCACAAGCCGGTCATGCGGTGGGTAATCCCAAATGACGTTAGTTAATACCCCCCCCTCCTCAAACACAAGCTTTTTAAGGTTTGGTTGAGTGGGAACATGGGGTATTTTCAATGAAGTCGATATTGACATCTTTCACCAATGAGTTTGTTTTTTTCTATGATTCAGTACAAAATATGTGCCACAGAGAGTGGACATTCCGTACGTGGTGAAAATACAGAGGAATACGCATCCCCCCCCCCACCACAACTCTTACTTATACAGCCTACAATATACATATATAAGTACTTGTTCGATATGGTGTTCCACCGGAAGTCGGTAGCAAAAACGTTTTGAATAAAAAGATATCCAGTTTGTGGAAAGGGGGGGGCGAAATTTCCTATTTGTAACACAACTAATCTGGAATGTTCTGAAGATTTTTCTTTAATGGTTAAAAGATGGATGTATTTTTAAAGAGATAAAATGGCGTTGACATGTTCAGTGTTATCATTAGTATCACAATAATATAAAAAAAAATCAGGTGACGGGACGTAACACTTTGTTCAGCATTCCAATTATTCATATAAAATCGACACAACTGAGCGTAAGGTGATGACGCACGGTGTGTGCCCCAATCAATAACCCTCCACATTACGGGTATTGAGGCCATAAGAGCGGAACGATATTGAAGACCGTTTTTTTTTTGTTAATTAAATACGTGTTTGCAGAAATTGGACAATTGGCTAATACAATACAGAAACAACAATTTTTAACACTTCGCATCCAGTTCGCTTTATAATTTTTTTTAGTCATTCTAAAGCTGTGCACCATTCAATAAAACATTTGGGAAGTGGGACGAACGACCCGAGCGTGCATTCCATCAAAACGGTCGAGTAAAAAAAAAAATCTTAGGCCAACTGGGTGCACGTTGGGAAAAGGTTATCACTTAAGAGACAATATCCACTTCCAAAAAAAAATGTCAGCCAACAGCCGCGCCCCGCAGTTTCCCCAGGCACAAAGCGGTATCAAACGTTTGTTGTTGATCACCACAGTTGAACAGACCACTGGTGTAAGTCACAGATACCAATTAAGCTGCACTTAAAGACACAAAACGAACGGGAAACAAAAATGTCTTGAGGGGGGGGGGGGGAGGAGGAGGGCGTCGTTCACTTATCAAGTAATGTCTTGGGGGGTGGGGGATGTAACTCGCAGGGGTGGGGGGAATGGGGTCCAAAATTTAGGGGGGGGAGCGTTACATAAGAAGTGAACGGCCCCATATATATATATATATATATAATTGTATACGATAACAGCATCTACTGCAAAAAAAAAAAGGACAACCATCAGCTAATAATATTTAAGGTGGTCCATGGGGCATTCAAGGTTTCTGCTAGTTGTTTTTTTTTATCTTTTTTATTTTTTAAGCTACACTAGCCATTTTTGGCACATGCATACAACATACCAATTAATGAACAAAGAAATAAAAAAAAATATTAAAAAAAAATTATTTAAAAATGTATTTTATGACTTTTTTGGGTAAAAAAGTGTAATTTTTTTTCAAAAAATTTCAAAGAACCAATTTTTAAAATCTATTGTAGATATCGTAAAATAACTTTGCACAAATGTTAATGAGTGTGTTTCAAACAAACCTCCAATTTTTTTTTTGAAATATTAAATAGAATTTTTTTTATAATTTTTTTTCTTACCTACCCCCCTAAAAAAATGCAACTTTTTCTCAAAAAAGTGTAGCTTAAAAAATAAAAAAGATAAAAATAAAGAGGCAACGACAGCAAGAGGAAAACAATGTAAACAAGCTGCAAGCCAACAAATGAGATCACGTGGCACACTTTACATCAAACGTCCCCGCCCACAAAAAAAGGTGAAAAAAAGGGGGGGGGCGGGTAAGTAAAACCTAGTTGAATAATGTTTGTAAAAATATTGAGAATCTTCCTTTCTGATCATTAGACATAATCCCCGAGACTTTAAAAAAACAAAACAAAACAAAAAACTATCAAGTGTTAAAAGCAAACAATTCTAAATGTCTAACATGACGACACGGTGGTTTCTGGCTGAACGTGTAATACAATCATACTGTTCTATTGAGATGCTTGGGCGAGAGGAGGGGGGAGGATTGGGGGGGGATCTGGTTTGAAGCAGATCTCAGGTAAAATGGAGTGACTCATGGGTTCATTCCTCCCCCCCCCTGCCTTTTTTTTTTCACTCCCCACCGCTACATACTTCTTGCATATAAATAAATACACACGCACACACACGGGGTGGGGGGAAAAATATATGAATACAACAAAAATGTATTGAATGTGTATACAAATAAGTTTTGACACATAAGTTTTGAGCTAAGAAAAGTGTACGTTATGTTCTCGCTATCTATATGTTTTATTATTATCAACGTTTGTCAAAAGAACTTGTCTGAGAATGAACGGTACCTAATAGTACAGTACATGCATAATATATTGTTTTATCTACATACACCGCAATTCAGGGCTGTTCTTATGGATATGCAAGGTCGGGCCTCTCCTGCACCCCTTCCAGAATTAATTTCTATTGAATCTGATCTCAAGAGGGACTCTGACAGGTACTTTTTTGTATAGGGCCCCCAAGTTACCTCTGGGAGTCTTTGATAGCCCTCCCCCCCCCCGATGCCTATGGAAATCTCTGACTAGGCCACCAAAGACCGCAGATAAATTTCTTAAAAAGTACACCCCCCCCCCCCAATCTCAAGCACCACCACCCATTACAAAAAGGCCTAATTAAAGACCAAGGGTGGGGAAGCTGGTGAAACTACCACAGGCCGGTTGTCCCGCGAGGTGAATTTTTTAAATTCTATTTATTTTGTGCAAGTTCGTATAATAAGTCCATTAACCTTGCTCTTGATCCATCACTTCTGTCAACCGTGGTCCACTATTCAAAGGAGAAAGTTCCTACCCCTGCAATAGACTTATCTGCGTATTACGTAACCGTAACGTAGTTGTGGACCACGATTCAAAAAGTTTGCCCACCCCCCGGCAATAAACGTTTCTGTGTATTACGTCATCTTCATCGCCTAAAAGTAGTCGCCCATTATTTACAATACCCCTCCTCCCTTCCCTATAGTTTATCATTTATATCATTTAAAAACTGTTAACGATAAGACATGGGGGGAGGGGGGGCGTGTGTGCAAATAAAGAAAAACAAAAAAAAAACAGTGCAAGAGACGATTCGGTGCACTGCACCACCAGCACCGCCAATAAAGACATCAATGGTCGTCACAGGAGATAAAACAGGATGATACTTAGTGTGGCACATTCAAATCTTTCTGAACAGAGAATGACACACACACAGACCTATACCCACCCACCCACGGGCGGCGGGCACACCTGACGGCGAGCCAGTTAGTGATATATACCTCAAAATATACTACACGTGTGACCTCAAACCTTCAGTGATAGTTATCGGGTAGTCGTGATACAAACAACAACAACCCATGATAGCATACATTATTCAACTGTTCACCAAAGCAGTGTAAACAGCGTAAACGTACGGACATACACATTGTAGCCACACAACTGGAGTACATACATAACGTCGTTCGAACTCTTGTGGTATATGTGTGTGTGTTAGTACTGTTAGTACATGTATTTGTTTGGTGGTGGTGGTGGTGGTGAAGGGGGGGGGGTCACAGAGTGTAAGCTGAGTTATGTCGCAGATAAGATATCTCGAATCAAAAAGCGAAGAATGTGACACAAATATCTGGACCTGTTGATCCAAACCTGAACACATGGAGCACACACACACACCGAGGCACAGACTGTAGTGATACCTCGATATGTCAACTGAAACAGGGGGGGGGGGGTCGACCAATAGGCTGGATTGATTATGTGCAGAGTAGTGGAGATGGGTTTGGGGGAGTGGACTGCTAAGCACAGAGATGCACAGATACACATGCACTGATAATTATAAAAAAAAAAGTTAAAATGACTTGGGGAAATTGTTTACTTTATTGCTCTAATATAAAGCCATACTTCACACTACACCCTACAACTTCACCGGTCATACTATTTCGATGACGAACAATTAGAACGGAATCATAGTTTCATGCCGAGTGATTCGCAATGCCAACTCAACTGTGAAAATGTATATATATATTTTTTTTAAATATCGTAAAATGGTTTGTATCGAGCCAATGACATTTTTAAATCCACTGATGGCAACAAGCGACAAATAAATGTCCAGAAATACACACATTCAGCAAGAGGCTTTTAAGCCTGTAGACTTTTTTCTTATTTTATTTTGGATTGGTAGCACACTTGAGTACTACGGCTGGATGGATATATGTTAACTTTAAAACCGATCCTTTGAAATCAATGTTAGGATAGATAGATACTCGTGATCTCAGAACCGTTGTTATGTATTGGCGGGGGGGGGGGGGGGTAGGAAGATTTCCAAAGATGTTTAATGGGCCGTGGGCAATAGGTACCTGTCGAGGCTATATTAGCATCAATTTTTACCCCCCCCCCACCGCCCTTTCGTTGTTATGATGCTTGATTCCCACCTACATCGAGCCAGCAGCTACAAGTATGAGAGTTTAGGTGGAGCATATATTCAACATCAGAGGCGATTTAATGAAAAGGCAAACTACATTGGGCCCACGCTGTCTAAAGCCACCCCTCCCCGCCCATCAGAACGTTTATTTTTGGGAGTCATTAAGGAAAGGGAATCTTGACCAGTGATTCCCGGGCAAAAAATGATTTAAGTATTCGAAGTTGTCAGAGGAGGGGCCCCGATTTTACAAAGATTATTGTGGTCCAATATCTACTAGCGATAGTCTTTTATTACAGTAGTTTTGCCTAACGACCTTTTCCTGGAGAACCAAAATGTACACTTGCCTGGTGCCCACCGCCCCCTCCCCCCCCCCCACAAAAAGGTAAGAACAGCTCTGTTCAACATGCCAAGTACGAATGACTTTACTTGTCTTATGTAACATAAGTAGAGAAAGTAATACTTCAAAAAAAAAAAAAGACTTGTGAGGGTTTTATCGAGAAGATCTCATACAAAAGTTATCACCATATAAAATATATTGAACAAAATAAAAAGTATAAAGTAATCGAGTGGGGACGGATGGTAGTACGGTATCGAACAAAATAAAAAGTATAAAGTAATCGAGTGGAGACGGGTGGTAGTACGGTATCGAACAAAATAAAAAGTATAAAGTAATCGAGCGGGGACGGATGGTAGTACGGTGTAGAGCAGTGGTTCCCAAACTTTTTTGACCTACGGACCCCTTTTATAGTAAAAACTTGCCCACGGACCCCCAAGTGAAAAAGCTTCATGGTATGAAAATTATAAATTAAAAAAAGAACATTTTGTTGAAAAGTGTTTATTGAAATTATAATTTTCGTTTAAAATAAAATAAAACAATGACGTGGATGGACTTAATGAGATGATATGAGTGTATATATGTCCAGCTCAATGTTTGTGAGTAGTGACCGCAAATTCCCACGAGCACAAATTTCTGGTCGGTTTGTGTTTTTTTTTTGTCTTTCTGTGTGATGAAGTTCATGACGTCACTGAATCAACGTTCTACCAAATAGTAAGACGGAAAATCAGTCAACAAATTTTGTACAATAACCCATAATGCGGAATTTAAAATTGGGATCTCTTCTTATAACCAGAATTTGTGGTATCCTTGTTTAAAGATTGGTTTATCTTCCTACCATTGCTGGAGCACCGTCAGCAGCAACAGAAATGGTATTAGTCAAGGGTAAACTTTTTACATTGAACAATCTTTTTAATTCAGTAAAAACGTTTCACCTTTTGTTTCCAAATATTTAGCAAATAACAATTCTTCACAACATTTTTCTTTTTTTTACAAATTTTACATAAGCTAAAAGTAAAGCTTCGTTTCCTGGTAAAGTGGACTCGTCAAGCTGTACAGATGTTTTAAAGTAATAACATAAAGAATCTTCTGCGGGGGCCCATTTGCCCGAAATTTTTTTTTGTATTATTATATTTCTTTTTATTTTTTTATTATATCAAACAAATCTGGTTTGTACAACACTATGTGTATCACCTCCCTTACCTCTTATAAAATAATTTCTTCCCCTATAGTGATGTGCTCCCCTCCCCCTGTGGGGGCCCCCCCACATAAAACCCCCCCCCCTTTTTCTCCCTCTTTCCCCCCCCCCCCCCCCCCCCCCCCCCTTTTCCCCCCTTTCACCCCCCCCCCCCCCATTTTTTAAATTCCAAAACATAAAATTTACCAAACAAATATTTAAAAATATTTAAAATTTTTAAATTGGGAAAATAAAAAATATAAATATTATATTTTTTTACATATTTTTTAAAATATAAAAAAAATATTAAAAAAAAATAAATAATTAAAATTAAATATTTTAATTATTATTAAAAAAATAATAAAAGAAATTAAAACCACTTTTCAACCGTTTTAAAATTCAGATTACAGCCACTCAAACATATTTCGTATTATGACTACCTCTTTTGTTGGATTTTTTACTTTTTGCTCCTTTTTCTTTCTTTCTGATATCTCCCTCTTCACGTTCTCCAAAATAAAAATTTTGAATGGGCGACCTTAAGTTTTTTCATTCCCACCCCATATGGGAAGTAATTGCCCCACACACTCACTTGCGTAGGATTTTTCCCACCACCGATGGACAATAGAGATCAAAGGGCATGCTACTGTAACTGTGATCGGGCTCCAGACCAATCAGTGCAAGCCTCTGAAACAGTGATCCATGCACATCATAGCCATCAATGACAGCCTGACTCCAAACTTCAGCGAGTATTTCTCCAGCCTTTTTATAGTTTGCTTTTTCCAGGTTTCGGTCTATAGTTTTGCCATTTGCATCCAAATGGGACCCAAAATGATCATGAGGAAGAATGAGGCCTGACATGTCATGAGACAATGGGACCATTTGTCGCTCTACCGTGTTGTAGGCACTGTGACCCGGGGCATGACAGGCTATAAAAAAAGCATCAAGATTGTGCTTGGTAAACAATTTATATGTAGCGTTCAAAGTTTTTGGATAACGTGGGTTCAGGTCTGGGCCTCCATCAACAGTAATAATAACTATAGGCTTTACTAATCCACCATTTGTACATGCCAAGAGCGATAATAAAATTAGTTAAAATAAAAATGAACAATAAAAAAAAATAAAATTTGAAATTAAAAATATTTACATGAGGAAAAAAAAACCTTTTGTGCCGACACTACAGTTGCCATTTTGTCTGTTTCGTTTAAACAACATGTAGCTGTCGGTATACTTCTGACAACTTTTAAATAATAAAACGGCTTCCGATTTCTATAACTCTTCTGTCATTAAACTGGAATTTTTTGCAGTAAATTTATGCAAAAACAATACATTGTGGACATCCACTCTGTCCTCAACCCCTCCCCCCATGTCCACTTTAGTCCACTTTTTGCTGAACCCCCCTTGTGTGGACGTCTTTTATGGATGGCCCCTAATCAATAAAGAAATGTTATAAGAAGTAGCAATCAATCCATCATCATCTCGCTTAGATGTTGTCCATATGAGTTGTTGCAGTGACGGTATTTTCTAATATTTTTCTTTGACTATTTGAAAAAAACGCTAAATCCTTATCTTTTTTGTCTAAGAATGGGAAAAATGGTTTATACACTTTTTATCAGCATAACATAGAACTAAATTCGATGCACGATGTACAACTCTTGTATGGTTTTCGTTTATATTGTAGACAAGTTCATGCAGTGACGTCATTTCATTCCTGTATGAAGTATAAACGTGTTTTCGGCTTGTTATTAAATTAATTAGCATGTGCTACTAGTTTAATATTTATTTTAATTTCCATAATAATAACAATAGATCATAATTTTACTATTTTACATTAAACCTTTTGCGGACCCCCTAAAGTTGTTCAGGGACCCCCAAATGATTTTTAATATTCCACGGACCCCCTGAATGATACCAGGGACCCCTGGGGGTCCGTAGGGACCACTTTGGGAACCACTGGTGTAGAGCGTTAGACTGTTGAACTTGTGGCCCAGGGTTCAAACTTTGGGATTTTTTTTTTTTTGCGTTAGGTTTTGGTGAATGTCCACCCAGCCTTGAAATGGGTACCTGGCATTAAGTTGGGAAAGTAAAGCGGCTGGCCGTGGATACAGAAACAAATGAATTCTAAACTTCATCCATGAGAACTTTACGCACACACGCATACACACATTTAATAAATGTAGTCAATCATTAGGGGGTAAAAATTAACTTATTTCATTTGTTTGCTTCAATCATTACGTTCAACAACAATCGTTAAAATGGTGTAACGCTGATAGACAAGTGTGGGTGGCGTCATTTCTAACAATGTGCCATGCTTTGCCATCAACATGTATATAATAAACAAGGGCTCCTTCCCCCCCCCCCAAACACACACACACAACCATAGTGTTGTTTTAGTCCCTGGTCATATTTTAGTTTCAGTTTTTATTTCGTTTTTTCTGTAATAATTTTAGTTTTAGTCTTGCTTCCAATTTTAGTTTTAGTTTTAGTTCTCGTTGACGAAAAGTCAACATTTTCGTTAACGAAGGTTTTAGTTTTAGTTTTCGTGAACGAAAGCAACACTATATTTTAGTTTCAGTTTTTATTTCGTTTTTTTCTGTAATAATTTCAGTTCTCGTCTAATTTTAGCCTTGCTGCTAATTTTAGTTTTAGTTCTCGTTGACGAAAAGTCAACATTTTCGTCAACGAAGGTTTTAGTTTTCGTCAACGAAAACAACACTACACAACCATTCCCAAATCTGACGTTAAATAAAAACCTGCCAGCTACGCACCTAGTAATTGAAATCTAATTGCTATAATATAACAATGTCGACGAGTCTTATATAAATAAAAACTGGAACCCGTCTAAGATCCTCAGTTCTTCAAAAAGTTTTTTTTTTGTTCAGTAGACTCTTGACTGCTCTGCTCGCAACTATCCGGCCATCACACTATCCAGTATAGCAAACAATATTTATACGCAGTCAAATGATTAATAATGGTAATAATTAAAATATATTTTAAAAAAACTCACAATAAAGCTTCAGCAATATAAAATTCTTTTTTTTTTAAATTAGTTCATGTAAGGCAGTTAATTTTTGTTTTAGATCTATGGCGGCCTATCCCGGCATCTGGAATGTCATTGTGCGCCATTAGGTCGGATAGTCGAAATTCTACTGTAGCCTTTCAATAAAATAATATTATATGGCTAAATTTAGAGATTATTAAAGCTAAAGTATCTGGCAGAGTACGCACACTGGAACACATTGAAAATTTCAAATTTTAATCTGTTCTTGTTTTACTAATTGCAATAGCTAAAAATAGTTCAAAGGGGAATTAATGTGCATATACTAGTATGACTAGTACACTGTTTACTAAAATTCAGATTTTTTTTTAAAAAAAAAAAGGTCACATCAATAAAAAAAATTATTTGATTGGTTGGATAATGAAATTTGGCTCAAGTTCTTCTTGTTGATTTGCGACAGTAATGCATTGTATGTTAACAAACAGAGCTCGACTTTTCTTGTATGTTAACAGACAAATCTCGACTTTTCTTCTTCTTAGAGAATGACATTGACGTTCAACTTTTTCTTACCTAATGTTATTAACTGTCGAACTTTGTCATAACCCCCCTCTCTTCACAATCCCGTAAGTTGATGACGTAATTAGTGGACGAGCCCTTAGAAGTCTAATTTTTTTATGGACTATGATCATAGGGAAATGTAAAAAAAAAAATCCAATATGTTTTATATATACGTTAAAACGAAGCAACAAGACTATAGTCAGTCGAGAGAGAGAGTGTGTGTGTGTGAGTTGCTCACGTACATATCTATCTACCAGACATTCCTAAAACGACTCTGAGCATATGTCCATGAGGACTCACGATGTGCACTGTACCACACTCCCACACGAATTCCTCACCCACCCCCATCCTTCTCCCCGAGCCATCTAATCCTGTACATCCTTCTTCTCTGCCCCCCTCACCTCCCACCACCACCACCACCACCAAAACACATACTCCCCAAACTTTTCGCTGCACCATAAAGTTGTGTAAACAAGAGGACGAAGGAACTATTCTATTTCCTTTCCTGCGCTAGTCATTAAAACACCTTCCAGAGAAAATGGGGGTGGGGGGAGAGAAGGGATGGAGAGAAAGAGTAAAGGGAAGATGCACCTGTCATTTCACAGACATTAAAATACATGCAAATTGAAAAAATAAAAAATTCCGAACACACACCAATACACATGTAAGATAAACAGGAACAGGGGTGGGGGAGAGGGGGAAGGTTGATCTGTACGTTAGGAACACAATATGGTCAGGACTGACGGAGAATGTCACCAATACACATGTTTGTATTTCTAATTTTTTTTTTTATGTTTTAAAAATACTATTCGTCAAATTCACCCGTTTTTTTTTACTATTTTATATAGGTCGTGTTGCCTGGCGACCGAAATGGCGTCGTAAACACAGCGTTAACAAGAAGGGAAGGGGGAGGGATGCCAGTTCAAAATTATGTCCTAAAAAAAGGTATATATTTTTTTTTAAAAATCATTCAAATCCACCCCTTCTTAATCTATAGGGCACTGTGATACTCACTTGCCCCAGGGAGTGACAATTAATAAACTTAACAACATAATATCACTGACTGTACGATATGAATGGGACAGGTACAGCAGAAGAATCAAATATTTTGGCACAAATACTTCCATAAGATAGTGGCATGTAATAAAATAAAAAAAAAACGAGCATAATGTGACAAAACAACATTTTGTAAAGGAGGTTAACATTGTTTCCCCCCCGGTGAAGAGGCATATAACAAAGATACAGAATACAGTGTAACAGACTACAAGTCACAAGTGCGGTGTGTACTGTGTTGGAGACTACATGTACATATGACCACAAAAAAAAAACAACAACCCAAAAGCAGACACATAAAACAAACATAGGAAAGCTAAGTTTTTTTTTTTAAAACAACAACACATCCTAACGAAGAATCGAGCTGCTTTTTTTAAAGGTGTTTTGTATTAATGTGATAAATAAACAAAAAACAATACAAAACAGTTACCACCAGTTTAAAATCACCACTGACATCACCACTTACCTAATATCTCGTTTCAGTTTAGCCTGCAGGCTGTTCAGTCCCCCCCTCCCGCACCCCCCCCCCCCGTACTTGCCTTCTACACTCACTGGAATATGTCAGCGTAACCCCAAACACCTCACAAAGCTTGGGTCTTTAATTGCAGCCCTCCCTCATTAGTTATCTGATGTGTCATCGGATTGGGGGGGTTGCACACAAGTGTACATGCGCGTCCAGAACCCCAAGGAGGGAGGAGGGGGCAGGGTTAATGCAGTGCTGATGTCTGATACCCGTACTACACACTATTACATCAATCTTTCTCAAGGGCGGATTGAACGGCGCACACACAAGGACTTGAGGGGGGGGGGGGCAAGAAAGCTCATGTTTATACGGAATCGGTTTCACCCAGGCCAAAGTAAGCAGGGGGGCACCAATACCCAGCAAGGGGGTACTTTCTCATTTTAGTTACTTTTTCTTTATTTTTTCCTCTTTTTCTTCTTTTTAAGCGGGGGGGGGGGGGCACGCCACACCTAGCGGGGGGGGGGCACGACCCCCCCAGGCTACGGGGCTGGTTTCATCCCCCCCCCCTTTTTTGGTGTCAGTTTTGTCGCCTCTGCTATTTCTACCATATTTATAGCTTTACAAGAATAGCAAATATAACAAGTCTTAATTCAAAATACACAATGAAAAAAATAAATAAAAATATAATAGAACGACTTGTGTGGACATCTGAATGTTCAGACAATACAAGTTTTTTTGGACTGGACAGTTATTTCAGTTCAACGTGTGATGCCACCACGCCAAAGGTGAAGGCCGACATTTTTAATCTGTTCATTCATGTTCCTTACACTCTCAACACTTCACTATCAAGTGCGTAACATATAACTTTCGGTAAAAAACAACAACAACCACGACAACCAAGAAGTGCATCACACAAATACCAGTGTTAAACTAAAAAAAAAACGTAAAATACATAAAGTAAAGTTAGGGTTGCGTTTTGATAAAGATGATTTTTTTTTAAATAGTAAATAAAGGTCTATATATCATGAGAGTATGCTTTTTTCTGGTTCAAAAATGTGCTGTTGTTGTTTTGTTCTATATAATGTGCACGTTCCCCGATATCGCCCGTCTTCTTTAACCATCTTATATAGCAATGGTGGCCGCCTAATGCTGGCTATTCATTGAATTTACTGCGGAGCTATCATTTAATGACTTTTAATGCGGAGCTGTCATATAATCCACTTTAAGTTCGCTCAATCCTGATAAACCAGTAATGGTGCTGATGTAGTCAAACTATACTATATAGCGGGGGCCCTCTAAACTGTATTAAAGATAGGAATGCGTCACTCATCCACCTCATGCGTGGCCTCCTCTGGTATAAATATGTAGCATTGCCCGACTACAATAATGACCTCGTAAAAAAAAAAAGAGCGTAAAAATAAGGAAGGGAATGGTTAGGGGCTGCACGTTTCTCCCATACAAAAACGTTTCATTTTGATAGAAATATTTCTTACTGATGAGCCAAGATTAATAAAAATTCGAAATGTTTCTCCTAACTGTAGACGTACTCGTACATTTATATATTTAAAAAATTTCAATCCACCACTTCTCAAATCTAAAAGCCACCCAAAAGAAAATATTCAATAATAAGGATAGGTCCAAATATTAATTAATGCATATATATATACATTATATATACTTGAGTGTACATGAATTATCTGCCCTTCACGTCTATTAACCTAGCTTCTTAAGAATTCAAGACAAAAATCAACAGCCGATCACAAAGACAATATACTAAGAATTTAAAAAAAAAAAAAAGTGCCTAAGGGGTTGGTCCGAAGAAATTGATCGAATGAACAGATGTGAGACATACCGCAGTAGTAGTAGAAGAGGCGGTGTGGTGGGGGGGGGGGGGGAGAGAGGATAAAAAGCTCCCCACATTCCAACCCAGTCAGCGGTCCGTGCGAAATACGAATGCGGCCCCTCACCTGCTGTTATGGTGGTGAAGGAAGATCACAGGAAAGAATGTGATTAGACCAAACCGGGGGTACTTGACTTCAGTACTCAAATAATTGGCCAACATATTCTGAAGGCGTTTAAAATATTTTTTTTTTAAAAAGTGTCCCAAAAAAAAAAAAACCACACACACACACACACACACTAAATGTGTGACTTTGGTGAGAAGTTCAATAGTTATACTAAAGTGATTCTAGTTCTAACTTTGAAGACATATATATATATATATATATATATATATATATATATATATATATATATATATATATATATATAATTCACTGGGTTAATAGTAAAGGAGATAAAGTAGGAATAAAAGAATATGGTTATTGAACTAGAAGCTCTATAATGAGCGAGTGCTTGTATTTGTGCGTGTGTGTGTGTGTGTGTGCAGTTCAGGAATGTCCTCCTTTTCCCCACACACAAAAACTGCACTGAAGTAGAAATAAAAAAAAAATAGTACCAAAGTACTTTATGATTCTCAAATATGAATGCTACAGGAAGCATTAGATATAAATGATTCACAGCTTATGAAAACAGGTTTTATTCAAACATTGGTTTTTTTTTTTAAAACCCTTTGGTTAAATCTATAAGCTAATAAAAAAAAAATATGAAGATCATGATAAAGATAATGAAAAGAAATGCTGAAAGACAAGTTCTAAGATAAAATGAAGTCTGTGCTTTTCAAATTTTGTTATTTTTTTACCATGTCATCCTATTTCTTAACAATTTAAATCATGATATATATATATGAATTTTTTTTTTTAAACTTAGTTGTTACTTACAAATTGATATGAATGGTTGAGCATACATCTAAATATCAAACTGTTTACTAAAATAATACATGGGTATCGATTTTAATTAAATCGTTGGATAAAAAAATTGGTAGTTGTCACCCAGTCTTTTACTCCTGCCCATAGGTACCCCCCCCATCACTTGCCACAAAAGGATGTGTATAGCCCTGAACTTTCAATTTAAGAAAATACATATGCATCCCTGGCCTGAACTTTTGAACTAGATATTTAAATGGAATTTTCCTACCTGTGGTTTTAAGGTTATTTAGTTACATGGAAATCTATCGTTACAGTAGTATTTATATTTACCATTTTATGCTGCTTTCTATAAGCAAGAGTAATAAGAATATTTTTAGACCACAGTAGAAAGTGCTAAAATGAAGATTATTCACACTCTAATATAGTGTCTGATCTTATAAGACTATGTGAGTTCTATATAAATATGATAAAAGAGCTGATACCTCATCAAATCCAAACTGTACAAGTTGCTGAACTTTGCTTGACGTGGCATCTGCGTCGCTTGCAGCATGTGAACTGGTGGAGCTATTGGTGCTGCTATTATCACTGCCACCAGCGCTACCTGCACCTGAAGCACCACTATTTGGCCCATTGCTGGCATTCTGGTAAGGCCTCAGGCTGTCACGTATCTCTGCGAGGGCTTTGTGATGCTGGTTGTCTCTCCGGGTCATTTTGCTCCCGGCAGACTTTTCCAGCAGGTTTGGGGTGCTTTGAGATAGCTCAGGCTTGTGTTGGAGGTTGGACAAATCATTGTAGCCCTCGAGATCATTTTTTCTTAGGTGACTGAGGCTGTCACGAATTTCATTCAACATCTGCCGGTTATTACCGACAAATGTCACAAGCAGTGGTCTTCTTCCACCTGCACTCGGTCTATCTGGTTCTTTTCGGATCATAAGTGACAATGATATCCGTACTTCGAAACTTAGTAAATATTGGAAGATACAAGTTTACTTCGTACCTCACAAGAAGATACATTAATAGCCTCATTTAAATTTCTTTCTGTTTAGTTAATTTTTTTTTCTTCTAATATAAAAAAGTATGTAGGGTTTACATACTTTATATTTGGTTTTATTAAACCACCTTTTTTTTTTGGAATTGGGGAGTCTAGAACAACAAAAAGCACTCGAAATTGCACATCATAATCCAGATATTTAACCCATTATAAAATCCAGTGAAAGAATTGCTTTACTCCATTTGTAATTCCACTATTAATCCACTGAACCTAGAACAGAAGAAGAAAAAAACAAAGAAATTTTAAAATTTAGATTCTAAATACTTATTAACATAAATAAGTGTAAGCATACACACATAAACTTTTCAAATGTTTAATTCAAGTATGAGGCTTTTTTTTATATCTTTTGTTCAATCATCAATACAAAATGTTACTGTAACATCTGGGTTTTTTTTTAAGGTCACATACACACAACAACTTACTAACTATCAATCTTATAATTATCAACATTCTTTCTGGCACTCAACAACTCTCATCATAGAAAAAACAAAGATAAACAACTCTCTAACCACTTCATAATATTAAATTAAGGTAATCTAATGTGCAATGCATGGTTATCTGTTTTTTTTTTTCTTTTTGTAGGTAATTAAATATCAGGTTTGTTAATTTTAATGCTTAAGGCAATAATGACTATTTTTTTTTTAATCAGTATAACAATAAAGTACAAGTTGTTTGGGCTCATAGATAACAATGTGCACAAATGTATTAGTGAAAGCTGATTACTGATCCTGAAACCTATTGAAATGTATTACAATCTGTAAAATGAACCCACAAATGAAAAAAGTACATTAAACTTTCAATATCTAAGAATGTGATGAAGGAAACAATATATAAAATAGATAGTAGATTTAGGAAAAATATCCTATTATTTTGTTCAACTGTAAGTTATTTTTTAAAGTTAATCTAAATATAATTAAAAGTACCATAAGTGCCATAATGATTTACATTGATATTAGTAGATTAAATTATTGATAAGTCACTTATTTAATCTATTGAGTTATTCAATACTATTTATGACTGCTGTGACGTCAATATCTGTGCTGAGTGGTTAACTCAATAAATGAGACTATTTTTTTTTAAATATAATTTTTCTCTCTTTCTGAATTATACTGCAGTGTGTGATAAAAAAAAAAACAAGTGTGAAGATAGACAAGCTATGTATAATATTTTATGAGACAATTGGTATATAAATGTTACTATCGCTGGGTGTTTTTTTTTTGTTTGTTATCAAACAGGACACACTTCTTTGTTGTTGTTTTGTTTTATTTGTAAAATCCCAAGATTAATAATAATATTCTGAACAATATTTGTATTAGGCTAGTTAATGATTGTGAGTCAACAAGGTGAACCATTTTCAGCCACCATTTTATTGCCAGCATCTCTCTCTGGCCCTTACGGCAC
This sequence comes from Bulinus truncatus, assembly GCA_021962125.1. Classification (NCBI taxonomy): domain Eukaryota; kingdom Metazoa; phylum Mollusca; class Gastropoda; family Planorbidae; genus Bulinus; species Bulinus truncatus. The sequence goes on along the minus strand of JAGDYQ010000347.1, from coordinate 283,209 downwards.
ACACAGGTACGCAAACGCATACCTTTGGGTTGGGGTAGGCTACGCTACAGACAGTGATACACAAACTCAGCTTAGCGACCTCGAGGACCTAAATTCTTTTGTGACTTGCCTAATAACCCAACTAGGTTTCTAACCTAAAAACTAACGCATTATACTCATATTATTTTACAATTTTATATTTAAGCACTATGTTGTTGTCTAATTTGAAATTAAAAAATATATATGTGAGAAGACAACGAATTGTGTGGTAAGTGTAGAAGGTATGCGACCAGTGGCAAATATAATGTAAGCACTCGACACAGCTCCGCCATGTTGCCTCTCACAACAGAATGTTAGATTTAAAATTGACATTTTCGCTCGTCAGTTTTTAATAAAAATGAATAGTTGAGATAGAGAATTATTCGTGTATGGATTATTTACATATCTGATACACCTTAAAACAATAAAATTAAACACTTACTTAAAAATCAATCCGAATTCGCAACACTTAGGACTCCCTAATACCAAACGCCGCGGAGGATTATACCTGTAAAAGGGGTGTTAGGTTTTCAAGTTACAAACTATTCGCCAGTTCATTTTTTCAACAGCGTTATAACACATATTTTTTAATAAAGTAACTTTTAAAATGATTTCAATAAAGCAAATAATTTGTGTAAAAAATTATTGAAATGTAAATAAAAATTGTTAAATGTAAACAGTTACAAACCAACCTATCACCCCTAAAAAACAACGCGGCCAACTGTAGAAGACACACATTCCAAGTTTAAGCGTGATTGACATAAGCTCCGCCTCTATGACATTGTTGACATTCCATGATCATGTGTTTTATCTATTTTTCTGGCAGAGAGTCGCGTGGACATGGGTTATACTGTGTGTGTGTCGCAGAATGTAACACACAAATTCGTTCGGTTATGAGAGGAAGGAAGGAAATAATTAGGGGGGGGGGGGAGCGGAATATAAATGCAATAGTAAACAAGGTAATTTAAGAGCTTAATTTTAAAGCCTTAAGAAAAAGAAGAGAGATAATTTCCACCAAATTTTGTTTAGAAAACATTAAATCCATTTGTTTTTTTCATCTTCAACTACCCTTCACGGATGATTATTTTGACCTAATTCTAGGAAAGTGGGTTATGCAACAAACGAAAAAGTAGATACACTTTATTAAAAAGTAGACCTATATATGTAATTTTCCTAAACAGTGCTATAATTGTTTGCAGTTGCATCATATCACCCCAACAGCAGATAATTTATCCAGCATTTGGGGCCTTAGGCATAGATATATTAAGGAACCCTATGCAAATGTATATTTAAGGACCATTGGCTAAAACGCAGCTTGCACTTCTTGGGCTACTAATAATCTTTTTTTAAATGCCCCCCCCTTTTACTCCCACCCCGGCATAAGCAATTTTAGCCCGGGGCCCCTGACAAGTGCCCATATTTTCCACAATGTGGAGTGGCCCCTATTTGCAACGTATGTCTGTCAGAAGGTGAAACTCGCCCATAATATTTAATTTTGAACTAGAAACCCGTCTAAAAAGCAAGATGGCTCATGAAAAAAAAATATTCTAATAAAAACGGGATAAACTTCAAATGTTTATAAGTTTACATTAAGACGAATTAAGGCTACCGGTTAACCAGTGGCGTCAATATGGTTGGTGTTACCCGGTGCGGAAAATTGAGGGTGACTTTCACTATGAGCAATGGTCCAACTTTCTAATTTTGTGCACTAGACCTTAGATAATTAACTTGAAAATATTTTTTTGCGATAAAAACGATACTATTGCTGAATTTATTTCAAGAAAGATGTATATTACTTTAATTAAACTAAGTTTCTAAATTACGTCTCCAATATCATGAAACCACGTGACAACATACATCCCTTTTCTTAAAGCTTTTGCAAAAAAAATCTCTAGATTGATCCGAGCAGCTTTGAACTGTATTCATTTACCTAAGCTCCAGACGCTCTACATGGTGGCACCCTGGGCTACTGCTCAATGCTCATGTTTTTGACTATGCTCGGTTACTTCTACTACGAAATAGTTCATTTTGGTGTCACCCCTATGTTGGTGTCACCCGGTGCGGCCCGCACCCCCCGCACCCTCTACTGACGCCACTGCGGCTAACTGTCTAGCTTGCCAATCTTTAAGGACAGCCCATGTCCAGCATGCACCTGGGCCAGAGGTGCACAACCCAGAGGTGCGGCCGTGTGAGAGGTATGTTGCGGTGTGAAAACAAAGTTATATATTTATTCATAAATATACATCAGAATAGCTTGTGGCGCCCTAACTATAATATAACTTGCAATGCGGCTGTCTCTAGGATAAGAAGGTTGTGTACCCCCCTCCCCCAATATACAGCAAAATAAATTGATACATTTTGAAAGACCCATCACCAAGGCCCACTGCAATGTATTGGAGACAGGCTCAGCGTTGAAGCTTACTGCTCCCACTTTTGCCCCAATCTCTGCTCTCGGTTTGTAAGATTGTAAGATTATAAAGCACATCGCAACTTGAAGCGCCACTTCACATTGTCCCCCCCCCCCTCTCCAATTCAGTTCTCATTGGAGACACTGGCGGCGGAGCAGGGGGGGGGCAGCGCCCCCCCCCCCTAAAACTTTTAAGGGGTGGCGGCGCCCCCCCCCCTTGAATTTCCAGTCTGCCCCCCCTAAAATTTTTAACTTTTTTAACTTTGTAATTCATTTTAGTTTATATGTATCATTTTCATAATTCATTTGATTTATTTCTTAAATTTAAGAAATTATAATTAATTTACATTTTATAGTAATCACATTATTGAGAGTTGGTGTGTCATATTTTAAAACTAGTTGCAAGTGCCCGGCTTTGCCCGGGTTAAAAATAAGGTTTTCTGTTTATTTAAGAAGCGTAATTTGACGTTTAATTAAGATTTAAAATAAGACGCGTAAAAAAGGGTTTATTTGCATGCAATAAAAGGGTACATTTTCAATGTGATACACAACATTTTTGGCAGTTCCTCTCTCCCTTCCCTCCCTCTCTCTCTCCCTCCCTCCCTCTTTCCCTCCCTCCCTCCCACTCTCTCACTCCCCCCTCTTTATGTCCCTCCATCCTCTCCCTCCCTCCCTTTCTCCCTCCATCTCTCCCTACCTCCCCCTCGCTCTCCCTCCCTCCCTCTTTCCCTCCCTCCCTCACTCCTTCTCTCTCTCTCTCTCTTAGGCATGACTGTAGCAAAAGATGACAATTCCTATGGATGAAGGAATGGAATGTAATAATGTAGTAAGTAATGTGATATTTGGTTCCCCGTACCGATCATATTTATAGTAAGTTAGCTATGTGGGAGAGAAGCTCGTAAAACCTGAAATCGGGGTAAAAGTTTGCCAATTTTCATGTCTTTGATATCCAAAATAATTAATTACTATCAAAGTACCCGTTGAGATGGAACGAAACCTGTTTAAGAACATTCCCCATGTAATTTTGTGTACGTGTACCAAATTTCACGTTATTTGGCTGTCTGGATCAGGCCCGTAGCCAGATCAAAGTAAGCTGGGGGCACCAATACCCAGCAAGGGGGCACCTTTACTTTATCTTTGTTTTCCTCTTTTCTTCTTTTTTAAGCGGGGGGCACTCCATACCTAGCGCCCCCCAGTGCCCCCCCCTGGCTACGGGGCTGGTCTGGATCTTGAGTTTTAAGGGAACAGACAGACAGACAGACAGCAAATGCGTCTTATAAGTATAGAGCAGTATTGCCATCTACCGAATGACGGCAAATGTAATTTTTAAAGAAAATACAATTATTTATTACCTTTTCATAAATTACTTTTTGTTCATTGAGTTTACCGTTTCCGGTCTCAGTTTCATGTTCATCATTATTCATGATAATTATCAGTAGTTTTCTGATCTAATTTCACTATAAAATTTGTAAACAAACTGACATTACGAATCAGTTGACGACTGAAGTGCTCAATGTTCATTTTTATTTTTTTAATATATTATTTTTTAATAATATCGATTAAATACTTGCTAGAGAAGTACTATATTCTTTTATTGAATTAAGGGGGTAAAATTTGTCTTTCGGTCATATTTTGTCTTGCCCCTCCTTCAATTTTCAAGGGCCGCCCCCCCCCCTTGAATTATGGCTTGCCCCCCCTTAAAATATTTCGTTCCGCCGCCGGTGATTGAGGATGCAACAAATTTAAACCCGAAACGGTATTATTACAGCTAAGGCAGCTCGATCTCAGATATAGGCCACAGTGCTCACAGGGATCGTATATGATAAACAAAGCCGAACTGAACGGCGGGCGCTGACTTTTGTGAAGGTCTTGGCTGGCCCAAATTAACGCATTTGTTTTCGAAATTTGTAGCATTTTTTAAATCTCATTCTTTTTAATAGCTTAAGCGCCTCTAACCCCCCCCCCGGGACGCCCCAATGCCGTGTCGAAAACTACTCAAGTGGTGTGAAAATGCCGCTCTTTGCTGGTGGCAAAGTAACCCCCCCCCCCCATCGGGATGACCAGGTCCTTTCGCCACTCCCTAGTAAGCCTAGTTACATACTGTTTGTAGGCCTATATTGCACAACACAGAACAACAATCGAGATCATTCATTTTACAAACAAAAAAAGTACGTTACATGTTCATAACATTTTTTTTCTTTAACTAAATGGGTGGTAATAGTGATAATAATTCGTGCATACTGTTTGTTTTTATTTAATTCGCAAACATACCATATCAAAGATTTGACACGGAGAAGTTTTCTAAGAAGGTGGCAACTTTGGTGACTGCCCCAGGAGCCTGATGAGAGCCTCGCGTTTAGTTTTAGGTTACAATTAGGCCCTAACTAGATGTTTGTTCCAGGCCTGCATAAATAATAAAAACGACACTCGCCCCCAGGCCCCCTCATAACTGACTTGACGCTCCGAATTTTTCTATTCCTTTCTTTTTTTTTTTTATTAATAAAAATCCATTGAAGAAATAATAAAACAAAAAGGTTCGCCCAACGTGGGGCTCGAACCCACGACCCTGAGATTAAGAGTCTCATGCTCTACCGACTGAGCTAGCCGGGCTGTTGCACACGTAGCAAAGTTTTTTAAATTTATTATTAGTATTAATTAAATTCACTGTAGCCTGTAGCTAAAAATAAAAAACTAATGGCGTAGGGGAGATAATCTTGTATATATCGAAATATTAGCATTGATATACGGTTATGTTTTCATATCGCAATAAGGAAGTTCTTTAATTTTAGAAAAAACAAGCAATTAAGCCTGTTCCATTCTGGACACAGGACGTGTTAGCGCATTTTCGTGTTATGTATCAGTACGTTTGTTAGCTTTCAGTAAATATTTGTAAATTTTGGAAATGTTTATAAATTCAATTGTGTAATGCATATATTTGTAAAAAAAAATTATAAAGACGTTTCTTTATATTTGAAAAAAAATTATTGTCTCTTAAATCTAACTACAAGTGGTTTGTGGTTACTGAAATAGGACTCATAATTGAAAACATTCTAAATTATAGTCATTTAATCGTCCGAAAACTCCGTCAATTGTTGCATAGCTCTGATACTTTCAATTAAACTCAGAACACAAGCTTACTATTTCATTTAATGAGTTTCTTAATAAATCTTGGTGAAACTACGTGCTGCAGTATTTCGCACCAAATGAATGGGTTATTGAACGTACAAGGTGTATATATAATATATAAGCCCCTTAGGAGCCCTGAAGCCCGGCCCTCAGAGGTCCTATCGCGAAATGGACTTCTGATGTACACATGGCAGGCCAAGACCTACAAAATGATATATACATCATGGGTCTAGGACTTATAGTTGCTGAGATATAGCGCTCCCTTATTAATATAGCTTATATAGTAAAAAACGGTACTAAGGCCCCTTTTACGGCCCTGAGAGGTCAGATCGCGAAATGGAAAAAAGTCATTTCTTGGCAGGCCAAGACATACAAAATGATATATACATCATGGGTCTAGGACTTATGGTTGTTGAGATCTAGGCTGATGACGGACAGACGGACAGACAGACAAAACGGGGACAATAGAGCTTTTTTTTTCGAAAATGCTCTAAAAAATCGAAATAATGTGGAGAATGAGAATATAAATTATACTGAATGCGCATCGAAAGCCACCATATTTGTGGTATTGTATATCAATATTTTTGTTCTATGCCATAGATATAAAGATAAATGTGCTACTGTGCTACACTCACTAGGCCATATAGCCTATATTGGGGACTCTCAGGGTCACTGAACTATTTAAATATAGAGCTCAGTGAATGGGGCCCTCAAAGCCTGATGCTTCCATAATGTGAACGACTTTAAAAATAATAATGTACCTTCATATTTTGAATGTATCTTAGTTAAAAGCTACATGTGCTTATTTATCTATGTAATTTTCGATTGTCATATGCAGATACAAAGCAATACAATACAACCATAATTTAGAACCATTCGTTTTCTTTTTTTTTTAATTTATTTATTTTTTGTTTTCCTGAAACGAAAAGGGCACATAGAAAAAAAATTTAAAACAACAGAGGTCAAAAGCAATATATACGGTAACCAGGCCCGTAGCGTGCGGGGGGGGGCAGGGGGCGGGCCCCCTGCTTATTTGTTCTACTTAGTAAGATGTATTACCTGACCCCCTGACCCCCCTGCTATTGCCTGGCCCCTGCTGTAGAATGCGAGGCCCCTCCTGTAGAATGTTCACGCTACGGGGCTGAAGGTAACAACACCCAACGAGAAAAGGCCTAAGTGCAGACCAAGAGGCAGATGGTTAGAAGAGGTGGAGAAAGACCTTAATGCCATACGAGTGAGAGAGAGTGGAGGAAGAATACCAAGGATCGGGAAAAGTGGAGAAGAGTAGTATGGCATGCCATGGCCCCCTAAATGGGATGCAGAGCCAAAGGAGGAAGTAGAGAAGAAACGAAAAGGAGGGTGGAGGGTGACAGTTTGACAGGAACCCAAGATTTTACCTGTTGACAATCTGTTCGTGTTTGCCATGGGCCTCCTTACAGCTCTGAGTAGGACTGGTGGCCGAGTGGTGTAGATACTCGACTGTCAACCTGAGGAGTCCTGGTGAGATCCTCGGTGAAAACTATCGGAAATTTTCCCAGGTGAAATGTGTATTCAAAGTCGTCCCACAACAAGTCCACCCAGCTTTAAATGGGTACCTGACTTAAGTTGGCGGCTGGGCGTTGTGCTGACCACACAATCCCTTCATATGCCGAGGTTATAGAAACAGATAAATTCTACACTTCATCTGCCCCGATGGCCTGTTTGGGCTAAGGAAACTTTTTTTTTATTACAGTCCTGGCATACAACAATGGGGATGCAAATAACAAAAAAAAAAAAACAACATTTATTTTTTTTCACTAGCCGGCTTCACATAGGTACAACAATCGCTTTGTTCCCGAAGTGGTGGCATCTTCCTTGTTGAAATTTCTGAGATGAATCCTTCAAATTCTAAATCGGTTTAGTCTGAGGTATCTTTTAAATCTATTATATTCATATAATACAAAATTAATAATCCATTGCTAAATCACTACGTTAACTGGATTTTTTAATATTTTTTTTAAGTTACTGACTAAGGCGAATCACTCTGCCAGTGGCGCAGCGAGCTTAACTCGCGCCCGGGGCACAACACCTTTTTAGTGCCCCCCTTTTCGAAAACCATATAATATTAGATGTAAAATATACTATTTGGCGCCCCTTTGTGAGTAGCGCCCGGGACATGATGACCCCGCCCCCTCCCGGCTGCGCCACTGCGCCACCGATGGGATGGGTGAAGGCGGCAGACCAAGACATTCAAAAGCATGATGTGGTCGGCAACCTTTTTATCAGCACTCACCACGGATCCACCCCCCTCCTTTCCTTAACGTAAAGGCCTACATTTTAATGGAAAAATAAAACTACATGTAATAGTAATTCTTGTAATCAGCTCACTTCTATTTTTTTAAGCACAAAAACGTTTATTTTTCGCAACGTTATGCATTTAATGGTAAATAATTGAATGATCATTTAAAAAAAAAGTATTACACTTTTTAAGTATGACGTTTTTTCCTACTTGTATGAAATAAATTCATGGATTTTTTTGGTTTCCAATGGCGTTACAGCTAAAAAAAAACGGAGAAATGAGTCTCTCGCAATCCGAACATGTACCACAGGATAGTAATTAAACTGAATTTTCCATGTCAATTTCAATACACTTTTCCGAAAGCCTCCATGTTTGTGCTATTGTGTACCAGTATTTAGGTGCTACGATATTATAAAGGAAAAAATAATACAAAATGGCGGCATTTTTGAAGTCATTTTATTAGTAGAGGACTTTTAAAATACCGATGCGCTTTCTGAATATTTCTGTGAACATATAGCGTACCGTGTTTTAATTAAATGGCTGTGTCAGACTAACACAAATACTTGATAACTGAATCGATCTAAAATGTTTTTTTCCAGTCGCATATCCAGAACGTATATGAAGAAGGGTGCTGTCAATCACGTTCTTTGTGTAGTTAAAAATATAGTTTTGAGAATCATAATCTTTGCCCGTCACTCCTATCAGGGTATGGGCCACCAACTAAAGATCTCCAGCGACTTCTATCCTGAGCCAATCTCTCCAGCTGAACCCCATCCTGGTGATGTCCGCTTCAAATTCTCGCCTCCAGGTGTTTCTAGGCCGACCTCTCTTTCTTTTTCATAATACATCTAGCATATTCAGGGGTAATATATCTTGATATGGAAACACTACTACACGGCCCCCAGACAACTACGTTTCCCTCATTTCAACCGCCCGGTCAGCTCACAGGAGATGATGGGAATTTAAGGGGGGCCCTGGTAGCCCACTCCCCTCAGACGGCTGAGAGATTAAGTTTAAAAAAAAAAATTGATTTCTTCAACATAACTTCATGCAGTTTTTTTTTTAAAAATGAACTAATAAATAATATCAAACCCAAATGTTGAGTGGGAATGATCTGGTGTGGTTGAAATCACACAATGAACTAAAAGTTTATCAGGTTAACATCTTTCAAGCCAGAGCCATCTCAAAAGTATTATTGGGGCCCCAGTGGGGAACCAAGTGAGTTGGGGCTGGTATGAAAAGAATAAAGTACATTCGATGGGTCCCCTGGGAAAGTGTCTGGATCAGCTCGTCAAGATGATCTAATAAAATAGCACTGAATTTATAAAGACAGTCCATCTGGTGTGTGCTATCACAATAAAATAGCACTCAATGTATAAAGACAGTCCATCTGAAAGCAACCACAATAAAACAGTAATTACTAAAAAAAATAAACAACACTACAAATAGTATAAACATTATTTGTATTTTTATACTGAGAACGTGTTTGATAAACAAAAAACATTAGCCCTTATTAATATACAGAAATACACTGATTTATTATTCATCTTCACTAATGCTGAAACGGCCAATAATTTAAAACGTTTTTTTTTTGTTTCCTTGTTAATTTTCTACAGTAAAACTTGTGGTTGAAGATGTGTAACAAAAAAAAATATATCAATGCAAACAAAAGCAGGCTGCTGTCAGCAGTAAAAAAAAAAACTACTAGTAAGTAGTAAAGCTGCACATTTAAAGCAGGGCAGGGCAGATATAGAAAAAGCAGTAACTAAAAAATATTAATTTGAATGAACACATAAGGAAACTCAGTTAAAAAAATTTAATTAGAAAAACAAAAAATTGTGCACTTATCATTCTAGCTCCTTAAAAAAAATATTCCTAAAAATTATTAACCAACCAAACCCCCCCCCCCCACCCCCACCCTTTACTGCTCTAATTGATCTTTTAAAAACAAAAAAAAAAACCAAACAGCCTGTCGCCCTATAAATACAAATTGTAAAAAAAATAAATGTTAATGCCACACCATTTTTACAGATGAAACTGAACGGATAAAGTCTCACACTTCAAAAAGTGGCCAAACATTAGTTGAAAACTAAGATTTTTTTCTGACAGCAAACACAACCTGTTACATAATCAACAGTACACATCAAGTATACATTTAAAAAAAAAAGGTGGGATACATGTTTTTTTTTTTTTTATCAGGTCTCATGATAATTTACAAATGAATATAATCAAACGGAACCTTTCAACAATTTTTTTTGTTTGGCTGTTTGATTAGAATGATAAATGAAATGAACAGTACTTGTAAGACTTAAAGGAAACCTAATATTTCACATGTTAACGCTCCTTCCTGTTAAAAGACAGTCACAAGCTATATTAAAAATAAGAGATGTCACTATACACATATGTATGCCTACTTATTTACAATGAGTTTAAGCGAGACGAACTGAAAACTGATTCCAGATTGCACTGGAAAGTTATAGCAGAGGCTGACAAAACATACTACAGTGATACCTCAAAAGCCCCCACCAACTAAAAATAAAATGGAATCCTAACAAAATGTTCTGACCCAGATCATACATACTCGAGCTCCTCTATGCCAACTATCAGATTTCTCTTTGGAAAGAAAGCATCTCATTATTTTTCTGATGCTAATTTCAACCTTATCTTCAAAAGATTTATTTTTGTTGTTAGAATATTATATTAATATCACATACGGTAATTACCATTTAAATACTCCAGTTTGAATTGAAAAGATTTTCTTCAAAAATTAATGTGAAAAAATTGAGCTTGTCCAGCTCATGAATAGATCAGTTTATCATTGATACTCGGAAAAAATTGATTCGGGAATCCACAAGATAACCAGGAATGGATAAAAGTTTAAATTTTGAGGTTTCACTGTAGTTTTCTTTTCATAAATGAAATTGTCAACTTATTAAGGCAAAAGGATTAAAAAAATATTTTCATTTTCTTTGCAGTTTTTTTTTTGGTTTTGCATAGAGATGCATTGTCTGCTAAGGTAGCTTTGGTTCACAAGTAATTGCTTACTGGCATTATAAAAACATTCACAAAACCAGTTCAAGGTGACAGGTTCAACCCGCCAAATATTCCTGAATTTATAAAGTGTGATGACAAAATATTCCAACCATCTCGTGAAGTTGAATGCTCTCAGTCCCCACCATGACACATGTCAATTTGAAAACAACATTAGAACAGGTTACAATTTCAAGTGAAAAAATTCAAAGGCACAAAGTTTGTCTTTATTACCCCTGGATATCTTTTTAAAACACAATTAAAACCAGAACAAAATCTTTAAGTGCTTTTAACAAGCAACCAGTTTAGTTCAGTTATCAACAAATAAAAAAAATTACAAAAAAAATTACACAAATCTCACAGAACCATGTAACATGAGATAAATTTAATATTTATAAGATAAATGTATGTATATGTATATATATATATATGTGTGTATAAAATATGAGATTTCTCATATTAGGTTAAACAATTTTTGCAAAATATAATCACATTAGATAAAAAAAAAAACAAACAAAAAACCACAACATTTCAATGTCAAATAAAAAATGTGTAAACAATACATCTTGACATGAACTCTGTAATCACCACTGACCTAAATAACAAATGCACTAAGACAATAAAACATGTCAGCAGCTTTTTAAAGTGTCAACATTGAGTGCTGGCTTTGTTCTTATTACTTCAGAAATTTGACAGCAAGAATTTAGCAGTATTGAAATCTCAAGTTAAAAAAAAAAAAAAATAGCACAACCATAAAAAATGGATGTAACTGCACTTAATGGTGGACGGCAAAATTTTAAAATGACAAGTCAAAAGTTACACAAGTGAACTGTATTATTATACATCAATCACTAACCTAAGAATAAAAAAACGTCTAAGAAAATACTGCAGCAGTTCATAGTAAAAGATATTTTACTTTTCACATTTTAGAATAGAACTTGAGTGTATGTTAACATTAACAGTGCAGTGACATGAAAATAAATAAAAACTTAAATAAAGAAATAAGATTTGAATGAAATGAATAAGTACCAACGAGAGTAAAGTTCCCGTAGCCCTACTGGGCCATCGGAGCAGATGAAGTGTAGAACTTCATCTGTTTCTTTAACTTTGGCATATGAAGGGATTGTGTTGTGTGGTTAGCCGCCTTTACTTCCCCAACTTAAGTCAGGCACCCATTTAAAGGTGGGTGGACTTGCGGGACGACTTTGCACCAAATGACACCTGGAAAAATGTCCATGGTTCTCACTACTAACATGAGTGTTATCCCATTTGACCCTAATAAACTTTTTTTTGAAAATTAGTTAACAAAGCAAGCCCAATAAAAACTAGTTTCTGAGCCATTTCGTAATCCACCATGTACTGGTACATGGAAGATAAAAATGAGAAAAAGGAAACTAGACAAGAAAAATAATCTTGTTACGCGAGTCAGACAAATGAGCTGAAACAAAGAGTCCATACACTTAAAATTTAGAAATTGTAAAAAATACAGGTGAAAGGTTTAACATCATTGCTTCCTGATTTGTTCACATAACAGCTGGTAGACAACATTGTTATTTATCTATTCACAAACAATGTCGAGTAACAATAATTTTTAAATACGATATTGACATTCTATTAAAAATGCTGTTTTAAAACTGTAGAGTAAAAAAAATCTTTTCGTTAAAAAAAGGAGGAAAAAAAAAAAAAAAGAACCATCATAAAGATTTACAGACAATGTAGAATCTTCTCAGATAAGAAATTCTTTGGTGCAGAACTTTTAGGAAGCACTCACTTAAAAAATGGGACAACTGAATTCCCAGACGATGAAATTTTTTTTTAAAAACCACCAAAGCAATAAATTTTATAATTACTGAGCAAAAGATTAAAAATAAAATATTGTAGAAAATTATGTCTAATTTCAATTGAAAAAAAAAATGACCGTCAATGCCTGCCAATTTTAAATCGAATTATTATCAAGTTTTTTTTTTAAATTAACAAAGAAGAAAACACAAAGTTTTTTAGTTTGCATAAAATTAAAGAGCTGACACTATCTTTTTGAAGATTAGTGTTCTGCTACACCAAAAAAGAAAAGGATTGCTTTAAATTTTTTTTAATCGATGAAAAAAATAAATTTGTATGCTTACATATGGAAATTCTAATCTATATGTATAACAAAGCAGATTATTTTATAAGAAGGCACAAGGTAAAGGAATATACGTAATGTGAAAACATTTCAGCACAACAAAGTAATAGAAAAATGTCATGTACAGCAAATATTCAATGTGTTTATATGATTCATCCAGCTGCATCAATGAAAAAAAAAAATATTTGGAGACATCTGTATGTTACACTTACTTTACAAAAAATAAAATTTGAAAATACAATATTATTTTGATCCAGTATATACTACTAAATATTTTTTAACACTTTATAGAGTACAAGTTCAAAGTGATTATATATTTAGCAACAGTTTTGTAAGACAAATCTATTTAGCAAATCACTAAAATGCTGCTTTTACTAAAAAAAACCTACTGTTAACTTGATTAGGCTTTTAAAGGTATAAGAAAAACAACTGGCTATTAAAAAAATATAAATGGGCTTCAGACCGTCATAGTCTTAATTTATAACATCCCAATTCGATCAAAAAAATATCATCATCATTACAGTAAAAACGAGAATTTATCAAAGAAATTTTTACAATTTTTTAAAATTAAGGATTAAGTACAATATACAAGATATTGTTTGAATAGAATTTGCCAAACCTATAACAATAAAAAAAATAAATTAAAAAAAAAACCAGAGTAAATTAGGATTAGTATAAAATATCTGACCATGCAAAGCACAACATTATTACATATCATTAAAAAAACAAACAGGAGATCAAATAAAATAATTTCACGTATGATACAATGATGGGAAAAAGAGAAATGTACAACTTTAAAAAAAAACAGGCTTTAATTTAACTCATAAAAATATTGTTATCTTTTTTTTTCTTATTAGTTTTAAAATGAATCTGCATACAATATTTCAACATATAATGTTGATAAATAAAAAATATTTCACAATCAGATTTTGTGTATATACTTCAACTCAATGAAATCACAGGGCAGGACCAAAAAAAAAATATTTCTATACTTCTATAGTTCTGTGACATTACAGAACAAAAAAAATTACAACCTCATATGGTGCCCCCAACCCCAAAAAAAAAAAAAAAAAAAATTTTTTTACAAATTATCAACATTGTATCAATCTTTAACCAACTTGTATATGTGATGCTGCGCACCATGCTCGCTGGTGGAAACTTCAAAGACAAAGGCGATACATAAGAGAGTTTCCTGAGTATCACGATTAGTGACAACCTGAAGATAGGATAAAGAGTTCTGCTCTTAATGTGATAGTCTTAAGAAAAATAATTTATTTCTTGAGTACAGATAAATCACAAGGGACTATTATAGAGATAACAGACAACAAAAACATGCCTACCTGTAATATTGTAAAGTTTTCTAAAACACTGTTCATCATATATTTTTCCGGTAGGTGCTTAAGTTTATGTATAAAGTTGATCATGTATTCGCACATAGGAGACCGGTGTATTCTATAGATATATCTGCCATTTTCAACCCTTGCATACTCTGTCTAAATTTAAATAATAAATCAAGTTAGAGCACGTTAGCAGAGTTAAACAGCAAAAGTAAAATAGGTTAAAATCAATGAGGTAAACAAAAAGAAAGAAAATTAAATGTCAGTTTAGATGATAATTTCTTTTTACTTACCTCTACTTTTTCTACAACCTGTTTCCCGAACGAACAAACTTTTGTGGACACCTGAATTGTTAAGTTCTCATTATTTTCATATCTGAAAAAAAAGTATAAAATAGCTTGAATTAACTAAAAATCATTTTCTTTGACATTTTAGACAGGTAAAAAAAAGTCTGTAAAAATTACATATTAGCAAGAAAAAAAGTTATAATAGTATTTTAAAAACTGTGATTCACCCCTTTATTGATGTTATATAAACAATTTTTATATACACTGCGAAGTCTTTTATGCAGATTTGAAGTAGTACTAAAGGGAATTTGTGGATGATTATGTAAAGACAGTTATGTAAATTCAAGAATCACTTTCAACTTCATGTAAGTGACTTGGTTTTACTGAAGAAGTTGCAGTTGTCCTCTTAGTCTATGTAGTTTACATACATTTTACAGATGCTGAATTTAAAAAAAAATATTTTTGGATTAAAAAATGATTACAACTGATGGAAAATTCAACAAACACTTGCCCTTTCTGGCCAGACCAGCAGGATGTGTTTACATAAACTCAACGATACGAATTACTAGGAGAATATGTGTGACATAAAATAGTCAACATACAATTACAGAAACAGATTACTTTTATCCCATTGAGTTTCTCAACTAACTTTAATCTTTCAGGTGTTCCACCTCATAAACTAAAACCAGATATACCTGAGATTCTGTTAAGAAATCTTGGACAATCTAAAGGTTTATGTAAAGGTGCTAAACTAATAATGATCACTTAAACATTATTTATGCAACAGTTTTCAGTTATATATTTCCTTTTAAACTGCAGAGATAGCGGTTTCTAATAAGACCAGCTTTTGTAATGACAATTGATAAATCACAAGGTCAGACACTTGATAATGTTGTGATTTACTTATAATAGCAATTATTGACAAATGGACAACTGTATATTGCATTGTCACGTTTAAGATTAAAATAATATCAAAATGTTCACAAGTTTAAATGGAAATTTATTCCAAAAAAATTGTTTATAAAGAAGCAATAATGTAAAGACATAACTGTTTTGAATAGCATTACAATAAATGAACGATCTAATTTGAAAACAATAAGACATTTTTCTCATACACTTCGCTGAAAAATGTACAGCATCTATTATGGCTATTAAAATTACATTAATGAATTATCTGATGTGAACAAATTGGGCAAATCTTCTGTACACTTAGCTGAAAAATTTAGAACGTCTTGAATTAAAATTTTTTTTTTAGAGATATCAACATTTTTAAAAATAAAATAATTATAAAATGAGAAAATAAAGATACTTCCAACCAACACTTTGGTGTGAAATTTACCATGTATACTATAGCTATTAATGCAAAATAATTTTATGTAGCGTTCAACATACTTAATAAAGGAGGTTCAAAATTTAAGACAATTGCACCCTTCTGATTTACACTTGGTTGTAAAATTTGTATAAGGGGATTCCCGAGTATATATACTATAAAGTCTTTTTTAATGCGATCTTTTTTAAAGCGTAATTTAAAGCTATGCAGTTATTTAAAGAGAAAATCGATTTCTGAAATTTTTTTATTTTTGACCTTTTTTTTGTGGAAGATAATGTCAAGGTAGTCACAGAAATTCAAGAAACAATTTTAATTTCACAATATAATAAAGACAGGACAGAAATTATTGGATTGCTGCACTTAAGTTCTTTGAAGAAAGAAATGGTCACTGTAGTTTACATTGTTGGATCTTGTCAGGGCCCTTAATCTTCACTCCTTCGTCACTATTTCAGATATGTTAACATTCAGCCACTTAGATAACAAACCCCATTAATACTCCACATTGAACACTTCAACTGTCCAATCAGTAAAGATACAGCGTATTCACAAGAACAAATAATATAGTTTAATCCTTAATATATATATATATATATATATATATATATATATATATATATATATATATAATGATCACAGAAATAACAATAAGTCCAGATACATAGTGTCATCAACAGCCCAACTTCTGCAACCGACCGCTGGCTGTTACACATCAATTTCTGGTCACCACTAGTCCGTGTTACCCTCGTCAACCCCCCGTCCAGTATCATGAACTCTTTTTATGATCAAAACACGCCATACCCTTTGACAAGTCAACTAACCTAACACAGCTCTCACAACCAATACACAACAACATACATTTTACAGATACTGAATATTTTAAAAACATGACTAGGGATTAAAAGAATAATTACAACTTCAACAAACAGTTCATAAATGTTATGCGAAAAGAAAAACTTATTTTATATGATTCCTGGAAAATAAATTTTGTGAGTTTATCTTCCCAATTAAGTGGCGAAAAAATTGCAAAATATTAACAACGATGAGCCATCTTATAATTTATATTACAATTCTTAGGGCCGCATTGTTTTTTAAATCAATGTATTATGGCTAAATACACCAATGTTAAACGTTTAAAATAGTGAAATTTTGAAGGAATTCCTTGAGGAAAAGTACTTTTTGAAATCCCTGACACTTTTAATGCTAATTTTTGAAGTTAGGTGAAATGAGAAAATTTTTAATGCAAAATCAAAACTATTACCAAATCTCAATAGAAATAAATAATTTTAACTATAAAATATTTATAAACTTACTGGCTTGTTACTCCGTAGAAAGCACCACTTTCATCAGTAAGATTAGTGTTGATGTCAGCCTGAACAAAGGAGGAATATTTTTTACCTTCCACTTATTACATACAAATTATATTTCAGCAGAAGTCAAAATTTCAATATAGATACATGTAGAAAAAGAAAACTTTTTTGCCTTTGTTAAAAATTTTTACAGCCATTTTAAAAATAAAATATTTCAGAAATTTAGTTTGAGAAAATTATGTTCCTTTTTAAAAATAAATAAATAGAAAAAATGATATCTTAGTCAAGTTACTCAAACAGTTTTTCCATTTTTTGTTTTTAATTTACAGCAAGCAAGAAATCTGAATTTTTTTAAATAATTATTTCACAACATATCAAAGCCATTACTTATTAAAACTTTAAATGAGATTATTTATTCATATCACTCACCCAAAATTTGACTAAAAAGAAAGCAGAAGCTGGACCTTTATCATAAAGCTCTTTCAAGCCACCTTTTTTCTCAGGGAATTTGTCATATATCTGCCGAATATCTATAGCCTGCAAAAAAAGAAACAGTATGTAATATGGCCCTAAACTGATACAGGAAAAAAAAAAAAAAGATAGCATTTAACACAAGGTATACTAATTAAACTTACTTCTAACAAAGGGTCGTTGTAAGTAGCAGTTGATCCTATATGAACAAATAAATGCTTGTGGTACTGAAAAAATGAATCACATGTATAAAGATTGATTTAAATCATTAAATCAATTCAAAGTTGTCAAGAAGGTCCAACCAGAAGTTCTGAAACTATTTCTATTAAGATTTACGGCTAACTTTTAAAAAAAAAAACTGGTTATTGGAAACAATGGGAAATAGTCCAAAAAATGTACTGAAGGACGCACACATGGTCACACTGAAATCCCACAATTGGACCCAAGTTTGAGAGTCGACCTGTCAATGCATTATCAGCAAGAAACAGTAATTTAACAGCTATGATACAAGAAGGTAAAGTATATTTTCAGCAACAGTGATTTTTAAATCATCTATATGCTTTCATTTTTAGGAAAACTAAAGTTCAAACATGTTAACAATGCCACTAAACACAAAGATATGAATTAAAAGACTTTTTCATGCTGCATGGAAATGTATGTATAATAGAGTATATTCTATTTTCAGAAGTTATAGACTTTGCTATCAAAAGCATTAAAATAAACACACCAAACAACAAGAGAATATTGGTTACTTACTGAATCTGGATCTCTCTGTTGCTCTAAGAAAGCAGAAAATTCAACAAGCCTGAGTTTTGGACCAGCGATAGAACGACCCTGCCAAGGTGGAGGTGCCATCTCACCAGAAATGGACGGAAGTTTTGATTCAAAGCCATAACCATGAACAAATGGCTTGACACTTTAAAAAAAAAAAATAAAGGAAATTTAACTTTTCATTTCTTTTTCTACAAAGTATTTTAGTAAAGGATCTAGATAAAAAAGTCCCAAGTAACAAATATTTCAAAACAAATACTTACTCTCCCTGTGAAAGACCTGGCTGCCATATCTGTGGATTTGAGAAATAAAAAAATTAAATTACATTTTAAGTAATTAAAAAGTTAATCCTTTTTTTTAATCTGGAATTATACAAGTGAACGCTCGATAAGTTGAAAAAAAACTTAAATTTGATACATTAACTACCAAGTGAAAAAAAAAACATTTTAAAAAGTAGAGCTATTGTGTACTAACAGCCGGAGTGCTTGTGTAGGGCGGCCTAACAGGTCCGCCGGGCATGTTTGGTGGAAGACCTAAACTACCAGCAAGTGCTTTATTGTGTATAGCTGAGGCTGAGACAATTTGTGCCGAAGACATGGATGCCATTTGTTGGAGGGCTTTATCCCTGGCAGCTTGGTCTTGGAGATTTGTCTATAGGAAAACAAGTAAATTTTTTTTTTTGGTGTTAAAAAAAGAGGTAAGATATGTCTACTTAAGTTAAAGAATTTGAAATATTGTATTTCCTTGAAAGAAAAATGTGTTTTAGCCAAGAATGTAAAAAGTATCAAAAAAGTATTCCAGTTAATTAATAATTCCAAAGAAAAAAAAATGCCACATTAAATAGTGCAAATTCTACAAAGAGGCAAAGAAATATTAATTACAAACACTATGTTAGGAATGTAATGAACAAGCAAGCTTATAAAAAGCTGCATAGGTGTACTTTCATGAGTTTTCTAAGAAAGAGTTATGTTCAGATGGTTGTTACAGTAAATTTAGGAATATTTTACAGCTTAATGATAGTAAAAGTAAATTAGGTCTTGAATCACTCACACTTACTGTGACCTTGAGCTGCGCTTGGATTTCTTTAGCCTTCCTGCGAGCTAATACTTGTATGTGGCTAGATACCTGCTTACGAGTTCTTGTCTTACCAGTACGGAGCTTTATGTAACGAGCTATCAATTCATTACGTCCTGAAAAACAGAAAAGAACCGAATTAAAGTGTTTCTATTACAATGACCCATTAATAATAATAGATTTTTTAATTTTAATTCTCAATGAAAATGCTCTCAATCAAATTATGGATTTTTATAAAATATTGAAAAGACAGAACAAACAAAAACAACCATGTATGGTTTGCCCAAAGGTTTTTTTAAAAAACTTCTTTATAAAATAAACAATTTAGTTTCATTCTGGCAATTCAGATTTTGAAAATAATAATTTCACAGTATATAATGTACCAACAACATTTTTCACCCATTCAATTCTTTTTGGAATCAAATGCACAGTCGACCATACCAGCTTTAGAAGCTTCTTTCTTTTGTCATTTTTATAGGCTAAATATAAGCTATTTAGTTTTTATAAATAAATGTACAAGTATTATAAAAGATGATATCTTTAACATCTTAAGTCTTATTTACTCACTTTGTCTAAAATATTTGAACAAACTAGTTTAACAGTGACTAAAGAAAGATTTAATTTATATTAAGAAAGTGTTAATTCACACCACATACCTAATGTGTAGAAAAATCATTTCATTCATCACTGATCACATTTTTACATTTGCATATAACTTATTTGGAGATATTTTGTTAAAACAGTATTTCTGTTTCTCATTTTCAAAATCAAACCAGTGCTTTATAGAAGTAAATTATAACAAATGTTTGAAAAAATATTTGATTACGCCATTTCATCAATAATTTTGTGAAAGTATGATGATGGCACCAACTATATTCTCTTTCACAGAATTATTTATATTTTTTTTTTTGTTGATATGTAGATAGACATACATACAGAAGTTTACATTTAATAATAGATAGAAACAAACCTACTAGCAGAAGTTTACCTATGGGTATTAGCGATAAACAAGGGTCAAATGTATTTTAATATGTAACGTTTATAAAAGATCATTTATTAAATTTTATTATTATTTTTCCCAAAAAAAAAAAAAAACACAAGCAAAAAGAAATGTTACTTCTTAACAACCTTTCTTTAGTTTTTTTAATTTTAATACAATTTTTCTTTATTTTAATCTGAGTTGTAGAGAAACAAACTGATTTTGTTTATTTGAAACATATCAATATTCATGGTCTTTGGGCTGTCAGAGTGATTAGTTTCAAATGAATGCACCATTTTATGGTTGTTTTGGTTAAGGTACACAAGTGTGGCTTTCACAGGACTGTATAGGAAACTCAGGGAAATAAAGAGCTCTTGTACTCCTTAAATGTCAGAATGACCCAAATCTACACAATAATGTTTTTTTTTAAGCCTTGGCACACCTTAAATATCAAGTTGCAGCGATGCCTATGGGGGAAAAAAAAGTCCTGCACATGGCTATATATATATATATATATATATTTAAAGTTGACTACTACTAATAAAATATAATAAATATTTAACTTGAGAAGGTTATATAGAACAGGCCAGCCATATACATATAAATATATATATAATCAAGTGTAGAGCTATTGTAGGTGGGGGAGGGAAGGGAATTTCTTGCAGCTGGCTTCTTGATTCTGTGTCAAACCAGTTTCAGGCCAAGCCTACCTGTACGAATCAGACGGGTAGGGAGGGGGGGGCACCTCATTTCTTTTTTTTTTTTACCTCCTAATTTCTATATGAATAGGTTAAGGCGCTAAAGAGATAAATGACTCATCGGTTTGCGTAACATCCGGTTTACTTTTGCTGTAGTCTCACTCTCTTTGCTATTATGTCTCATTGGTTCGTAGCTTTGTATTCATGGGCAGAAAGCGCGCGGCGGGTGTGGGAGGGGACCGTTAACGCACATAATTCATTCAATGTACCACCAGATGACGAAAATAATGCGACTATTAACCTAGCCATATCTCGTGTACTAAACATGGTACACGGGGGTCGTGAAAAGCCCCCCCCCCCGTATCCAACAAAAGTAGCTCAAGGAGACGGCGCACTGTATACAAGCGAAGCCCTACACTGATGATCAAACCTAGCTGACCTCTGATGATCGAACGTTGTTGTAGATACCACAAGGCTTTAACGCCAGGGTTTCGGGCAAAGTGTCTTTGTGTCATTAGAACTCAACATACAATAAATGAAATTACACAATAAAAAGGGAAAATAATGAGTAACGAATTACGATGGTAATTAGGACTGCCTTTGAGTGGGTGACACAGGGGGTTCGGTCTAAAATGACTTTAAAAATTGGTGAGGGGAAAGGGGGGGAGGGGGTCAGAAGAGTCCCAGTTGTCATGGGGCCAGAAATTTGCCAACGGACAAGTAGAGTCACCCAGAGTTTACCCGTGTCCACCATCGGTGACACCCATGTCCACGGGATTAACACCTAATATCAAATGTGAGTAGTCTGGGTTGTGTGTGAGTGGGGGGGGGGACGACGACGAGTCACTAGAACGCGTAAATGTTTTATTGTGTGTTCTAAAGAAATTGTGAAATAACCTGGCTGCAGAGTTAGAGACGGGACATTGTGGTCGCATTAATATTAAAAAAAAAACACGTGACTAAAACATCTGCAACTAAAATAAGACCAATCGTCCTACAGATTTCCCACTTTCTGTTCACATACCAGATAAGACAAAGTACAACAACAAATGTAACCCCTTGCTAGAGACATCTCTCTCTTTTTTTAATCCCTCACAAATTGTGCGGCTAATATGGAGAGGGGGGGGGAGGATCCACGACCGTCCAGGAAAACTTTATTCCTGGACACCATTCAAATGTAAAATCGTGTGACGGCGTCAAGATCACATTTGTAGAAATTGATTCCAATAAGGAGTCTTTACAAGTAAACCAAGTTGGAAACCATTGGTTACATTCAGAATACGACAATGGTGGCGAGGGTACGGCACGCGTGCCACAGTCAACACGCTGAGCCTCATCAGTCGGCACGCGACTAAAATATTAATTCTTTTAATTTAAATTGGAGTTTTGGCATTTTGCTACTTCTTAATCTTAATCCTTCTTGTGCCATTAGACGTCACATAGGGCTCTCAGCGTGCCTCTTCAGTTCTGTCTGTTTTGAGCTAGCTTTTCTATTGTTTTTAGGCAGTCAATATTGGCATTTTTTGCCTCTTTGATTAGAGTTCTTTTCAGTGTTTCGCGAGGTCTTCCCCTTTTCCTTCTTCCTGTTGGCTCCCAGCTAAGCGATTGTTTCACTATTCTTCTGTTGTCTCTCCGCATCACATGTCCCACGAATTGCCATCTTCTTCTTTTGATCACGATTGAGATATAGGGCTGTCCTGCAGTGTCTCTAATTTCTTTGTTGGTTTTGCTACAAATAACCAATTTTGGGGCGCACGCCACCAAAAAGGGGTTTCGCCACCGCTGGAATATGACAATACAAGAGCTCCTTCAAAAAAGGCCACATTAGTAGAACAGGCACACACACACGCTAAGGGAATCAGCTTAAAGTAAAAATAATCTTACAGGAAATCATTAACATAAGACGACTGCCGTTTGATTCTAAAACATTATACAGTTACAGGATGTGTCAAAACAAAAACATTGACGAGGGTGAACATAATAAAGTTTTTTTTTTTAAAAAAAAAAGGCGCTGACATTAACTTTAATCTGCCGTAGTTTAAACTAATTTATTAAAACAATGATTGAATTAAAATAAAGGTTATTCTCAGGAGACAAAGCTTAGCGGCTACAGCAAGCCCCCCCCCCATTTCAGATTTAAAAAAAAAACGTACAGGGTCATAGAGATGGGTATTAACTAACCAAAAGTGACATTGTTTGCTCAAGTCTCTTATCACGCCCAGGCTACACCTCGGGAGTGCGATAGACCAAACAGTCGATTGTTGTATTTTTTAAGGAGAGTTAGCAATAGGCCGTAGGCTAACTGAAAAACAATGAGCTGTATTGTTAGATATGATTCACACATTGGTGACAGGCAGGTCCGTATAGAATGGTGTGTGTGTGTGGGGGGGTGTGAGAATGTCATGCTTTTGTTCAGAAGCTATTCCAGAGGTTGAAAGTTTTCCTAATGAAACAAAAACACAAGCAGAAGAAAGAGACCGAGTATAAATACATGAACTAAATTAGTGATTGTCTTCTGTCTAACGGGCCCGTGAGATAACGCCCCCCCATTCCATCAGAATGTAGACAATATGGGGACCGCTGCACACATTGATATATTTATAGTCTGCGTTTTTTTTTGGGCCACGTGATATATACACTGATATGGACCGAAGAGCTAAAAAGTCTACCCACCAGAACGAGAAATCAACGGCTTGTACACAGGGGACTGCCCATCTGGATAATTTAATCTGGTCGTCCAGTTACTAAAAAGTTTGATGTTTGATAATATTTAATATAATCTAGATCCCCCCTCTCCTAAACATTTTGTGGATAATTCTTTAAAAAACAACAACAACAACCGGTTGTGAGGGGTCAACAGATAAGACGGCACCGAAACCTATTCTCTGCCGCTACCATCTGACCACCATACGCGCGTCAGATATTAGCGGATACAGCAGTCGAGACTTGGTCACTTGTACAACAGGTGTGTGTGTGTGTGTGGGGGGGTGAATCCGTGGTCTGGGGGAAACTCGTTCGGCTCAACTGAAAAAGGTGGCATTGTTGACTACCTGAGACACGATCCAGGTGAGAAAAGACAACAATATCTGCAGCTAGGTTGGTCACTCCCCCCCCCTTCCCCGTGCCTTTCCAGGGTCAAGCTTTTTAGGGTTGGGTAGCTGACCAATACCTCTAAATAAACACAATGACCAATACCTCTAAATAAACACAACGAAATTAAGTGGGTTTTACTTTTAACATTTGACTTTCACCCATTTGTTAAAATTTTCAGCCCCAAGAAAAAAAACAAAACAAAGGGAGATCACAGTGTAGATAGTAACACACTTTTAACTGCCCATCAAATAAAATCTTTCATAGATCAAAGAGAGGGAAAAAAAGCATGATGGGAAAATAATCACCTATCGCAACCAAAATGTATACAATTTATTGTCCCCCCCCTCTCTTTCTCTCCCCCTTTCCCTACCTTTATTTGGTCTAAATCACAAAGAGAAATACAAAAAAAAGGTAAAAATACAAAAAGAACAAGAAAAAAAAATCAAAATAATGCAGAAATTTCAAGTTACATTTTAACATCTTCAAGTTACTGGAGCTTAGGCATGTGTGTGTGTGGTGGAGGTGGTAGAATGGATAGGGTGATGAAGGGATAATCTCCAACCCCAGAACTCTAGAGGAGGCTCCACACAACATAATATAAGTCATTGGTCCTTATGTTTGCTAATTCCTTTTGTACAAACAACTAGCAAGGCCCCTGTCTCTGCCCTCCCCCCTCCTTTCCATCTTCCCTTTTTGTCCCATTTTTCCATTTTTTTTGTATCTTAAGTGGTTAAAGCATAAAGGTTAAGCCCAGGGATTGAAAATGACACCATGCACCCACCCCCCCCACACACTCTCAACATTTACATAATGACAGTAGGTCAGCTGACAAAGTTTATATTTTGAAATTCTGTTTTTTTGTTGTTTTTTTTTAAAGTATTTTAAAACAAGGTTAAAAATTAAGACCATTGCTTTGAATGGTTTATTAAAAACTAAACACAATGGAAAAAGAGAAGCAAATTAGGAATAAGATAAATAATAATTTTGAATTCATATTAAAAAAGCTTGATTTAGTACTGTTAAGTGGTTCAAAGAAAACAGTTTTAAATAATTCAACCACCAAACTGATAAGGTGATGATTTCAATAGCAAATGTATGTGAAGGAATAAAGTAAAAAGTTACAAAATAAAATCATTGTTAAAACAGAAATACAAAAGAAAGACAGGCATGTGTTTTGATTTTAAAATGGAAACTAACAAATTAAATTGAATAAGCAACTTCAAATTTTAGGGAAATACCATTTGCATATTTCTAAAATAGAATGTAAATTTAAAAAATGCATAATGAAGGTATTTGAATGTTATTACTTTAAAAAAAAAATGTAAACACAAATTTATTGGAATATGTTTTGTCAATAATGTGTTAATTGTGATGTTCAATAATGATGACAAAAAGCTATATTTTTATCTTACAAAAAAATGGACTGTCATAAATATAGCAGCATAATTAGTTATTTCATAAAATTATATTCAGGAAAATAAAGTTTGTGCTGCCAATAACTACAGTATACTACAAACTTGAACATAAGAGACTTCCAGATTGTAGAGGAGGAAAATTATAAAAATTATTACATAGCTTTGCTGGACAGCGTTAAGATTATAAGATGTGCCATCAAGCCTGCCCCCATTTTTAGAGTGGGGGCGGGGGGGGGGGGGGGAGTTGTCTTATAGTCCAAAAAAAAAAACGGAATTTTAAACTAACAATATTCTAAGAAAGATAAGGATTACTATTACTGTACCTATCTGTTACAGTGCCCCAGAACTCTGCCATATGACAAAAGGGGCTAAATGATTATGATGAATAAAACTCACCATACATTTTTCCTTCGTCTGATAAAATAATTTTCCGCCTTCCGCATGGTGGATATATGGCAAGTGCTTCCTGAAAACTTTGTTCAATGTCAGGGCTCCATACCCCTTCAGCGTCTGAAAGTTCATCTCCTGAGTTGCCTTTACCTTCACTACAATTACTCAGTGTGTCATGAGCCCCTGGGTTAGGGTTCTCACCCGCTGTGGTACTCCATGCGGATGACATGCCTTATCCGCAACCTGAAATTTCATTATTAAAGTTAAAAACATTTTTTTAAATGCATCAAACATAGCAAATAAATAATTTTCTTTTTACATACCAATAATGATTATTGAATCAGTGTAACAAGCCATTACATTTTTTTTGAGTACTTCATTCATCATTAATATCTAATTTACTAACAAGTAATAATAAAATATCACATAAATAATGATATAACACAATGTCTTGCCAATGTTTATAAAAAATGCTTAAACCCTAAAGAAGTTTTTAACTAATTTTGAGCAACAAAGAAATTAATGGGAAACATCATTATAATTACCATTCTGTATTTTAGTAAAAATAAATTGTTCATGCACATTTTTAAAGAATTTTACATTTCGGAAAATAAAAATTAATAAATCAAATCTAGTATTTTCTACTGACTACTCAGCTCTGTATAATGTCTTGAGTGTTTATTTATAAATATTAATCATAATTGTTAAGTAATATAATATAATTTAAAAAAACCACAATTGAAAAACATGGCTAAATGTAAGTTGTAAAAGACTGTACATATGTGCAGTAGTGGTACATTCACACAATTATTATTACTACTGTGCACATAAATATAACTGATAAACAGTATCCTGAGTTTTCAATTTAAACTATTATAGCCTATATAAACAAAAATACTTAACATGATTTATTGATTATTTTCAGAGTGGTGGAGAAATCTTTAATATTCTATGTGTTAAATTTTAAATCATAGACAGTAAAACTTTTAAGAAAGATATCACCACTTAAGACGTCCTAGTTCGCTTTGTAAACCGGAAAACTAACCTGTGCACAGCAGCCATATTCAGCACCTTCATTTTAAGTCTTAACTAGGTCACACTTCGATTACCGTTATGTTTTGAATCAACTTCTGTCAATAAATAAATTAGACAGTAACTTAGAAACATCCCGCTGATCTTATTCACCAGTCCATAGCACCTATGAAAAGCAAGGTATGATATCCGGAAGTTCGATCTTCAAGAATGACAAGCATTTCAGAGATTTGAACCGCGCGAAGGCATAGCTGTCATTCCCATGGTTATATTTATTAAAGAAAGCAGAATTTTAAGTTAAAAAAAGTTTTACAAAGTTCAATACCAACCTTTAGAGGCCTCCAGAATGTGATTTTGGTGATTTAACGATAGATTGAATAAAATTTAAGAGTTCTGGAACTTCGTTGCTGGTATGCTAGGTATGACACAAAGAATCCAGACAACGTAGCTGAGTTCTGCGCATCTCTTTTGCGCAACGGCCAGCCGGACGCGTGATGAGAAAGTCGCGGTGGTTTGTAAACAAATACTGTTAAACGATTCTGCTAATTTTAATTAATTTATGATGAGCTTTGCCATTGTGTTTTAAAGAAACATATTTGTTTTTCTTTCATTAACATCATTTCCAAGTAATCAAAGTAGTGTTTCGATTAATTTTCCCCCTTTATTTGTTTTGGCTGTTGCTTCCCACTCCCTCCGCAAACTGTTATTAAAAGGAGCGGCGTTTCCAACAGGTCCTTTGATCCAATGATGCCTCCTATTGGCCTTTCCAGAAACCAAGCTGCCCTCAGCCCACTCTCGCATGAAGCCCGAACGGACGATTACTGATTATGCGTATGCAAATGGATAACATTTAAACCAAGACCAATTTGTTTATTATTTGAAACATACACAACGATAATTCAAAATTATGTACACAAAGTCAAAGAAATAAAACCTCATCCATTTTGCTTTTTTTTTGTTCTTGTTAATTTTTTGAAGTTATTCGCATATGTTATTAGTAAAACCTTAACATCTGAATATTTTATAATTAGATTTAAAAAAAAAGAGGAGGTCATTTTTTTATATAATGGAGGCAATGCTTGTTATTATTCGAATAAACAAAAAAAAAAACATTCAGTCAATTATTAAAATTCATTTTCTTAATGTGTTTTAGGCCCCCCGGGGGGGGGGGGGGGGGTAGAGGTGGGTGGGGGGGGGGGGGGGGGAAAAGGAAGGGGGGGGAAGGAGAAAAAAGGAAAAAAGAAGATATAGTCTAATAGTGTGATAAAATGTTTGGAATAATAATACACTTTTCCCTTGAGCTACCACAATGACAAAATGATTTGAAGCAATTGTTTAAAAAAAAAAATTTCATGTTATCTTTCTAGATCAAATAATTATTAGCATTTTTCCATTTGAATGAAATAAAAAAAAAAAAAGATAAAAAAACATTAAACTATCAAAGTATTATTAACGTTTTTTTCTCTCTAACTGATAACTGAATGTGTTGCTGCACATACAGCCCAATCAGACAAAGTGAGCCCCCCCCAACCCACTGACAAAGCCCCCCTTCCATTGCAGATTTATATTGCATTTGATGACACAGGGCCCGAACAGGTGCTTTAGTCAAGGGCCCCTATATATCTCAAAGTCTTTGTCTAGAAATCCCCCCCCCACACACACACGCTTAGGAACGGCTTTTCATTATAGTTTTTTTTTTTTTTTGTAAGTATAAACTTTACTACCATTAACAGGAGACATTTTAAAAGTAAGGTGAAGTTACTAAGGTAACTAAAGTGACCATCATCATGGTTTTTTAATGGAGGGGTGTGGGGAGGGGTCATCAGAACCGAGCGCGAGCCGGTAGGTACCGGTACTAAGTGATAGATTGCCTAACTTTTAACTACCAGTTCGCAAATTAATAATATACTTAATTAATAATAAACGTTAAAATACAAGAACAGTAATATTTCCCCCCCACAATGAAAAAGGTGACGGTACGCTGTACCGGTGCGTACCGGCACAAAAAAAAAGCACTGGTCTTCTTTATATATTCGCACAATGTACACACCGTAGAAAGTAAATTATAGACAACAGCAAGCGCAGCCTCAAGTTTAAATTTACTTCCTCGAAAGCCGCCCAATTTATGAATTATTCTATTGTGTATCAATAATTAGGGGCCGCAATATTGAAAAAGGAAAATAACAAAAGTGGCGGCATTTTTTTTTTCAGTCATTGATGGAGAACTTTTTTTAAACGCAGTGTAAATAGTGATGCGCTTTCTGAGTGATTTATATTATGTAGGGTGTTGAAGAGTTATAGTTTACTGACTTATTAAAATGAAAATTGAGATAATATCACTTGATAACTAAATCAATAACTTAATCTGAGTCAATGTTTTATTTATTCACCTGCAGAATCGCTAGGATGATTTTTTTTTTATGTTTAAAATGTTTAGGCGGTGTGGACAGAAGCGTATTTAACGACAGACCGGGGGGGGGGGGGGCTAAAGCCCAGGACCTGTAAGGGGGCCACAGAAAGCCCAAATTTTATAAGGAATCGTCAAACTTCCTTAGTAAAGTTCCCTTAGCCCTAAAGGGCCATCGGGGCAGATGAAGTGTAGAATTCATCTGTTTCTATAACCTCGGCATATGAAAGGATTGTGTGGTTAGCACAACGCCCAGCCGCCTTTACTTCCCCAACTTAAAGTCAGGTACCCATTTAAAGCTGGGTGGACTTGTGGGACGACTTTGAAACACATTTCACCTGGGAAAATTCAAACGACTTCTAGTCTGTCTCCGGGTGTATATCTACAACTTTCATTTTTTTTCTTCCCAATACCTTAATTAGAATCATCCATGTGACGTCATTGATGCATGCTGTTTAGTACGTTTTCAACAAATATACATGCTGGGGGGTGGGGGGGGGGGGCTCACATATAGAAAAAAGACAGTTTGACAGTTTGACAGTCTTTTTAGTAACTTTATATAGTAAAATATGTATTGATGATTTGGTCTGGGGGGGGCGGTCATCAACCCCCCTGGTTGCGCCACTGCCCCTTTCCCAAAAACTAATTTTATTAACATTTTATGGCAGCTATTCGCTAACACCACAGATCCATTTCTATGTATTTGTGGGGCCTAGACAGAGAATTCTATAGATTTTTTAGGGGCTTTAAGCAAACATACATTTCGGGCCCCAGTGGCGTAGCGAGCTTAACTCGTGCCCGGGGCACAATACCTTTTTAGCGCCCCCCCAATTCGAAAAGCATATAATATTATATGTAAGATATACCATTTAGCGCCTCTTTGTTTTGTTAGTAGCGCCCGGGGCATGATGCCCCCTTCACTACGCCGCTGTCGGGCCCCTCTTAGCATTAGATTTACGGTGAAATCATACTGGAAGGTTCACTAACAAGTCGTATATTTAGTATTTTGCCTTTCCATAAGAACGAATCTGTCCAGCATAGAACTGGCGGCGCCAGGGCAAAGATCAAGGGAAATTTCATTTTCTTTTAGATGTCTACCCATCTACTGCTCACTCCTGTAAAATTTTTCTGGGAAGGAGGGAGGGAAGGGAGAGAGGGGGGGGGAAGAGAAAGAGAGAGAGAGAGAGAGGAATTGCCAAAATTGTTGTGTATCACATTGCTTTAAGATAAATGTACCCTTTTATTGCATGCAAATAAACCCTTTTTTACGCGTCTTATTTTAAATCTTAATTAAACGTCAAATTACGCTTCTTAAATAAACAGAAAACCTTTTTTTAAACCCGGGCTCTGCCCAGGTACTTGCAACTAATTTTAAAATATGCCACAACAACTCTCAATTATGTGATTACTGTAAAATGTCAATTAATTATAATTTCTTTCAAATATTAAATTTAAGAAATAAATCAAATGAATTATGAAAAAGAAAATGATACATACAAACTAAAATGAATATACAAAGGTGAAAAAGTTAAACAAAGTTAAAATTTTATGGGGGGGGGGGGGCAGACTGGAAATTCAAGGGGGGGCGCCCCCCTTATATATATATATATTAGATAAAAATCATCTCTCAATTGAATTAGTTTTGATAAACATTTTGTAACAGAGAGTCTGCATTTCAAAAAAAATTCTAAATTGCAAAACAACATACCGTTGGTTGAGCTTGTAACATGTACAAAACAAGCAAATCGAGTTAGGTAAACACTTTTTTTTTTTATTTCGTTTTATTTAACTTAATACACCCCCCAGCCATATTGTGCCAGTTAGGCTGGCTATGCATACAGTGCAGGTATCAAGTTAGCAAGCAATCAACAACTTAAGTCCAGGGTTTTTTTTGCCTTGTAGCGCGCCGGATCTGCGATCCGGCACCTCTGAAATGCAACCCGGCACCTCAAAATAACGATCCGGCTACCAAATAGTTTTCTTCATTTGGTAAAAAGTTAAAAACTTCAGAGCAAAATTTAGAGACCCACCACCTCTTATTGAGCAAAAAAAACCCTGCTTAAGTCACCTCACTATGAGCCAGTTATTAAACTGCTCAAGAGTCTTTCTCAGGTTTATAATTAACTCCACGTGAAGTGTTTGATTGGATGTTACACTGGCGCGCGATGCATTTTTCATAAATACATGAAAAGACCTTGAGACTCAAATTGATGCCTACATCTGACCTGCTTGTATTCATCAACACTGTATAAAAAACAACTTAACAAATTGCCTATAAACTAGCCATTCATGTCTCATGTCACTGACCTGGTAAATATAGGCTAGTGATACATGTGGTTGGTTGCACACTTTACACCCCCCCCCCGGCCTTCCTCCCTCCAGAGCCGTTATTACTTTGTTATTACCGATAGGCAAATTAGGCAACAATACTAGCCCCCCCCCCCAAGATAAAAAGTATTAACTCTATTAAATGTTTGGAGGTCTCCACCCAAGGCCCCGACATACACAGGGGCGGCTCTGCTTCGACTTTCAATATCTCATTCCTGATTGGTCAGAAATTATTGCCTTGGCTAGTGGTCACACACTTCACCACACACACACACACACACGACAGTCAAGCAGTGACAAAATAAATATATAAAAAAAAAAGAATCTCAGGGGCGGCCACACATACAACAAAAAAACACACAACAGTAGCCATGTTTGTGTTATATATGTAGCAATACTATTATTTCATACATACAAATATGGCTTTATTATCTTACAGATGTAAATAAATATTTAGCGATGCTAGTCTATTTATACTAATAATACATTGTGTACAATGTAACACATGATGCCAACAAAAATACTGGTTGCCTGACATTAACTTAAGAGAATATAATAGGGTGTATTAAATAGGATACAAATAACACCTGTAATGCATCTTAATGGGCCAAACTAAAAAGTAATGTATCTAATCCATTGTTGACCCAGGTGTTCAACTCCATCTCGTAAAACTGCTAATTCCTAGAACTGAAGTTATATTAATGCAGTTTATGTTGTGACTACTCCAACTCCCCCCCAAAAAAAAAAACTTGTCAGAGCCTGCAATATGCACAGGGCCCCTCCCCACAGACTCGTGTCTCCCGGAGGTCAGGTGGTGGAGGTGACTGCTGTGTCTGCAATGCAACTGATTGGGATTACATCTCACCCCCCCCCCATCATCATTGTGCCCCTACACATTTCTATTTTCTAAAGGGAGGAAGGATCGACTCCATGGGTTGACTTCAGTGAGGGTCGATGTAAGGAAGAAACTACTTAAAGCAATCGTCAGAAACCCCAAGGCCCCTCTCGCTTCTGAAATAATTTATTTTTGGTGTTAAACTGGAGGAAAATAAGGTGTGTGTGTGTGGGGGGTGGCCCAATGGTCATAGCTTGTCAGGGGCCCCTAGATTTTCTGGCTGCGTCAGTGCTGCATCAGATAGTTCTCTGAGATAAATAGTGAGGAGGAGAATAATATTATGTGGAACAACGAGGCACGGGTCGGGACAAACTTTAACCAAATGTAACTGGTACTTATAATTACTACACTACAGACATTTTCTACATAAAAAAAAAATCACAGAGAAGCAGTATATATATATAAATATAGGCATAACATAAATAGCACCTTTGACTGAAACAAGGCAGTGTGTATATATATATAAGTATTTACAAGTTAAATACATGCAACTGAAATCTTTGAGTAGTGGGGGGAAAACAGACTATTTCATTTGGACACAAACAGAATGACAGCACAATAGGGTGCAAAATTATCCCATTAGTTACAATAAAGAAATGTGATTAATCCTATACAGTAACTAGTTTACAGTACCACACACACATATATTTTACTGTACAACACGTTTACACTAAAGACTACATAACCTGTAACATGTTTACTTAATTATGGCATGAAGTATGAATTAGCCTATGATGCTTGCCAGTGTCATATTTATTTTTATAAAACATACAATAGAAACATTGACGTAATTATGGGTAAGGTGAACATTGAATACATCATCTGATGGAGTTCTATTTTGATAACCCTTATTAAAGAAATTGGCTTAATTAGCCTAGGCTTATTTATGAGTTCAGCTTCCGGTGAGTATTAATGCAACCAGTGTCCTATTTTATACAACTCAATTAAAAAAAAAAAAGTACATGTCTGGTTTTGAACTTATGCTTTAGTTTAACAGTAAGTAGACTATTGTGGTCATTTAAAAACTTGTCCATGTGTATACAGAGATGGTCCTATTGATAGGCAAACTGTCTAGCCTCTCCCCACCCCCCCCCCTTCCCAGCTACTGGGGGCTTCATTGTCTTTTTTTCGCCAGTTACCCAGCCACAAGTGAGAGCAATCTAAAGCTAAATTGAACTTAATGGGTGTGTTTGTGTGTGAGTGAAAAAGGAAGGGTGGATGGGGGGGGGGGTTCGGGTGGCCCGGCAAGGGCCCAAGTTTTTAAAAGATTTGTAGGGCTCCATGTTTGTAAGTGTCTGTCCTGACAGCATTTTTTTTTGCCCCAAGGGTTCCCAAATTTACTTTCACCTAGGGCACCCCAAAAAATATGCAAGAAAGTCTCTAGGTGTAGTTCATGTTCTGATGTTTAACTCATGCAGTTGTCATCTGTTCATCTAGTACAAACAGTACACACTGTGTGTGTGTGTGTATATATATATATATAAATGATTAACAAGTCAATTTGACTACTGCAGCTAAAAAAAGCCCACACTCTTATAAGATGTACACACACAAACGCACACACACACACACACAGACAGGCACAGTATGGAGAGTAGATGTGACACTTGATACAAGGTGTGGGGTTTGCCCCGGCAACTGAACTAGGCCCTCACTGTACCGGCACATTCTGGCTAGGGTGAGTAGACTTGTACTTGGTGAAGATGTTGTACAGCACTCTCAAGGTGGACTTGAGATCTTGGTTCACAATATCTGTCCAGAATAATAATAATAATAATAATAATAATAATAATAATAAAAGCAAATAGATGGACACAACAGTGAGTGCAGAAAGACACAAGCAGCAATGAGATCATTTACAGTGAACAAGGCAGACACAGGAGAGGAGGAGGAGGAGGAGGAGGAGGGTGGGTTGTTTTGACTTCTTCAAGCACCATGCATTAGGTCCAATGCTGAACTAGGCCTTGGTATATTGTAAGCAACAATAAATTGGCTTATGAGCCAAAGCCGAGTACAGATAGGTCTTTGCGCGGGAGTGGCGGCAACAGACACAATACAGACGTCATCCGGCCCCTGTCTAGAGCCTGGCAGTTTGTCTGTTTATACAGGGCTGCCTCCACCCCCCCGCCCAATCCAACTGATCTTGGACCTCCCCCCCCCGACAATCTCTATTAAATGGGAGCAGGTCTGATCATACATATTTGTTAAAAGTCACTGTACAGACGACAACTAAACCCAACGGGACCCCAGTATGGTCTAAGAGCATGGGGGCCAGTAAGCCCTCCTCCCATGACATGTATTCGGTTAGCGCACCCTTTGATGCAAGCGAGCGCGCTTTTCATTAACAATGACAAGTGGATAAGTACTTTGTTTGCCCTGCAATGACAAATGGATAAGTACTTTGCTTACCCAGCAATGGCTAGTGGATAAGTACTTTGTTTACCCTGCAATGACTAGAGGATAAGTATTTTGTTTACCCTGCAATGACTAGTGGAAACTATGAATCTCTAAGACTGCACGCCATTCTTGTTTGATTACATGGAAACTAAATTCTGATCCATGAATATGTGTGTGTGTGTTTGTGTGTGTCCACGTGGTGTGTGTCGGCATTATAGTCATGAAGGAGAGCCCTTCTTCAAATTTTTTTTTATTTTAAATCCATTTATTTGGACGCTTCCACGGACATGTCAGTCACGTGACATTTGCTCGTACCTAGAGAACCTCTAGGAAGAAGAAAAAAAAAAACCTTAACTTTTTTTTTTACTACAACACCGTGTCCAACACAAAGCGAGACAACCCATCGTAAATACAGCACCAGAAGCGCCCCCCTTCCCCCCACACCTTCTCCATTCCCGTCACAACGCAACTAGAAGTGGAACAAAGCAACAAGTTTCGAGGACGATGGAGCCCCACACCCCCTCCCCTCCCCCGGACCTTCTTTCCTCATCACCACAACCTTTACACTCTCGGGGGGCACTCGTCTCTTGCACGTGAGGAATGCCCCCGGTGGAATGTGGACAGCGCGCGACAGGAATGTTCCATTCGTTTTCATGACGCTGTTCACCCCCTTTCCCTCATTTCCTCCCTTTTTGCTGAAGTCCACCTAACTGGGAAACAATGAGGACCTGGCCACGGGGAGAGGGTGGGGTGGGGGGACTCACACCATTTCAGTTTAACGACGACAACGACGTTCACAGGAATATAACGATTCATCCATTTCGACCATCGATTGTAACCTATTCACCAATCATTTCGGCAGTTTAGAGAAAAAAAAAAACCCACCACGCCTGAAATACACAAACAGGGTAACACATAAATTACAATAACAAACGAAAAAACAAGATACAGAATCACAGACCAACGCTGAAATGTTTTTAACGTATTTTCTTTTTAATAACAAAAGGTTGCATTTATCCGGAGTGTTCATTAAGCCGGGCCTCTGCCCTTTTTTTTTTCCCTCTCAAGGTTTTTCTCCTGGTCTCGTGGTATTCGCAACGGAGTTCCGGACATTCCCTCGGCGGACCCAGGGGAAGACGTCCCCACAGAAGCATCCAACATTCCTGAGTTGTGGCCCCCCGGTCCCAGTGTTAGCTTTACCCTGTTCATTATCTTTCCAGGCTGGGTTCATTTACTGCTGTAGTTCAAACGTTGCCTCGTGTATTGACATGCACAGTATAACCACAGCAGTTCCTGTAACAGTGTACACTCGGGGATGGCATTAGGCACACGCCCCGGGACAAATTTGTTCCATCCAAACTGGTGAAAACCCCCCTTTTTTTTTTGCTTTGTTTCGTGACCAAATCATTGCACAAGTTGATCAGTGAAACTGATTGTGGATTCAAAAGACATAATCTCCCGCCCTCTCCCCCTAACTTCCTATCCAAATGGGCGAAATGTAAAAAATTTTACATAACCAGTGTTTGGCTTAAAGAGTACTTTTTACGATGTTCAACAAATAGTGCTCATTTACACAGGCGTATTTTACCAGAGGCGCACCGGGCGTAAGTCAGCTAGGCCGACTTGCAAAGCCCAACTGTCTCATTTTTATTTGGGTGTGGTTGGGTGGATGGGGCCCGGGGGGGTATGTGCCATGATGGGCCTCAACCGACCTTAAATATAAAAAAAAAATATCACACGTGAATTGTATTTCCAAAATCCCGAAGAATTAATTGAAACAGAGAACACGAATACAAAAAAAAAATGAATTTCGTATAATGGGTTTAGTAATACCCGGTCAGTTTGTAGTGGGGGGCTCAATTCAGACGGCCATTAAAGTAATCTTCTACAAAATGAATATGCAGCAGGCGGGTGAGAGTGATTTGAAGCCCCCCCCCCACCCCCCGTCAAGGGCACTAGATTGGAGGACGGATGCGCCCGGTTCAAATGTATACAAAAAGGTGTCAAACAAAAAGGAAGACACATTCTGACATATTACAGCATCGTATTAGGACCATACCCCCTTTCCCCACAACCACCCACAGAATGCGCTATACGGTCACCTCTGCCAGTTGTAGCCCGATCGCAACAGCAATGACGGGGGGGAAATAAAATACCTAAAGGGGCAATAAATGATCTTGATCTCCCCCCCCCCCCACATTAGAGTCAAATTAAATTGGGGAAACACAAACAAAAATAGCCAAAAAGGAAGATGTTCCGAAACGGCCCATGTGTCCTAAGTTAATCTTTGTGTGTGTGTGTGTGTGTTTGTATGTGTGTACGGCGTGGTTGTCTAAAAAGATAGATCTAACCCCACGATTGTGTGTAATATGAGACGTCGAGAGGTCATGTTATGAGTGGACAAAAAAAAATATGTGCGGACAGATTCATATCCCCAATGGAAGCCGATCCACCGAAACAAGTCATAGATTTATGTGTGTGTGTGTGTGTGTGTGTGTCGCTGACTGACTGACTAGCTGTGTAGCGGCTGTCAAATCACCGACACAAGATATATATGTGTGTGTGTGTGTGTGTGTGTCGCTGACTGACTGACTAGCTGTGTAGCGGCTGTCAAATCACCGACACAAGATATAGATGTGTGTGTGTGTCGCTGACTGACTGACTAGCTGTGTAGCGGCTGTCAAGTCACCGACACAAGATATAGATGTGTGTGTGTGTGTGTCGCTGACTGACTGACTAGCTGTGTAGCGGCTGTCAAATCACCGACACAAGATATAGATGTGTGTGTGTGTGTGTCGCTGACTGACTGACTAGCTGTGTAGCGACTGTCAAATCACCGACACAAGATATAGATGTGTGTGTGTGTGTGTGTGTGTGTGTGTCGCTGACTGACTGACTAGCTGTGTAGCGGCTGTCAAGTCACCGACACAAGATATAGATGTGTGTGTGTGTGTGTGTCGCTGACTGACTGACTAGCTGTGTAGCGGCTGTCAAATCACCGACACAAGATATAGATGTGTGTGTGTGTGTGTGTCGCTGACTGACTGACTAGCTGTGTAGCGGCTGTCAAATCACCGACACAAGATATAGATGTGTGTGTGTGTGTCGCTGACTGACTGACTAGCTGTGTAGCGGCTGTCAAATCACCGACACAAGATATAGATGTGTGTGTGTGTCTCGCTGACTGACTGACTAGCTGTGTAGCGGCTGTCAAATCACCGACACAAGATATAGATGTGTGTGTGTGTCGCTGACTGACTGACTAGCTGTGTAGCGGCTGTCAAATCACCGACACAAGATATAGATGTGTGTGTGTGTGTGTCGCTGACTGACTGACTAGCTGTGTAGCGGCTGTCAAGTCACCGACACAAGATATAGATGTGTGTGTGTGTCGCTGACTGACTGACTAGCTGTGTAGCGGCTGTCAAATCACCGACACAAGATATAGATGTGTGTGTGTGTGTGTCGCTGACTGACTGACTAGCTGTGTAGCGGCTGTCAAGTCACCGACACAAGATATAGATGTGTGTGTGTGTGTGTGTGTCGCTGACTGACTAGCAGTGTAGCGGCTGTCAAATCACCGACACAAGATATATATGTGTGTGTGTGTGTGTGTGTGTCGCTGACTGACTGACTAGCTGTGTAGCGGCTGTCAAATCACCGACACAAGATATAGATGTGTGTGTGTGTCGCTGACTGACTGACTAGCTGTGTAGCGGCTGTCAAGTCACCGACACAAGATATAGATGTGTGTGTGTGTGTGTCGCTGACTGACTGACTAGCTGTGTAGCGGCTGTCAAATCACCGACACAAGATATAGATGTGTGTGTGTGTGTGTCGCTGACTGACTGACTAGCTGTGTAGCGACTGTCAAATCACCGACACAAGATATAGATGTGTGTGTGTGTGTGTGTGTGTGTGTGTCGCTGACTGACTGACTAGCTGTGTAGCGGCTGTCAAGTCACCGACACAAGATATAGATGTGTGTGTGTGTGTGTGTCGCTGACTGACTGACTAGCTGTGTAGCGGCTGTCAAATCACCGACACAAGATATAGATGTGTGTGTGTGTGTGTGTCGCTGACTGACTGACTAGCTGTGTAGCGGCTGTCAAATCACCGACACAAGATATAGATGTGTGTGTGTGTGTCGCTGACTGACTGACTAGCTGTGTAGCGGCTGTCAAATCACCGACACAAGATATAGATGTGTGTGTGTGTCGCTGACTGACTGACTAGCTGTGTAGCGGCTGTCAAATCACCGACACAAGATATAGATGTGTGTGTGTGTCGCTGACTGACTGACTAGCTGTGTAGCGGCTGTCAAATCACCGACACAAGATATAGATGTGTGTGTGTGTGTGTCGCTGACTGACTGACTAGCTGTGTAGCGGCTGTCAAGTCACCGACACAAGATATAGATGTGTGTGTGTGTCGCTGACTGACTGACTAGCTGTGTAGCGGCTGTCAAATCACCGACACAAGATATAGATGTGTGTGTGTGTGTGTCGCTGACTGACTGACTAGCTGTGTAGCGGCTGTCAAGTCACCGACACAAGATATAGATGTGTGTGTGTGTGTGTGTGTCGCTGACTGACTAGCTGTGTAGCGGCTGTCAAATCACCGACACAAGATATAGATGTGTGTGTATGTGTGTGTGTCGCTGTCTGACTGTGTAGCGGCTGTCAAGTCAATAGACAAACGGTCAAGTCATTACTGTCGTTTACACGTGACATATCACAAACACCACAGACGCGTCGGCGCAGCCATCAACACGTCCAGCATTGCATCACTCACCCCAGTCGGGGGAAAACTTTACACCACTTCACACCAGTGCTTCCCCGTGGGAGGAACAAAACAACAACAACAACGGAGGGAACCCAACACAGGGGTGGATCAAGTACAAATGAAACATTATAAAATAAAGTAATGCTGTGATGGGGATTGGGTGGGAGGGTGGGTGGAGGAAGCAACAACTGTTCAACAGAATTAAAATAAAACAATAACCGTTTGGGGATTTACCACCCCTCCCCCCCCCCCCGGGCCTTCACTTATTAAACTACGTGTCTAGCAAGGATTAACAAGCCACATGTAAAAGATGGGTACAGATACGGTTCTATAAATAAACATTTGGTAGTTAACATTAATCCAACCGTGTTTAACACCGAAAGCTACACAGCCTGACAGACCGGGGTACATTGCAGGGAGTGTGTGTGTGTGGGGGGGGGGGGCACGATGAAACATGCTCGCCTTTGAATTTGGGGGAAGAGAGGGGGGTAGGGGATGGATGAGTATACATATTAGGGGAGAGAGGTGGGGGGAAGGAGGATGTGTGTGCGTGTGTGTGTGTTAAACAGATTAACGGAGGCCAAGCGTACAGCGTACAAGTGTGTGTGTGTTTGTACACAGGCAGTAATCACGTGTTTGTGTGTGTATGTTTTGGTTGTGAAGAGATCTAGTGCTGGGGGGGGGGCGTGGTGGAAGATTAATGTGATGTATCTATGTAGGACACCTGCGCGGTGTCGTCATAACAACCACTCTGTCTTTAAGTACAGATGAATCAGATTTTTTTCCCAGTTCCTTATACCCCCCTCCCTCCCACCAACACACACGCGTAACAAGTGCAGTGCGTAAATCTACCAGATGCAATTGTTGGCAATTATCAAATACTGTACAAAGTAAACCTCCCAAACAACAAGCACAATATTTCATCATTTTAATCGCAACGAAATGGTATTACACGAAATAGAAATGACGCGGATGCATAGGCCTACACACACACACACAGTGCCGGCGGACTGGCTATTAGGTCAACTTGAGAATGAAGACAGGCGGGCGGGCCCTCTTGAAATATAAACATTGTCCCCAAACCCACCCTCTTACCGACTGTTTTCACCGGTCAACTAAATCAAATCCACACATATTTCATAACTGAACAACGCTGCACGGCGCATCAAAGGATATTCAACGTGCTGTGTTGAGGGAATCGTAGCATGATATTTAACAATTAACGTCATTGACAATGTCTACTTTCCAGGTGCTAGTCCCGATGAACACCACGAAACGTCCAAACAGGATGGCATAGAATGTTCACTAATGAATTAATATTTGTTATTACCAAAAGCGATTCATTTCAGTCAATGTTCATGTTTTGTTTCTTACTCGCTGCCCTTGTTACCCTAACCAAGCCCCCCTTTTGTGTCCCAGGCAGGGCTCGATTTACCACGGGGATAACCTCGGCACTGAGAACTGTCACCCCCCGGCTCTGCTTTAGCTAATATATCCCTGCCGGGGATGAAACCATAGACATTTATCTCCGGCTCTGCAGAAATGTTTGTTCATCCCCGGCACTGGTTTTTTTTTTCTTAAATCGAGCACTGGTCTAGGTCCCCCGTGTTGGTATCCGGACACTCCCCCCACTGGACATAACCACTACTTCTATTATAAAATCTATTATCTGGCACCCATTTTTATTATAAGATGTAATATGTAATACCGGCATGTAAGACGGCAGCTTATCTTTACAGGTGAAACAAATAAAATTAAAAGGTTTTAGCCCAATGTCAAGACTAACCGTATCTTTATTATACCTTTTTAGAGCATTTTCGAAAAAAAATGCTCTATTGTCCCCGTTTTGTCTGTCTGTCTGTCATCACCCTAGATCTCAACAACCATAAGTCCTAGACCCATGATGTATATATCATTTTGTAGGTCTTGGCCTGCCAAGTGTACATCAAAAGTTCATTTCGCGATCTGACCTCTGAGGGCCGTAAAAGGGGGCTTATAAAGTACCGTTTTTTACTATATAAGCTATATTAACAAAGGAGCGCCCTATATCTCAGCAACCATAAGTCCTAGACCCATGATGTATATATCATTTTGTAGGTCTTGGCCTGCCATGTGTACATCAAAAGTTCATTTCGCGATATGACCTCTGAGGGCCGGGCTTCAGGGCTCCGAAGGGGCTTATATATTATATATATATATAGCCCCATTCTACACCTTATACGTTCAATAACCCATTCATTTGGTGCGAAATACTGCAGCACGTAGTTTCACCAAGATTTATTAAGAAACTCATCAAATGAAATAGTAAGCTTGTGTTCTGAGTTAAATTGAAAGTATCAGAGCTATGCAACAATTGACGGAGTTTTCGGACGATTAAATGACTACAATTTCGAATGTTTTCAATTATGAGTCCTATTTCAGTAACCACAAACCACTTGTAGTTAGATTTAAGAGGAAATAATTTTTTTTTCAAATATAAAGAAACGTCTTTATAATATTTTTTTTTACAGATATATGCATTACGCAATTGAATTTATAAACATTTCCAAAATTTACAAATATTTACTGAAAGATAGCATACGTACTGATACATAATACGAAAATGCGCTAACACGTCCTTTGTCCAGAATGGAACAGGCTTAATTGCTTGTTTTTTTAGAGATTTTTTTTTTGTTAATCGGAAAAGAAAATAGACAATAGAGCATTTTTTTTTGAAAATGCTCTAAAAAAAATATATCAACTGAAATAAAGTAGTAATAGTGCACACACACACGTATATTCTCGACAGTGCCAAACCTAGGGATTTGGGGGCCCGGGGTCTTGGCCTCTTTGGGGGCCCGGGGGGCTTGGCCTCTTTGGGGGCCCCTGTATATGGACATTCGACAACATGACATGAGATAATGTGCTTAATATTTAATGTAAACAAAATTTTGAGGCCCCCCTCAAGCTGGGGCCCGGGAGGGGACATTCGAATTTGGACCCCCTTCCCCCCACCCTAGGTACGCCTCGGATCAGCTTTTATTATATATAAATTCATATGTTGCTGCGACCCACCTAAAAATTCACCCTCGACCAACCATTTGGTTGCCACCCCCAACTTTGTGAACCGCCGGTGTGAGAGAATTTAAAAAAAAATTTAAAATGTGACAATGAAGGACAGGACATGTGTCACACATCGGTGCGTGGGTGTGCAGAGAGCGTTGAGCCGCGTGCGGTTGTTAATACTTCGATACAACCCCACACAATAAATGTCCATTACAGTGTGAACGTCCTTTACACCAGCGATCAAAGGGGAAGTCAGGTAGAGAGAGAGAGACAGCAGCCCACCACAGTGTTCATGTTTGCATCAGTCTTACAAGTTGAAAGTACACAAAAACTGTCACATAATTTTTGGTTCTTGACACACTACGGCGGCGTATGTTAGACAAGGGGGGGGGTACCCCCCCACCACCCTCCCAAGGGGCCGCTTTTCCATTTTCATTCTTCCATTGTAACATGACTGGGCACTTTAAGGGTGTCTGTACAAACCTTTGCGAATGGAGGAGGGCCCCGAAAAAAAATCGATTTGGGCTGAAACCAAGTGTTACCAGACAACTAAGTGATTGACAATCAACCATACAACAATAATAACAGCACATAAACAGAGTCTATACATGCATACAGTATTTATACTACTGTGCTAAAGTCAACACATAAACATATACAAGTAAAGACAACGGCA
Source organism: Bulinus truncatus (assembly GCA_021962125.1). Classification (NCBI taxonomy): domain Eukaryota; kingdom Metazoa; phylum Mollusca; class Gastropoda; family Planorbidae; genus Bulinus; species Bulinus truncatus. The sequence goes on along the minus strand of JAGDYQ010000347.1, from coordinate 239,511 downwards.
GTTCATCTACAGGCAACCAGTTACGTCTACAGATATGGAAGACAAAAAAAAAAACAAGAGATAATAATAACAACATCTAACCTTCTGGTCTGGCCTTTGGTTTCACGAGTCCGGCGTCTTCCATCAGCTCATAGGCGAACTTGACATTGTGTACCTGCGATCACAAAAAGAGCAGAGACTTAACACCACCGTGGCACATGAATTAATGACCTGGGGTCATAGACGTCCTTAAGGTGGACGACTGTCAGCCCCGCAGTGGGATGTTTGGTGCAGAAGAACCTGTAGAGGGCCCATAAAGCATCAGATCTGATACGGATTTCACATTGGCAGGGGGGCACGGGAGAGATTGTGCAGGGGGTAAGCAGCGACACATACTTTTCGTTTTAAAACAGCCAATAATTTGAAGAACTTACATGTGAGGGGGTACAGGCGGATATACTTTCGCTGCCCTTTGGGCCGCAGTCGCGAAAAAGGTTGAGAACCGCGGGGGGTCTAGATTGAATGCCATGAACTGCACCCCCCCCCCCCACCACAATCGTACTTGTAAGCCATTATGGACATCCGCCGCTGCCATACATTGGGATACGTCAAAAAAAACAACAAAACAAAATAACAACGTTAGGAATGTTTGAATTCGGTCCACGGTGCTATAAAACAAAGAAAGTCGTTACTAAAAAAAAAAACTATAATAAATATAAGAAAAGAAGAAAAACTCCAAAATGGTTTTCACGAGCAGGGTTATTTAATTATTCTAAAGATACACAAGCACCATCGTCTCAATGATGGTGTGAGGTGGCCAGCCTTAATGGGCGGTGCTATAGGTCACGGGTTCGAAGTCCGACTTGATTCCATGACGACGTCATTCATGGCCACCGGGGTCTCAGTATGGAGAAAGGGTCAACCGAAAGCCCTTCCCGCCGGGAAAATATAAAAAATGTGATGAAAATTTTGACCTTTCGTTGTCAATGGCAACGTCAGCCAACACTTGACCTAGACAACGTAAATTACGCTAACAGTGTGGAAGAAACAAACATCATAGGTATGTGACTGTCCACAGGTCCGAGAGTAACTCAACGTGTTGAAGACGTGCAGCCAATACAGGCGCAGGAACGACAGGGCGCAGGCCTCTTGACAGCATTAATACAACCTAATCCTTTGGTCAACATGACACGGGTCAAGCCCCACACGTCTCCCCAGGCCACGGCCAGTTGTCCCCCAACCAAACAACTTTTATTTATATTTACGTTACCTATATACTAGTGACAACAGCGCAGGACCGAGTTGTTTGAACTCACAAAGAGCTTGAGAATAAACAAGGGGCATTGCCATTGGCTGTTTTCGAACGAATCGCTAAAAATAAAATAAAAATTTGCGAACTCGTTAGGAGAAATAAGGAGAGCTGGTGGTGGGAGGGGGGGGGCGGGCGAGGCAAAGACACATTTGGAGGCCCCAGTCTCTATGAATTGGGATGAGAGTACATTTATTTGTAACTAGTGGGAAAAGCCCGCTGAAGCTGGCTGAACGAAATCCGACAGAAGGGATAACAAAGAAATATAAGAAATACTGCAATGGAAAAGATTATGTGGTCTTTATTGCCATGAACAGAATACGATACGATCAGAAATAACAAAAGAAATGTATGAAATACTGAAATAGAAAATAACATTTGGCTTTTATTGCCATGAACACAATACGATATGAAAACTACCTGCGAGGGAGACACACGGTTACAACAAATACACCGCACGATATGAAAACTACCTGCGAGGGAGACACACGGGCTAGACCAGTGGTCGGCAAAGTGCGGCTCCAGAGCCGCATGTGGCTCTTTGGCTCATTAAGTGCGGCTCTGGCATTTAGTTTTATTTAGTGTACTACTTATTTAGTGTAATAAAAGTTTACTAAACAAGCAGATTTGCCTCCCAATTTTTTTTTTGTAATTGTTGTAATGTTCATATTTGGCTCTTTGGCTGATAAGTTTGCCGACCACTGGGCTAGACGATTATGTATTTAAAGAGTGGGTTAGTCAAAATAAAGTCTCGACCCGACGGCGGGGTAAGGGGGGGCGCGCTCTTGGCAGCCTGACCATAAGAAAGGTTTCAGGACTGCTGTTGTGGCAATCCATGGAATATAACAATGATGCCCAACTGTTGCGCTTAAAGAGTCTCTATAATGCGGCTCCCAGAGAATCATTTCTGTTACTCATATAATCTCGTTACACTGACTGGGCGGAGGCACAGAATTATAAAACCAATCGACGCCCCATTCATGGCCACCCGTGCAATATATATATATAAAAAACTGCCCCCCTCCCATAAAAATGATGAAATGAACAATACAAGTTATTTCAGTGGCACGTGCGCTGTCTAGTAAAGATACAAAGCACGTGACTTAAACCTAACATTCTGATTCGACAATCAACAGTTTTTGAACGCGCCACTACTCTCCGACCTAGTGAAATAATTAACGTATCTAATGACGTGGATAATGATGGCCGTGATTACAAAATGGCCTTGTAAACAAACAAAAAAAAAATGTGACATTTATCCGCCGTCTGCGGTCATTAACCGGGAAGGGGGGGGGAAGAGAGGCAGGTCCGCTGTGGTGTAACTAGGAGGGAGGGGCTGACCGCGTCGGGTGGGCATTTTCACCATTTTCGTAATTTTTTTTTTCGTCAACGTTTACGACGGCATTTTGAGTCCACCCCGGGTGCCACGAACGTTACTGTTGGTACGTATAGATGTGAGTGTGGAGGGGGCCACACTGTATATTTAACAAATAAAAACAATGAAAAAAAATGTAAATAAGCATTGATGGGCAAAAGAAAAAAAAGTAAATAAAAAAAAGTTTATCTATTGTAAGGGCTTAAAAACCTTTATATTAAAGCCCCAACCTATATAATCTGTAAGGGATACCAGTATATCAGTATCAGCCATTATATTAAAGCCCCAACCTATATAAACTGTAAGGGAAAACAGTATATCAGTATCAGCCATTATATTAAAGCCCCCCAACTTTTATCTATTGTAAGGGCTTAAAAACCTTTATATTAAAGCCCCAACCTATATTAACTGTAAGGGATGACAGTATATCAGTATCAGCCATTATATTAAAGCCCCAACCTATATAAACTGTAAGGGATAACAGTATATCAGTATCAGCCATTATATTAAAGCCCCCAACTTTTATCTATTGTAAGGGCTACCAACCTTTATATTAAAGCCCCAACCTATATAAACTGTAAGGGATAACAGTAAATCAGTATAAGCCAGCCCCAACCTATATATATATATTTCCATCTACTGCAAACAACGGGAGGTTATTATCCAAAACGCACACAATAGATATCAGTTCAAGGTCTCTCTCTGACATCATGCAGTGGAAGCACACACACACACACGACTCCACAGGTAGCAGCAGCTGCAACACCAGCACAGCACATATCGGAACACACGGGATCATATGTCACCCCCCCCCCCCCCGCTCCTCCTTCCACTACTCCCTCAACATCTCCTAGCACCGGCTTGTCACATCAAATTAGGCCAATCTTAATTGGGGAACACACAGCGAATCTGCATGTGTAACGTAATGTACAGGCCTTCAGTCAACACACACACACACACACACAGAGATGCATTACCAACAAGAAATGAAATAAACCAGGGAGTGGTGGTGCCGGAGTATAGTAAGTAGTTCCAGACACACACACACACAACGATGAGACGAGACTACACAGTTTACACTTACCCACTATTTGTGTGTGTGTGTGTTTTTTTACAGCCACGATACGTTTTTTTTTTTAACGTCTGCATCTCTTACTCGTGCAAGGGAAGGCTAATTTCTGCCACAGAATATATATCTATATATATCATGCAGAAAGCGCATTGTTATTTAAAAAGTCTTCTACCAATAACTTTAAATACACAATTTTTCCCCCCACCTTTTAATAGTGCAGCAACGAATGACTGATACACGGTAGAATAATACACTGATATGGCGGCTCATATCAATTTAAATTCACGATGCGCCAAATGCAGGAGTGGGCAAACTTTTTCTACGGAGGGCCACATTGAATACTTGATTGTTATCGGCGGGCCGCATAATTTTTTTTGTCTACTTCAATTACAATTTACAATACTTAAAATATAATTATTACAATAACAAAGTATTTGTCATATATTTCACATTCAAACTCTTAAACAAAGAAAATCAACATCGATATAGGATCGCAATATGTGCATGCATACGGGCCGCATTATACACTCTGAAGGGCCGCATGCAGCCCGCGGGCCGTATTTTGCCCTCCCCTGGCTAATGTATATTCTGTGGTTGGCGCGGCGTTCACGGCGGAGGCACTACGGTGGGCTCATTTTAACGATGCGTCTCTCTCTCTCTCTCTCTCTCTAGTGACTGACACACACACACAAAAAGCGGGGAGAAGGGGGGTGGCAGGCGTTGGCAAGATTCAAACTCGTGTACACAGCGCCTTATCAACCTGGCTTTCAGCCCTTGTCCACCCAGCCTAAACATGAGATAAAACAAGGACGTGGCGATTTCATTGTTGCCGGGCCACGCTATTTTTCTTAAGGCCATGTGCTGGAAAAGAAATACCCTACAGTAGAGCAAAGTTTTTTTTAATTTATTTACAAAGCTAATAGACAAAAAAAAAAGCTGTGCTACTGTGTGCTACTTTTCTTTTAGGTTTTGTGCTACTTTGGTTCTTCTTTTAGGTTTTGTGCTACTTTGGTTCAAAACTGATTGCCACCATTGTGCGATTCTGTGTATTTAATCTGACTGGCATAGACAGATTAAACAACAACAGGCCAATTTAGAAACACGCGATGATAACAATACAGGTATACCATCACTAAATTTAAGACCGATATATATCGATTTAGTTATAGAACACTGTATAATCTATACCGGGGTAGACTGAATTATATTCACTTTTCACCTCCTCCTTCCATAGCCACGGTGGCGCCTCGGGAGGATGTGGACATTCGCTCCACGCAAGAGGGGTGTGTGTGTGTGGAGTGAGTGGTGTGGCTGAAATGTGAGCCACAGACCGGCATCGAGAGAAGGTCGGACTGACTGTCTGATGAAAACAGAAGCGATTCAAGTTCGTCTCTGTACGTAGATAAAAAAAAAGTAAAGTTCTCTTAACCCTAACGGGCCATCGGGGCAGATGAAGTGTAGAATTCATCTGTTTCTATAACCTCGGCATATGAAGGGGTTGTGGTGGTTAGCACAACGCCCCAGCCGCCTTTACTTCCCCAACTTAAAGTCAGGTACCCATTTTAAAGTTGGGCGGACTTGTGGGACGACTTTGAAAACACATTTCACCTAGAAAAAAGTCCCATGGTTCTCACCGAGGATCGAACCCAGGACTCAGGCCGACAGTCGAGTATCTACACCACTCGGCCACCGGTCCCCCATGACGTAGATAAAAGGCAACAACAATACTTCCTGTGACAATTCACACCGGCGGATCTCCAAGTGTGGGTCTTCTACCTCAAATGTAGAAACAGTTTTTATAGACAGACTACCTCAAATGTAGAAACAGTTTTTATAGACAGACTACCTCAAATGTAGAAACAGTTTTTATAGACAGACTACCTCAAATGTAGAAACAGTTTTTATAGACAGACTACCTCAAATGTAGAAACAGTTTTTATAGACAGACTACCTCAAATGTAGAAACAGTTTTTATAGACAGACTACCTCAAATGTAGAAAGTTTTTATAGACAGACTACCTCAAATGTAGAAACAGTTTTTACAGACAGACTACCTCAAATGTAGAAACAGTTTTTACAGACAGACTACCTCAAATGTAGAAACAGTTTTTACAGACAGACTACCTCAAATGTAGAAACAGTTTTTACAGACAGACTACCTCAAATGTAGAAACAGTTTTTACAGACAGACTACCTCATGAACACAATCCTTCCCAGAATTAAAATTTTTTAATACATGCTTGGGTGGGGGTGGGGGGGGTGGGGCTGAAGAGGCTTATTGTGTACTTTTTGTCTGGGGCCCCAAAATATCTCAGGGAGTCACAGCAGAGGCCCCCCCAACAAATAAACTGCGCTGGATATAGTGTCAATAATACAGGATCAACTAGACTCACTAGAGCCATCCACCAGAGACGACACAACAACAACAACAACAACAGCTAGCCTAACCTCAGCTATCTTGTTTGACCCGGTTCACTAAACTCTAATAAGGGCCAGAGAGGTCAAGATTAAAAAAAAAAAGACGCGCCACAGCTGAAGTCAGCTGATGCAACAAAAACAACCCATCCACGTCGCGTTATTTTTTTTCCCAGTTTCTCTGTCACAGTGTGTGTGTGTGTGTGTGTGTGTGATTTCAGCTGACATAATCTCGAAACAAAGGGGATATCAGAATATAAATAGTTGGCGAAGTAAAAAAGAGAAGCTTTGTGGTGGCAGCACTTATGATCGTACACCAGAGCTGCTCTTAGCTTTGTGGGGCTCAGTTGCATGTTGGGTTATCTATTGACCCAGTTTTTAATGCATGCCCCCCCCCCGCGCCCTTAACAGTAAAGGGCCTGTAGACAGTTACCCTAATTGGCCCACCTGGCCTTACCAACAACATGACCATGTTGTAAGCATTGTGTGTTGAACGGACCCAATGCGCTGGTCTAAATAGATAACCGCTTGAAAATCAGCCCTCGACTAGCTGAATGACAAACACAACGTATGGCTACTTCCAAACAACAAGAGGAAAGAATGAAACCATTCAGGGGGGAAGAAAAAATTTATCTAATTATGTACAACAATTAGCTTTGTAATTAGCACATCTGATAAACGTGCTATTTATTTGTTAAAACAAACGTTCAGCGCGAGGCGGTGTTATTTAACTAATTTCTCCACCTCCCCACCCCCAATTTCTCCGACTGTCCCGATCCTCTACCCCAGAGAGACAGACTCAAATAAAAGCCACAAGGCCAACTGCTCAGTTAAAAACGGGTGAGGAGGATAGTTCAGCACGACCACAGACAGCAGACGTTGACTGGTATTTTTAAAAAATAAAAAACGAGGCCGGGAAATAGACGGGCGAAACAAAAGAAAGAAATAAAATAAACGAACCCCCATACAAGAGCGAACAAGTTCGGCAACTATCATCACGGTGCTGTTAATCTAAACAGACGTATATACTACGACAGAATCAGGCCCGGCGCAAGATGGGGGGGGGCACCCCGAACATTTGTCAGGGGGGCTTCAAGTACTGGAGTGGAATGGGGGGGGGGGAGGGTGGCCGTCACCGTGAACAGCCACGGTCTCTCTACCAGCTGGGCGATAAAAGAAGGACGGACTTAAGCAGGGCCCGTCTTAGCACATGGGCCCTTCAAGGCAAGTAACATGGGAGTGGAGACCCCGACATGTGAGCGGGGCCCCTGCTTATTGAAAATGTATATATTGTAGTTGGTTACCAAATACATTGCCACCCCATACCCCCCCCCGCCGAGACATCCCTGCGGTGTGGGGGGGTCTTGTCTATCCATTGTTGTTATGTATATACATCAAAGTGTTGACAATTACTAGCAGACAATCAGCACGCCATTATGTTTGGTCAACAGACTGCACATTTTAACACATACTTTACTATAGGCCTGTGCAGTTTTTTCATATTTAATTCCTAATATGACTTATTTTTCTTGTTGACCCGGAAGTTAATAAGTACACATCATGCTCATGAATTGCATTCGTGAATTTGAATTTCAACATTAAAATACACATATTAAGATATGTTTTATTAAATATAGATTACTAAGTGTCTTAGATAATAAGTTTGTAGGAAAATTTTTCTTTGGTTGATATCTACAAAGTTAATCACACCAGTTACTATGTTACGGTTTTTTACTCATACATATCTGTATTTTTAAATGCATGTTTAGCTATACACATCAATTCTATGGTCCCCTTAATGAATTGAGAGAATGCTTAGTCAGAAATGTTAAAATATCTTAATCTCAATAATTGAAAAGTAAACAATTAGCACTGTGCATTAACATGGCCAAAAGGAACAGTCATGTCAAGTATGATGATTTTTTCTCAGTTCAACAATGTGGATTTTTTATGCTGAACAACAAAATATACAGACATTGCCAGATAAATTTGCATCTTAAGATAAGCCATGATCATCATACTTTTGTGTAAGAAAAAAAAATTATATCTAAAAAAATTATGTTTTGGTGCAAATACATGTAGATAACTATAAAAAAAATACCAAATTGAAAACAAAGGTTTAGTACATGAAACTAATACCACATACAGAATGTGCTCAACATCCAGCTCTCCAAAAAAAAAAAAAATTATGCTTAATAATTTTTCAGTATCAACAGAGGGTGTAGTTGATTGTTCTCCATGACTCCACTTTATGCTTTAATGACACTCGGGTGAATTTCAGATGAGAAATTTATAAAATTAAGTACATCTTCACAACTCGTGATAACTTAGTTTCTCTACTCATTTCTGATTGTTACTATCTTCACACGCTCACTAATAGTAATTAAAACTTTTTAACACAGTTTTGAACTAAGAGTTGGAGATATTAAATGATCATTGTACTGCAATTAGTAATATTTTATACATATTAATTAAAAATTGTGTAGAAAATGAAACATAGTAACACCTTTTATTTTTATGAAAAACATAAAAAAATATATAGTTGATGATTTTTAAAGTGGCGGCAGTATATTTCATTCTGTATACAGACTGAGAAAACTGTTATTTCATGATTACACCTTTTATCCCAAGGCATCCTCGTGCAATTGTGATAAAACATTTTGAGATTATAAATTGATTCAAAAAATATATACAACTTTATTTCATAGTCTCCTGAAGTTTGCTTATAATTGTTATATTGTTCTTTGAATTCAACTTGTTTAAAATATCAATAACGAACACATTTCTCTAAACTTATTAAACTCTTTCACACCAAAGTATGGTCGAGTGGTGAAGAGGACATGACTATTGAGCTAAGCGTTCCGGGTTCAATCCTCTTTGTGAACCTGGTGAAAGTTGTTTAAAAGTCTGTACAGCCCACCCAGCTTTAAACTGAGTACCTGATGTAAATGCAACTGCGCACATTGCTAGCCACACTATCTCTTTTAACACACTAAGGCTACAGAAACAGATAAATTCTACACTTCATCTGCCCCAATGGCCCTTTATGGTGAAGGGAACTTTACTTATACTTTACATCAAAATGTTACATGAGACAAAACAGAAGATGTGGCAGTAAAAATATCATTCTGATTCACACAACACATGCTTGAAAAAGGGGTGGAAATTTTTTTGTTTGAATCACGAATGACAACCAAAGTCTTAAATTTGATAGAAGGGGTGGACAAATAGTAGATGGATGGAGTGTTTTGATAAACTAATAGGGAAACCATTGACGTGAACAAGCTGAGTGGAGCAGAGCAGTGCCAGATAGTGTTGTTTTCGTTGACGAAAACTAAAACTAAAATTAGAAGCAAGACTAAAACTAGACGAAAACTGAAATTATTACAGAAAAAACAAAATAAAAACTGAAACTAAAATATAGTGTTGCTTTTGTTCACGAAAACTAAAACTAAAACCTTCGTTAACGAAAATGTTGCCTTTTCGTCAACGTCAACTGATAAACTAATAGGGAAACCATTGACGTGAACAAGCTGAGTGGAGCAGAGCAGTGCCAGATAGTGTTGTTTTCGTTGACGAAAACTAAAACTAAAATTAGAAGCAAGACTAAAACTAGACGAAAACTGAAATTATTACAGAAAAAACAAAATAAAAACTGAAACTAAAATATAGTGTTGCTTTTGTTCACGAAAACTAAAACTAAAACCTTCGTTAACGAAAATGTTGACTTTTCGTCAACGAGAACTAAAACTAAAATTAGAAGCAAGACTAAAACTAGACGAAAACTGAAATTATTACAGAAAAAACGAAATAAAAACTGAAACTAAAATATGACCTGGGACTGAAACAATACTAGTGCCAGATCAAACACAACATGATTTAATTGACCTGCAAGCCATACTATGCTGATGTCTGTAGTTTACCATTGATATGATGTGAAAAAAAATCTATGTGCATATATATAAATAATTTTTATGAGTGGCATTTTTTATTGGGTCTAGTGTCGCTAATAAGTAATGTACATTCAAATTCTTGAAAGATATCCCAAGACCTTCCGCAAAAAATAAAAATACATGCTAAATATATTTTTTTCTAGCTGTACCCTGCAAAATCTTTGCATTGAGTTATATTCCCTTAGGTTTGATCAGTAGGCTAAGTTATTTTTTGTTTTGGGGAGATCCGATCTTTTCACGATTATATCAAAATTTAAAGTTGCAATATGTTGTAGAAATGCAAAAAAACAAATAAAAATATTTAAATGGAACTATTTCACATTTTGGCCTATGGGTTTCAAGTAAAAAAAACTGCATAAACTATTCAACACTGTAGATTTTAAAAAACATTTATCAAACTGAGAAAGGGGCAGGATGCCATTTTGTATTCTTGTTTTCCTCTTTCGATTTGACGCAGAACCCAGATCACTATTATTATATTATATGTTAAACTTACCCAATGCAGTTAAATTTAAATACCAGAAAGAGTCACGACTTACCCTATGTTCAAATGTAGTAGGTGTGACATGAAACTGATACAGCGGAGTAAAGTATCCTTCTAGTAAACCCATCATCATGATCAGGAAGACACCATCGTGGAACTAAGTCAACAGATACAAAACAATCAATGCTGAGTGCTGACAAAATTGAATTGAACAATATAATAAGTCATTGACAATGCTGACGGTGGTAAAGAGCATGCAAAGGTCTCGATTTTGATCCTTGCAATTTTTTTTAAAGATCCCTGGTAAATGTCTCAATTCTGCCCAGCTGAAGAAGTCCAAGTTTGCTGAGCATGGCTGGTAGCAACCTACCAATGTCTCCACAGTTATTTCACTCTGGGCTATGGTGGGATTAAAGAGGGACACTACAAAAACCAGTCCAATAGTGGTTTCAAGTATCTAAAAGACTGCTGACCTTTAAAGAAACTAGGTATTTAAAAAAATCACTGCATTTTTGTGTTAATCATGACTTGTCACAGATTCTTTTTTTTTATCATATCAGTTTGATTTATCAAATTTGTCAGATGATCAAAAGAATTAACCACTGAATACATTAAATATTTATGTTTCTAATATTTTGTTAAATCAATTTTAGTTGTTCAAAGTTTAAAAAGCTTGTGGTTGATGAGTAATCCCTAAAATATATGCAATTTAAACTTTCAAAATACTTGGAAATTATTTGCTGGTGGAGAAAAAAATTATGCATAAATATAAACCAACCTGATTGTCCAAATCTGTAACTTCCAGGTTCAGTTTCATTAAATGCTTATTGACAAAAGTTAACAATGTCTGGAAAAACATTAAATAATGAATGTGTAAGGGTTAAATCTCATGATTAAAAAATGTTTTCTGTTATTGCACATTAAAAAAGCCACAAGTAAATGTCACACAAACAACCACAGCCACCGCAGAAGAACAAAATTAATAGCCAACATGTTTTACTACTAATATAGGACGATTTACAATAAATCAATGTTTTCTCGAAAATAAGACCAAATTAAAAATGGCATGGCTGCTTTAGTGCATGAATTTCTTAGATAATAAAAATCTTTTTTTAATAAATTGGCTGATAACAGCATATGTAATTGTGAGTTTTGAACATGAATAAAAGTTAATTTTTGTGGATGAAAATTAAGGCATCTCCTACTAATAAGCTCTAATGTGACTATAGCAACAAAAATGAAAATATGACACTATCTTATTTTGGGGAAACACTGTAAACTCATTTTCATGCTGAGAATTAAAAAAAATAATTATCCATATGTACAATAAAAAACATGAAACTAAATGTGAAAGTTAATCTTGATTTAGCGAAGCTATATTATCTTTTAACACATGCAAGAGGGAAAACTGTCTTACCTTCTTGACAACATTAAGCTTGTCTGGTGCATGATCAAACAAGGTATCAAAAGCATCTCGCTCTCCCCTGCCATCCACATCACTAAAAAAGTGATAAGATTTTTATTATGAGACAAAAAAAAAATATTTGCCAGCTAGAAAAAAAAAGTCAGATACTTAGAAAAAAATTCCGAAAAAAACAACAAAAAAACATAGATATTCAGATACTTTAGTTTAGACCAGTGCTTCGCAAACTTTTTGAAGTCACGGCCCCCCCTTGGAACGCCAATCAATATGTCGCCCCCCCTCCCCCATTTTTTTTTTTGGTTTAGATTGCTTAAATTTTTTTATTTTTTGAAATTCCACGGCCCCCCCTACGAACAGTCCACGGCCACCTAGGGGGCAGCGGCCCACCACTTTGAGAAGCACTGGTTTAGACTATTTCTGTCAGTGGATAAAATGCATGTCTATTGATTTAAATAAAAAGATTAAAAATCAATATATGATTTTTTAAAATGAAAAGCGACTATCTCTTTTTAAGCCTAATAATGGTTAATGGTCCATTTTTATGAAAAAGAAATTTGAAAACTATTGTTTCCAGAATTTATTTTTGGGCAACTCTTAGAAAACAAAATTTAATGCAGATGCAGCAGAAATTAACTTACTCCAAAGTAGTTGTAATTTCTTCTTGCACATATCTAGTCTGCAATGTGTTTTCCATTTTCTGAAATAGAAAAATTGGAGAAAGTTATATACTTATTGTGCTTATTTCAGAATGTTGAAAATAAATATAATCAAATGCCATTATCCAAACAGTGGGACGGATGGCCGAGTGGTGTAGATACTCGACTGTCATCCTGAGAGTCCTGGGTTCGATCCCCGGTGGTGAGGCCCATGGAATTTTTCCAGGTGAAATTTGGTGCAAAGTCGTCCCACAAGTCCACCCAGCTTTAAATGGGTACCTGACTTAAAGTTGGGGAAGTAAAGACGGCTGGGCGTTGTGCTAACCACACAATCCCTTCATATGCCGAGGTTATAGAAACAGATGAATTCTACACTTCATCTGCCCCGATGGCCCGATAGGGTTAAGGGAACTTTACTTACTACTTTTTTATCCAGACAGGCTTCATAAAAAAAATAAAATGTTCTTTATAGAAAACAGGGCATTTTTAAGTAACTAGAGCAAAAAAAAAAAAAAAAATCACTGCACACCTAGCTCTTTTGATAACTAACCTGGATGACAATGAGAGTGACAATTACGTTGTCTGGCATTCTGATTGGAGCATGGAAATGCCTTGCCAGAGCCACCAATAAGTGCAAGATGGCAACAAGATTTTTCGAATGAACACCTAATTAAAAAAAAAATGTACCCACATAAATTAAAACATTGATTAAATCATTAACCTAGAACTACAAATATTATAACACACTGAAACATGCTTTAGAGCTAAATGCTAAAGAAGCAAAGCTGATTTTGCTGAAAAAGGTTCTTACTGTCAACACTCCATTTCTGTTGGCTCCAGACTGGAGACACTCCTAAAATGTGATTGATGTAATCTAAGACAACTCTAAGTTTCTGTTTTTGGCCTATTTCAGACTGAGTTACTTCTCTTGCTTCAACCCTAACATTGCAGAGCTTTTCTAAAAAAGCAGATTTAGAAACATCAAAATGAATAAAAAACCATTAAAAAAATAACTGAATTCCAAAATAAAAATAGCAGCATGAAACTGTATGGAGATTATAAAAATGAGATAAAGCAATAAAAGCCAATCGAATATTGTTTGTATATTTACTCTTAAAATATTTAAATATAAAATTAAAAGCTTTCATTCCATTGCACACTCAGAAAGCAAAATGCATTATATCATATCTAATACATGTTTTGAGGCATGCCCAACGTTACTTCTATTCACATCGCTAAAAAAATGGTTGATGTAACAAAATATACTCTAAATGATTTAGAGCAGTTTTGACAGTGTGTTGTCAGATTTGCTCAATCAGTCGGAGAGCAAGAGCATTTATTAAACATTGGATGATAAGCAACAGAATTCTTCTGCTTTTTAAGATTTGATCAAAACTTGTATGATTTTAATTTTTATACAAGTTTCTTTTTGAAATTTTATGATAAGTGCCTCTACTTCCAGTGCATACTTTTTTCTACCCTTATTGCCCATCTCTATTTTTGTGTGGGTCATAATTGCTCTATATAAAAATGGATTACTTCATCTCTGTTACTTAAATACCATACAAAAATCTGCATAAAAAGAATTTACATCCAGACAAAAAAAAACTTGAAAAAAAAAATTATTTAACACTAACTGCATACTTTGTTTTTATGACACTTGAATATTATTAAATTGAGAAATGGAAAAATTGTCTATTTTTCTTTTCTAATCAATAACAGAAAGCCTGCCGAACTCTGAGCTACAAATTAGTGTGGTAATTTTTTTTAAAATGTAAAAAGGCAAATTTATGCTAATCACCAATTAGTTTTTGCAAAATCTGCCCATCAAACAAATCTTCCTCAATGTCTTTGACAATAATGCGGTGATCAGCCAGCTCATCATTAATCCAGTCTAAAAGAACCTGAAATTACAAATTAAAAGATAAGTTAACAGGGACGCCCAGAGAATGTGCACCCTCCATTTGGATAGTAATAATCAACCATTTAATGCAGTACGTCTTGTATTGAGGCACTGAGACCAAAAGTTACGTATATCTTTAATAAAAAATATACCTATTCGTTGTAATGTACCCAGAACACATGGTGCATTGCGTATTTCCATAATGCCATAATGGTGAACAGCATTCTGTTCTTTATATAAACTTATTCTTTGGGTAAGCCCATCCTCCACAAAATTATATTTAATAGAGCAGTCGATGAAAATACAAGGTTTTTTTTGCTAACTGACTTTCCCCAGGATTGCAATATAATTTACTGCATTACGTGGTATCTGATATATATTCATTTTGTAAAATACTTTTTTGGAATCAATAATAAAATAATTTGAACTCAATTTTCACTTGATATTTGAAAAAGGTGAAAAAAAAAAAAAAAAAAAAAATAAAACAACAACCATGTACCTTAATGAGCTCTATCAGTTTTGGATTCTCTCTGGATGGTGGTTCAATCATGGAGCGCTCTTCATTGTCAGCTGAAAAACAAAACAATGTTTATCAAATTGTAAAAAAAACAACTTTAATATAAATAAAGTTAATTTGTTTTTAACACATTTTTTTGGTTCTATGTGTTTCGACATGTTAATACAGAAATGAGGCGATGAAACATCTTTAACAGAGCATCATTTTATCATTCTTAGTTAAGTAGTTTAGAAAAGTATTTCACTGCATAAAATATAAGCTGCACTTTTAAACCAGTTTAATTTTTTCCCATTTGCTGCAAATTAAAACTTTGGTAAACATAAAATGGCTAATAAGCATCCATTGATAAATACTACAGTAAGATTAATATTTTTAATATGCAATGTAAAAACATGTTAACCATTTTATTTACCTAGCTGATAGCCTTCTGGTCCGATATCTGGTATATTAGGGCTGGTAGGAGACTCTATAGCATTTTTACCCTCTTCTTGTAGCTCTGTGACTGAAAATATAAAGCAAATACAAAACTATACAGTTAATGTGTCAGACAGATAATCTTTTACCTTTTACCCATACGGATTAAAACAGTTTTTTTTATAACAATTATTAGTTCTTTAGTAATTGAACTACATACCTAATCGATAATGACACATGAAAAAGATTAAAACAAAGACCCTCTTTTTTTAATGAATATTTTCATAGTTTTCTACTTATTGTCGCATAAATATAAATGCATTTAAATTTATTTAACTTAGATTTTAGTGATTCTAACACAATATAAAATTTATATATGAAAACTGTCACTCAGTCATTATTTTTTTTACAAGTCCCTGATAGGATGAGATGTTTATCTTTTAGATCCTATAAAACACTAATGGAGCGGTTTTAGTGGTGCCTTTCTTTCATCCCCACCATAGAATGACAGGGCACTGGTCATAGAGGCACCATGGGAGACATATGTAGGTCATTGGGACTTGTCGAAAGTTGATTCAGAGCATGTTGGTAATACTGTGGCATAATCCAGCCATCCATCATTTAGTCTTAGTTCAGTTTTCAATCATAATTGGCTGCGAAATAAATATCTTCACTGATTTACTTACTCGTAATAATTTACTTACTTAGTATTTATTTAGCTAATACTAATGAGTCTAATGGGCTGCAAATCAAGTAACTCAATTACTGTATTTATTTTATGAGTAATATTTACATTTTGATAAGTTTTGCATCTCAAATTCTTTAGGCAGGCAGTAATAAAAGCGGAATAACATTCATAACTGCCTTAATATACCATACAGCTCATGATGACTCACTGACATAGACTATTTGTATTATTATAGACTTATAATTATTTTCATTTTATTTTTTTTAACTAATCAGAATTCCATGATTCAATTGATTCTGAAGTCTTCAATATAAAACAAGCAATTTAAGTCTTTTCTGTTTCGGACAAAGGACATTTTAGAGCATTTTCGTGTATGCAGTGGCTACGGTTATGCCGGACGAAATCCGTATTTTTTTTTCCGGGTTACAGCCATAGATATTGCTCCACGCGTATGGGTTTTGATAAATAGAGAGGGAAGTAATCATGTTGAATAACTGTTACAAAAATAAATAATGATTACGCCCCTTTGATTAGCTTTTATTACTTATATTTATAAGCAAAATTGGTAAATAAGAAACTCTTATATTTGGCCCTGAGAGGTCAGATCGCGAAATGGACTTTTGATGTTCACTTGGCAGGCCAAGACCTACAAAATGATATATACATCATGGGTCTAGAACTTATGGTTGCTGAGATATAGGGTGCTCCTTTGTTAATATAGCTTATATAGTAAAACGGTACTTAATATGCCCCCTTTTTCGGCCCTCAGAGGTCCTGTCGCGAAATGAACTTTTGATGTACACATGGCAGGCCAAGACCTACAAAATGATTTATACATCATGGGTCTAGGACTTATGGTTGTTGAGATCTAGGGTGATGATGGACAGACAGACAGAGAGACAGACAGACAAAACAGGGACAATAGAGCATTTTTTTTCGAAAATGCTCTAAAAAGTAAAGATCCTTTAGAACCATCAAGGAACTACCAAGGGGAGTGTAGGACAAAACCCCAAAAATACTTTAGGAATAAGGTTAAGATCAAATTTAGGTTGATATTATTGATACTTATATATATATACCAGTTGCAAGTACCCGGCTTTGCCCGGGTTTAAAAAAAGGTTTTCTGTTTACCCTCTGTTTTCTCCCTACCCCCTCTCTCCCTTCCTCTCTCTCTCCCTCCCTCCCCCTCCCATCTCTCTCTCCCTCCCTCTCCTTCTCTCCCCCCTGTCCATCCCCCCCTCCCTCCCTCTCTCTTTATCTCTTCTCCCATTTCTCCCATCCTCTCTTCATCCCTCCCCTCTCTCCCTCCCTAACCCCTCTCTCCCTCCCTAAAATCCTTCTTCATTCCTTTACCTTCCTCAAACTGTACAAATCAGGGAGCATGAAAAAACAACAACAATTCTTTGCAGCACAAAGGCACGATACAGCACCAGCGCGCAAGTTCTATTCGACTTTATTAGTAGGAAAATTTAAAAATGTAAAATGTATCATCGGGAAGTGACGTCACAGAGAAATTTTATCTATGGCGCCGTCGAGATAACTTTAATATAGTAAAATACTAAAATAAAAATAATTAATTACTATTAAACTACCCATCGAGGTGAAACGAAACCTGTCCTATAACCTTCCCCATGTAATTATGTGTATGTGTAACAAATTTCACGTTATTTGGTTGTCTGGATCTTGAGTTATAAGGGAACAGACAGACAGACATACAGACAGCAAATGCGTCTTATAAGTATATATATATATATATATATTAGGGCTGTACCGGATTGTAATTTTTAGATCCTGCAGGATCAGAACCGGAATCGGATTTAATATTTGAATCCTGCCGGAATCGGAACAGGAACCGGATTTTACCGAATTAAATAGTAATTTTTGCGAACGAAGTAGTAATTTGTTGCCTAACATAAAAAAGATATAAGAATGAAAAATAGAATAAAAATTTAGTTTTCAAGTTCTAGATAGCAAAAAACAGTATTAACAATTTAGATCTTGAAGACTGTGACTAAAACCCCTTCCCCAAGCTTGAGTTAAGAAAGATAACTCTGTAAAAATAACAGGTTCTTCGCTTTAAAAAAAAATATTTTAATAAAGCCGTACCTAATTTAACTTGATTTCTATTGCAATCAAACAAAGAAATGCACATATCTTAGAAAGTATAATAAACATGTTTATTAATAAATGAATTCCAATATATATATATATATATATATATATATATACTGTGGAACCACCCGATAGCTCATTTTTCTTTAGTTTTCCATAGTGACGTCACCAAACCGTGTTGTTTCATTCATACTTTCCTTTAAACCATTATGAGACTATTTCCCATAAAAACGCTGATTAAAATGCATTTCAAATCTAAATCAATATCACTTTAATGTTCAATTAAAAATGTATCTTCAAATTATTTATCTAAATATGCGAGGAATTTCATCCAAATCATGACAAAATCCACTAAATAAAACAAGCAATTAAGCCTGTTCCATTCTGGACACAGGACGTGTTAGCGCATTTTCATGTTATGTATCAGTATGTTTGTTAGCTTTCAGTAAATATTTGTAAATTTTGGAAATGTTTATAAATTCAATTGTGTAATGCATATATCTGTAAAAAAAAAATATTATAAAGACGTTTTTTTATATTTGAAAAAAAATTATTTTCTCTTAAAT
Organism: Bulinus truncatus; assembly: GCA_021962125.1. NCBI lineage: Eukaryota > Metazoa > Mollusca > Gastropoda > Planorbidae > Bulinus > Bulinus truncatus. The sequence continues at coordinate 220,645 of JAGDYQ010000347.1, read as the reverse complement.
CTAACTACAAGTGGTTTGTGGTTACTGAAATAGGACTCATAATTGAAAACATTCGAAATTGTAGTCATTTAATCGTCCGAAAACTCCGTCAATTGTTGCATAGCTCTGATACTTTCAATTAAACTCAGACCACAAGCTTACTATTTCATTTGATGACTTTCTTAATAAATCTTGGTGAAACTACGTGCTGCAGTATTTCGCACCAAATGAATGGGTTATTGAACGTACAAGGTGTAGAATGGGGCCATATATATAATATATAAGCCCCATAGGAGCCCTGAAGCCCGGCCCTCAGAGGTCCTATCGCGAAATGAACTTTTGATGTACACATGGCAGGCCAAGACCTACAAAATGATATATACATCATGGGTCTAAAACTTATGGTTGCTGAGATATAGGGCGCTCCATTATTAATTTAGCTTATATAGTAAAAAATGGTACTTTATAAGGCCCCTTTTACGGCCCTGAGAGGTCAGATCGCGAAATGGAAAAAAGTCATTTCTTGGCAGGCCAAGACCTACAAAATGATATATACATCATGGGTCTAGGACTTATGGTTGTTGAGATCTAGGGTGATGACGGACAGACAGACAAAACGGGGACAATAGAGCATTTTTTTTCGACTAAAAATTTGCAGAAAAATAAATTATTGAACTATTTTTAAACTGTAAACACCCAAAAATAGATCGTTGTCTGCTCTTTAAAGAAGTTAAACTTTGATAGCTAACTATAGTTTATAGAAAACACGGAATCAAAAGTAGCGGAAGATAAGGTGTCGTATTACTAGACTAAATACGATTCAAATCTTCCTTTTAATATATTTGTACTTACATATAGAACTAAAAGCGATCGACGTTATTGTAGTTTTAAAAAAGCAAAGGAAGCTATTGTTTTAATTTATATGTATAGCGCTAAATATTTCAAAATTATGTTGCGCTAAATATTTTGTTACAAATTTCAAACAACAAAGAAATCCGGCTTAAATCCGGCACATTTTAACCGGATCCGGAATCGGAACCGGATTTGTTAAAACTGCCGGAATCGGATTCCGGTACAGCCCTAATATATATATATATATATATATATATATATATATATATATATATATATATATATATACATACATATATATATATACTTTAAGCTAAGCGGTATATCTGTCAATTTGAGAGAGCAAGTTTCATAGTATCAATAGCATGTTCCTATGTTATTTGTTTACCTAAATAAAGGATTGGCTTTCGAAAACTGTGGTTCATATGCTGTTTGTTTTACCTACTAGTATAAAAAGTATGTCTGGAGCGAGAATTAAAAGGTAGAATAAAGTTTTGACCTTGGGCTAGGACTGTTCATTTTTTTTTATTTTAACAGATAAAATGAGCTGCCTGTTAATCTCAAGCTTAAAAGGATTGACTTTTGACCACTGTAGCTTATTGCGGTACTTTGAAAAAAATAATTCTCTTAAAAATACATATTTTGGTATTACATTTTATAATAAAAATGGGGGCTGATTAAAAGAATTAAAAATAAAAGTGGGGGTTTGGTCCGCTGGAGTTTTGTCCGGATACCTAATAAAGGTCATAGCATGACAAACAACTGAGTGGTTAGCATGGCCAAAAACCATGCCCAGCCTCTTGCACTTTTAGTACCTATTACCGGCTCATTTGTTATTAGATTTCAATACATTTTTCAGACCCAAGAAAAGAAATCAAAGCATTTAACAGTCATGGCTGTTTGAAATTTAGAACTAGACACTTGAGTCTAGTGCCACTCTTGCTTTATGTAATATGTGCATATTTTGTGAAAAAATATTATTTATCATATTATGTGTTGATTTATGCCATGCCATGCCCATGGACAATAAAACTAAATGTGAGTTAAATATCTTTTAGAATTTTTATTATCATTATTGATACTAATGATACATCACTTTTAAAAATTATATTAACCATTTTGGATGTAAAAGACACAATTATAAGTATGTCAATAAAATCTTGCATTTTACCATCATTTTTGGACTATTTACCTGTGTAAACAATATAGCTACAGGTCATCTCTATTTCTCTATATTTAATAAGGCACTTGTTATGGGACCATACATATGGTCTCCGTATTTTTTTTACTTCGGGTACCAGCCGTAGATAATATTGCTCCACACCCTAACCCTAACCCTGAAAAAAAAATACAATTTATATATGTCATGTTCCTTATACCCTAATGTAATGGTCACATAACAAGTGCGATTTAATAATACGGTGGACCCTTTTTTGTGTGTAGAAAATGCTTTAAAAAATGTTTGTACTTTTTCTTATTTTATGTTCGTGTAAGAATCAATATGTTAGGGAACATTTTTTTGATTAATAACAGTATCAACAATATTAAAAAATACTAATCTTGCGATCAATGTTTATTCATCAAAATATTTGGCAAAATTTGATGGATTTTTTACAGAAATATTCACCAAAATATTTTCTGTATTTTTTAAAGGTGCTAAAAAGTGCCAACCATGTAACTCATAATAATCAAGATACCTTCTTTTATTTTCTTTTTACGACCCATTGTCCCAATTTTCTCAAGAAAAGATTCATCTTTCTTTTTACTGGGAGAAAGGGTTGAAGTATTAGGAGAAGTCGCCATTTTTTATCCCACTTCCTTCTTCTGACCGGAAGTTATTGTTAAATTTTTGCTTTACCCTTTTGAGTAATCATTACTTTAGATGACTCATGACTATTTTAATAATTCAAATGATTATAATTTTTAAGCCACGCCAACATTTGAAATAAAAAATATAATCTTAATTAAATATAATTCAATAAAAATTTTTTTACGTAAAATAATAGGTATGGAACTCAGAAATTCTTTTTTTTTTATAAAGGATAAAGGTCAAGGTGAAATTGCAGCTACGTTGGTTAGTTTACATAAGCTACTAAGAAGCACGACCTGCAGATTTTAAAACGTAAGTACATTGATGCATCTAATTTTAAAAGATCAAGCTATTTTCAGGTTATGCATCACTAAAATTTCAATAAATGAATTGTATTGGATTGTTTAATTCTACTGATTCTACATGATATTGTTTCATTATGACTTATCGAACAAAGTGATGAAATACCGACCAACCGATGTCCCGAGCTAGCCTAGTCACTCATTGAGTGTCTTTTACTGACCAGTGACCGCTGTGTATTAATATTGACAGCAAGAAGACAAAAATATTATTGTGAAAGATATTTTCACTTGCTGATATTAAAAAAAAAATGTTAAAGAGTCAGCTGGCACAGAGTGCGAGCCTGCTTAGGCTAATGAAACAACTGACAGTATCTCCTCTGCCTTCTCAGCTCTCTTTAACTCTTATGAGCAATTATCTGTTAACTAGTATCTTATTTCTAATTAGGCTAAGATGAAAATGGTTTCTAAGTAAATGAAGTTTAAATCCTTCAAATAGTGTATTTTTATAAAGATTTTTTTTATACAAAGGTTAGCATAAACAGGCTAATCCCTCAATATAATACATTTTTAAAAATGTTTAGGCAAGGAAAATGGAATGACTCATTATTTGCAATTGACGTGAATTGTGTATATATATATATATATATATGACTAATTTATTACATGATTTTAATTTATCTTCTAAATTTGACTTCTTTTCTTTGTCTTACAATACATAGATGTCTGACTATATAGCTCCTACTGCTGCTATTATCTTGCCAAATATTGGGGGTCTTGCTGCAGGATACATAACAAGAGGCAACATTAAAACCTGGTATGAGGTCAGTACAGGTGTTTAGTAATGTAATTGCTACATAATGTTTTTATATTACAGATGACTAACAATATTATTTTAGCAGGTGCCATTATCTTTTATAACAGTGGTAAGATTTATAACTATAGACAATATTATTATTATTATAACCTATTTGAGACAGTAATGTTGTATCAACAATAAGACTTCCTTTGTGCTTCTTCTGTTTAAATAGTTTTAATTTAGGCTCAAAGTGCAACTTTCATTAGAGTTTATTTTTTATACAAAATATAATATGGTAATAATAGTAATTTTTCTATTATCATAGGGTTTAAAACTCCCTTCATGGCGCCCACCAAACAGAGTTTTTCCCCCTGTGTGGACAACACTGTACTGCACAATGGGCTATGCTTCATATCTGGTTTGGCGTGATGGTGGCGGGTTCACCGGGGATGCTGCTTTGCCACTTGCGGCTTATGGAGTACAGCTGGCATTGAATTGGGCATGGACACCAATATTTTTTGGTGCTCACAGTTTGAAATGGGTGAGTAAAACACAGGTGCTCGATGCTTGAAATTTGTTCAGCATGAGGAATAAGATTTCGTAAACAGTTAACTTTTCAAATAATTAGTAATATTCTTAATACAGTTATGATTAAACCAAAAATAGTTATTTTTTTGTGTGTTGATAGAAATAGATTTTACATTGATATCTACTTTATAAAAAAAAACCCATGAAATATATCTTTGTGATCTGATGAAAAAACCTAACTTGAACATATAAAAGTCACATCTAATGAGAGATATACACTAAACATATCTTTCCATTAACCCTTTATGTATTGTGGTCTCAGAACGTCGTCTCTACTGATAGCTTCTTGTAAGCGCAGATTGCTTTACTTTACTAGTTACGCAACTTTTGATTCCATATTTTCTATAAACTCTATTTTTTGGTGTTTATAGTTTTAAAATAAGGCAGCAATTTTATTTTTTTTACATTTTTGAAGTTAGTGGATTTAGTTACATGTTTTAGATGAAATTTCACACAAATTTAGATTTATAATTACTTGAATATAAAGGTTTAAAGAATATTAAAATGATATAAGTATTGATATAGCTTTTAAGTTTTTAAATATACAGTGAAATGTCGCTATAACGAAATTCACGGGGACTCGAAATTCGTTCGTAATACTGAAAATTTATTACACTGAAAAGAGGGGGGTCCCCACACGACATTTTCTGTTTTTAATACATACCGCCAACGTCATTGAACTAAGGGACATAACTCATTTATTTGTGCAACAGTTATTCAACATGGTTTACTTCCCTTGATTTATAAGAAACCTGTGCAATGTGCCCATTACGGCTCCCTTACTCATAATGTCTCATTTATTAAATAATTAAATATTTTTTTTAACTGGATTCAATTTTATTATAATAAGAAAATGTCAAATAGTACAAACACACAGAAGTCACCTGAAAAAGTCTGTAATTTTCTTCTGAACACTCCCAAGCATAAAAGATCGTTCTAAATATTCCCCAACAACCAGAATGCAGTCTTCTGTCCATCAAGTCTTTACCCCAAACTATACGTCGCCATTATTCTAAACAATATTGTTAATAGCCATTTTCGCAAAATGCGACCCTAAGCATTAATCAAGCCCCTACCCAAAACAATGGCATTGCTTTTTACTAAAACTGTCAAGTTACTTTTTAATCATTTTTTCAACTGCAGTCTGGTTGATGTTCGAAAGAACATTGCCTGGCTGGGTAGTTGGGAAATGCTACCCTTAATTACTTGCTTATAACCGCCATAATATCAAATTCATTATGTCTTTCTCATACCTCCCAAAAAAGTGTCTTGCTTCTTTCTCATTACCGCACCCTCCCCCGCACACAAACATAACACTGGTTTATTGATTTTTTAATTAATCTTAGTACGTCACTACTTGCAGGTGGCTGACATCTTATCTCTCTTCACCCCCTCCCCTTTCTACCATTGCTAAAATGCTTCTCTCACCCATCCCCGTTCGTAACAGCCACCGCCGCTCCACTCCCCCCCCTCCAGTTCGTTGTTACGTTGTTACGCAATTGTGCCCGCCGTCGCTTGGCTGTCTCGTGACGTCTTAACTCTCTTCCTCTCCCCTTCCCGACCTTGCTAAAACTCTCATCTACCACCACCCCCTCTCCGTTTGGTACGTAATTGTGACGCCGCCACTCACTTCCCCCTTCCCCCCCCTTCCCGCCGTCCCAAGACGATACTTGTCTCAGTACTGCACATGGTGGAATTTATGTTTACTATCCTCACCAGTAGAGGTTAAAGGTTACCATAACATCTTACTCCTCTCACACTCCCCCCTCCCATTATTTAGTAAATGTGAATGTCGTTTTAGTTCAAGTTGACTTGAGTTATAGAAATTTGCCGAATACATTTTTTTTTGGTAAGGGGATAAAATTAAATATCTGCAAAACGGCTATTTTTTTCGCAATACTGAAAACACGAAATTCGCTGTACTGAATAATTCGTTACACTGATGTTCGTTATAACGACATTTCACTGTATGCCTTTTAATTTCTGTTTTTATGGAAAAGAGTTAGATGATGATTTAAAAGAAAGTATTAATGAAATAAAACTGTTGGGTGATGCTACAATATTTTTTTTTTTTTGGAATTCAGTAATTAATAAATACGTTAATTATTCTCTCTAAAGATGTGTTCCCCATTTCTTTGTTGTTTGTAATGGCATCAAGTTATATTGTCTAGTTTTTTTCTTAAAACAAAGAACCTGATATTTTTACTGAGTTATCTTTCTTGAGGTATCTTACTTAACTAAACATTGGGAAGTGATTCTAGTCACAAGACCCAAAATCTAAATGGTTAATGTTATTCTACACCGAAGCAATTTTTTATTATTGAGTTACATTAGCCATTTTTTTTGGCACATGCAAACATCAGTCAATAAGATGAACAACAAAATTACATTTTTTTTCAAAAGACAATATTTGACATTTTTTCGCTAAATTTTTTTTTATTTTGTGACATATTGGTTTCTCAAAACATATGCACTAATGAAAAAGATATTTGTCAAACACATAGATAATTATGTGTCTAACAAAATTCCGATTTATTGTTTTTTTTTTTTTTAGAAATAATTGAAAAATCAATAATGCAAACAGACAATTTATAGACATCTGAAACCAGTACAAACATGCTAGAAACTGTCTTAGACCTAAATGTAACTACATTTATTTAATAAATAGGCCAGAATTTACTCAGTGTAATATAAGAAAGTCAGAAAAAGTTAGTTTGATAATGACTCATTCTAAGTAAATAAATCAGTAGGCTATTCAAAATTGACATAGACCTCCCCCCCCCCACACACAATATACTGAAAACATTTGTGCATTTAATAAGAAAAAATATACAGGGTCATTTGAATAACATAAATAATACATCATTTTTATAATTATTAATATTTAACTACCCTGGAACACTTTCAACAATTACACACTTGAGTCCCTTGATAGGCACGCTAAGGCTTGATGGTGAGAAAACAGTTTATAGCTGTCAGTAGGTAGTTCTCCAGCAACAATACTGTATCAACCAACAAAAAAAAGCAAGAACTCTCAAATGATAGCCTGGATGATGTATTTTTATACATAGTTCAAGGCCTTTCGTTTGACTTCCTTAGTATTTAGATCAATGTGTCATTAGTTGTAATAGAATGTACAGATTTTAATGATTCAGGTGGTGCCACTTTTGGCTAGGTTAGACAGGTTCTTCTTGTTGTATCAAAAGTTAAAAATTGTCTTTTTTTTTGTGTAGCTCAGGCCTCTTTAGAATTGATATAAAGCATAATAATGACATAGTTATTCATTAAAACTGACTTTACCAAACAATGTATGAGATACTTTTCTTTAAGAATGTGTCATTTTTTAAATGGAGGGACAACCCATTTTCCACACCCACATGCTATTTTTAAGCATTCTGTCCAATTTAATGAACTTAAATTCCTTATTAGTCTCTGCTCTCACCCCCTTGCCAGTGTTTCGTGTATCTGTACTTCAGGGAAGGGGTAGGGGGTGATTATGCTTGCTATGCATGTGTCATTAGGACAACAAACTAAGTTGGGAGGTTGGCTTGACCATGACCTTGAAACTTATTTAGAGTTTTCTTTTTCCACAACTTAACTAATTTGAAGTATAAAGTAGTTTACTTTCAATGGATATGTTTTAGAATTTACCCCCACCTTCTCGGCCCCCCTCTCTACACCAAAGTGCTTTTGTGGCTTGTGGACAGTATTTTGTACTATTAAAATTTACTGTGTCATTCCATTGGAAATATTGTTCATATAGCAAATATAGTTGTTTCCCTTATTAAAATTTTTTTTTTCTTTTTTTACAGGGCTTTGCAGAAATTTTATGCCTGTGGGGAAGCATTGCTGGCACAACTTACCTCTTCCATGGTGTTAATGAAACAGCTGCATATGTCATGCTTCCATATCTGGGATGGGTGTCTTTTGCCACAGCTCTAACTTACAGAATTTGGAGGGACAACCCAGAGAAAAAAGATTGAGTGTTTTCTGTTTCATTTATTAAGTGTGTGAGCTAATAGACAGTGAATGTGAAACGGTTTTAAAGTTAAAGACTAGAACTACACAGAAATCTCACAAAAATTAAAAGCCTTATTAGAAATTCAAAATAATTTGTCTACATTTCTAGGCATTTGCAACCTTGATTCTTTTTCTTCTTCAATGTTATATGTTTGGAATCTGCCAGTCACATAAGTCATTGGTTAGACTGAGTGGACACATATTTGTTTGAAATGAATTCCTTCTCTTGCCTTATTTTGTCGTGTTCAAATTAATACATTTTTGTGTAAAATTAATATTTTTTAAAATTGACAATGACGCTGTTTTTTTTTTTAAAGAATGTTTTTTTTATATGTCTCTCAAACTTGCTAGTTATTGTTTATTTGTAATCTCATTGAATGCATTCTGTATTTTTTCCACATGTGTTACTGAAAAGGATTTAAAAAAAAAATAAACTATCCTTGGGTGTCTTAAGTATTAAATTGTATTTTGAGATTGTCATTTTTTTTTTCTTTTGTGTAGGTTTGCATCTGAAATGTAAGTGTTTGTTGCTTTTTTCGATGGATTTTTATGTTTTGCTGCTTTAGATGTAAATAACATTTTGACACCTATGCATAACCTTGATAGGCACCAGATCTATTTCCCAGAAAGAAATATCAAGTTGGAATCAAAATGCTACTTTTGAAAGAACAAATTCTAATTCAAATATTTTTTAAACAGTTTTACAAAGTTTTAAAAAATCTTATTGAGTTTTTTTTTTTCTAAAGAAAAAATATATATTTTATGCTCTTGAATGTTGTGTAGGAGTATCAGAGTCATGTGTTTCTTGTATAGGTCAGGGGTGTTTTTATCTCATGCCATTTGTACTTATTTTAAGTTAATATCATGGTCTTAGTTTTAACTAGCAGTTTTAAAAAAATGTACTTTACAAGTAGAAATATGTCATTGATATCGTCAGCTGTTTAAATTTTACTCTTGTTTTCATGTCTATAAAGTGATATCTAATATTAAGACTTTAAATGATTGATAGTATTAACTGCCAAATAAATTTTTTTTTTTTTTGCTGCTTTACATGTACACGGCTGGTTAGTCAAATAAAATGATTTGATAATTATAAGCCGAATCCTTCTTTATAGAGTGCTACATTTTTACAGGTCCTAATCGGAAACTTTTTTATTACTTTCAATTTACAGGTTACAATAATGAGTATTTTTTTTTTTTAAATATATTTTACCCTGACTCTTTGTTACCTTTCAATATTTTGGATCATTCCGCATTAAACAATTTTTTTATGCTTACCGTGGATCAATAATAATCTACAAAGTGTTAATATTATCTGGCGCCCTTTTTTTTTAAATATCAGGCCTAAAATTAAGTCCAAAACAAAGAGGCATAACAATATTTGGTATCTTAAAAAAAAATGTGAAATTGCTGCTAATTTAGTTTATTGAGGAAACTTCTACAATTATAACTCAGGATCTGTAATAAACTTGGAATTTTTTTTACGCATTTCAACTCCCTGATATCATGCAATAAAGCTGTATTTAAAGCTTGGATCAAATTCATTTTTTTTTTGTCAGCATTAATATTTGGATCACTTTACATGTCCATTATATATATATATATTTCTCTTCCACCAAATCCTGAACCTATTAAATATTTCTATAGTTGCATGAATAGGTTAATTTAATAATTTTAATAGTTTGTTGAGATAAACAACAAATGTATAGTGTATTTTTTTTTTCCACAGCTCCATGCTTTACGATAAACTTTATAAATCTATAATTTTTCTTTTAGTGTATTTTTGCTTCACTTTATCTTCATCTGTCCCAACTTGTCAATATGAATAAATTGAGAAGACTTGTTATTTTCACTTGATTTGTTTTTTTTTTTTGTAAAATTCTGAAGTTTTAGTTTACTTGGCTGACTAAATTCGTCAATTAGTTAAGTTGTGGAAAAAGAAAAGTTTTAATATATACTAACTTTACCCTGCAAAACCTTTGCATAGAGTTATATCCCCTTACGCTTGATCGGTTTGCTATAGGTTATTTTTGGTTTCGGGCAGATCAGATTTTTTAAATATTATTTTAAACTGGAATACTGTTGTATAAATTCTTTACTTTCGATTTAACGCAGAGCCCAAATAGCTTTTATAAATATTATATATACACATACATTTTGAATGATTTTTATGTGGGAATATTTTCACTAAACTAGATTCTACAGTTTTTTTTCTTAAGGAAAATACGCAACATACATAAGATAAATAAATGTAAATCGGTGGTCCCCAAACCACTGTAACGGCATACATAGATTTACGACCCTTCAATTTATAAAAAGTAAATTTTGTCGTGACTCATACTTTGAAAGCTACAGCACTAACACGGACAGTGTTGCGTATTCGTTTCTTGAACAGAACACACACGCACGAACACTTACAAACACACAACAACGGCACAAAACACAAAAACAAGCAACACATTAAACAGTAAGCAGTGTACGAAAATCCCAAACGAAATTTTTTTGTGTTCAGTTTATTTCTTTAAAAAAATATATTTCCTCGTACGCTGTTGTCTCGTATACGGACGCAAACAAACCCCATGTCGACCGGTCCGCGGAGAAATTATTAAACGTTGACCGGTCCGCGGCTAGAAAAAGGTTTGGGGAACCACTGTTGTAAACAGTTCACGTTCTCGGAAACATTGATTTTGTTTGTCGTTGAAATGTGACAAGGAATACGACAGTAGAAATGAATAAGAATTTATTTAGCATATGAAAAATAGAGAGAAAAAAAAAACAAAAACTTAAAGGCTTTTAAAAAATTATTTGTCGTTGTGTCAAGTGAAACTAAATTGGATTGAATGTTATGAGATAAAATGAAAATAATATAAATTCGTGGGCTTCAACGTTTGTAAACTGCAACTATAATTACAGAATGCCTTGTCCTTAAGTCCGTTCGTAAGTCTGTGTGTTTACATTACTCTAAATTTTGTCAGGTTTTCTCTCTATATCTCTCTCCTCCACCCCTTTCTCTTTACCCTCCCCATCCCTCTCTCTTCCTCACGAAAATAAAACAATATTTTCATTTTGATTTAAGTTAAATTCAAGTGTCATTGTCAGAGCCGTCCCCAGGCAATTTGGCGCCCTAGGCAGCCATCTATTAGGACACCCGCCCCTTCTGCATGAACGATTTTTTGCAAGTTTTTTTTTTCTAAAATTTGGCGCCCCCTAGCAATTTGGCGCCCTAGGCAGCTGCCTATGTCGCCTATGCCCAGAGCCGGCCCTGGTCATTGTATTTATGGCATGGGTACTTTGTGTAAAATTTTGTAAAATATTTCAGAGGCACACAGACAGGTATTGGTGGACTGAGAGTTATGAACTGAAAAAAAGGAAATGACAGCCTGCATCGTTCCTATAAAATAATTTTTATTGTAATGTCAAATTATACACGAAAATTGGAAAAAAAAATACAGATTGTCAACTTTGATAAAATGTATTATCTGTAACGAGCTTTCACTGAAACATATTTCTATATGTCTGTCTGTTTGTTTCTCTTTTTACCCCTTCTGACTATCAGTTATTTAGCCAAATATTTTTTACGTTCACAAATCACCCATAAAAATATATTTATGTAACATTGCACATACAAACGAACACACACACACACGCATGCACGCACACACGCACGTACGCACACACACACACACACACACATTCAAATAAGTATTTTTCATTTTATTAAAAAAAATTGCAATAAATGTGTAAAACTAGATATTCAAATGTACACATATTTTGAAAACAGTCTTTAACCATATGCCTGCACTTTCTATTTTTTCTGTGTTTTGATTTATTTATAGTTGTGTGTCTTTTCTAAACAGATCTTTTTTTGGTCAAAATCACATGCTTATAACAAAACTAAACTAGTGACCAAATGAATCATTTGTAATGGTCGATTGGTCCAGCATGATCAATTGATATAAAAGTTGGTCGATGGGTTCTGCCTGATCAGTTAACATATCAGTTGATCGATTGGTCCTGCCTGATCAATTGTTTTTTCAGTTGATCGATTGGTCTTACCTGATCAATTGTTCTGTCAGTTGATCGATTGGTCCTACCTGATCAATTGATCTGTCAGTTGATCGAATGGTTCTACCTGATCAATTGTTATATCAGATGATCGATTGGTTCTACCTGATAAATTGTTCTGTCAGTTGATCGATTGGTCCTACCTGATCAATTGATTTTTCAGTTGGTCGATTGGTCCTACCTGATCAATTGTTCTGTCAGTTAATCGATTGGTCCTACATGATCAATTGATCTGTCAGTTGATCGATTGGTCCTACCTGATCAATTATTCTGTCATTTGATCGATTGGTCCTACCTGATCAATTGATCTGTCAGTTGATCGATTGGTCCTACCTGATCAATTGTTCTGTCAGTTGGTTAATTGGGCCAAAATTTACTTCCATTTTTAAATTTTATGCGTCATTAACGTGAAATAAAACGTTAAAGCCAGGAAAAAAAGCAACGCCAAAAAAATACCCCCCCCCAGCCGAAATCCGTAGCGGAAACCCTCCAATCCGCCCTTGCCTCATATACATCCAACCCCACCCCACATCATGCAGTTCAATATATTGACCGCTAACTTCAAACTGGAGATATGAAGCGATTTTTCAATACAAAAACAAATTATTGATTAGTCTCTTGATCAAAACAGACACACGGAGTAAAAAAAAAACAACCCATTTTATGTGTGATTTGTTTCTTGGAATATGTACTTTTAAGTTTTGTTGCATGTTAAAATCGATTTCTGTCACGTTACTACTTTAATGTAAGTAAATGCTTTAGCATAGATGATTAAGAATCGATACGTGAATTCATCTGTAACCATTTCCTTGAATCTAATTCAATAAACATATTTTACGCCTTGCATAAACATGATAACTTGTACTGAAATATTTTTTTTAACATTTTAACGAGATACTATAGCGGTTTATAAGTGAGCGCGCGTGCGTGTCTCGAAGCCATGATTGTGCTGTGTTTTACTGCTTACTTCACTGACAAATTAAAGGATCGATTACGACAAGATTTAAGATATAAACCTTGACTTCCTAGTCATGGGCGTCGCTAGGAATTTTTCCAGGGGGGGGCAAAAATTTTCCAGGGGGGGGGCAAATAACAACTTTATGACATTTTTTTTAAATGTAAGGGGGGGGGGGCAGAGCAAATGCCCCCCTCTTATATGACATTTTTTCAAAATACGCCAATGTTCCTAGTAATGTTTACAATATTTGTATGTAGGCATTGTAGATTCTCTTTATTTTATGCTCGACTTCATAGCAATAGATACGAGATTTGTATGCAGGGTCCTCTTTATTTTATGCTCAACTTCCTAGCAATAGATACGAGATTTGTATGCAGGGTCCTCTTTATTTTATGCTCGACTTCCTAGCAATAGATACGAGATTTGTATGCAGGGTCCTCTTTATTTTATGCTCGACTTCCTAGCAATAGATACGAGATTTGTATGCAGGGTCCTCTTTATTTTATGCTCGACTTCCTAGCAATAGATACGAGATTTGTATGCAGGGTCCTCTTTATTTTATGCTCGACTTCCTAGCAATAGATACGAGATTTGTATGCAGGGTCCTCTTTATTATATGCTTGACTTTCTAGTAATGGATATGTTACGATCGCGCCCCCCCCCATATCACATCTACCCCCATATTATGTTCCCCTCATTCCCCACCCCTCTAGATCTGTGGTCAGCGGAGCGCGATCAAAACTACCATGCAGTCGCTCGGGAGCTGGACGAAAGTGCGACTTCGCACCTTTGCCCACTGACCAAGATCAAAGCCCTACCGGACTCAGAGAAAACCCCTGGGGCAGGCTTTGATGTCGGAAACGCCCCCTATTCCCTTCTCACGACATTCGGGGGCGAGCAGTCGATCGAGGCAGAAGTTTAAGTTAGTGTGCGGTTAATGTAGTATTAGAGTTTAGAGTTTCGAGTCGTGCAGTCACGAGTAGTTTTGAATAAAGTTCAATTATTTTTATACTTTACATCAATAAGTTTTGACTTATCTGTGTATATGACTGTGTGCTTGGAAATCTAGCTATAATCAAGGAATATATTAAAAGAGCCCGTAAAAGGATACAAGATCTGTATGCAGGGTCCTCTTTAGCATGAGGCTGTAGCCGTTCTTAAAGTATAGGCAAACTAATCGGCTGTCTGGGGCCCCCATTGTGAAGGGGGCCCACCCATGTGGGACTTTAATCAAATTTTGTTGTTACCTCAAATATCAGCTAACATTTGATGAGCTCAGTTGGGCCCGAGTTTTAAAATATTATCAAGTGCCCCGTATTTGCAACAAACCACCAAGACCATAGCTCCGAAACATTCCTTTGCCCAGAACCCCCCAAGTGTTTATTTAACAAGGGTTCCCAAATGTTCATTTCACAAGGGTTCCGAAATGTTCATTTAACAAGGGCCCCAAATGATCCTTACTATAGGGATCCATAGTAAAGCTTTGCCTAGGGTTCCATAATATTCCTTTAACTAGGGCCTCCAAAAACAGTCGAACTGCTATATACCCGAGGTTACCCTGAAGTAAATGTTAGCCAAAGTATTGGGGAAAAAAACAAACAACAATAACACAACAATACCACTACTTCAATGAAATAGGTAACATGATGTAGGATTTAAATTGTTGAAAAAAATAAATAGAAAGGGGAAGTAACACATTGCATTTAAATATGTCGTTGTGAGTTGTCCTTTGGCTTTACGCTCCGTTTTCTTTATCACAGTCTGTTTTTTTGTTGTATTGATTTTCAAAGCCCCTGTTTATTTTATAGAACCTATGGTGAGATATTTTTTTGTTTTAAGTACCATTCTTTAATCCCCAACCATTGTGCAATGGCCATGGAGGCACCGCTGGAGATATACGTATGTGACTAGTTATGGGGGGGGGGGGGGAGGGTGGAGGTTATCAAACAAACCTGAGAAAAAACAGCAACATTATTTTAAGGCAATAAAATGGGTAATGACATCGTAATAATAGTTACTTAGTAAACTAATAAGTCTTACAACTTCCTGGTGGAAAAAAATCATCACTGTACAGACTATTGTGATACCATACATGTGATACATACTTTATTTCATTGAAGGCTACGGTGGCTGGATATTTCTCTTTATCAAATATTGATTTTATTTCTGGCAACGTGTTCAAACCCGGAAGTAGTCCACTAAACAGCCTTTCAAACAATTCAATAAAATAAATTGCACCCCCCTCTCTCCTTTTTTTTCTTCCTCTTTCAATCAGTAAACATGTTGATCAACTAAGAATACAATTTAAATGTTCCATTAAAACAAAGGTTATTCATGATTGTATAATGTAATGTAATGAAAAAACAACAAGTCAGTGAAACACACAGACATATGATCTGTGGTGAAACACACAAACATATAATCTGTGGTGAAACACACAAAAATATAATCTGTGGTGAAACACACAAACATATAATCTGTGGTGAAACACACAAACATATAATCTGTGGTGAAACACACACAAATATAATCTGTGGTGAAACACATAAACATATATTCTGTGATGAAACACACAAACATATAATCTGTGGTGAAACACCCAAAAATATAATCTGTGGTGAAACACACAAACATATAATCTGTGGTGAAACACACAAATATATAATCTGTGGTGAAACACACAAACATATGATCTGTGTTGAAACACACAAACATATGATCTGTGTTGAAACACACAAACATATGATCGGTGGTGAAACACACAAAAATATAATCTGTGGTGAAACACATAAACATATAATCTGTGGTGGAACACACAAACATATAATATGTGTTGAAACACACAAACATATAATCTGTGGTGAAACACACAAACATATAATATGTGGGGAAACACACAAACATATAATCTGTGTTGAAACACACAAACATATAATCTGTGGTGAAACACACAAACATATAATCTGTGGTGAAACACACAAAAATATAATATGTGGTGAAACACACAAACATATAATCTGTGGTGAAACACACACAAATATAATCTGTGGTTAAACACACAAACATATAATCTGTGTTGAAACACACAAACATATAATCTGTGGTGAAACACACAAACATATAATCTGTGGTGAAACACACAAAAATATAATATGTGGTGAAACACACAAACATATAATCTGTGGTGAAACACACACAAATATAATCTGTGGTTAAACACACAAACATATAATCTTTGGTGAAACACACAAACATATAATCTGTGGTGAAACACACAAACATATAATCTGTGGTGAAACACCCAAACATATAATATGTGGTGAAACACACAAACATATAATCTGTGTTGAAACACACAAACATATAATCTGTGGTGAAACACACAAACATATAATCTGTGGTGAAACACACAAACATATAATATGTGGTGAAACACACAAACATATAATATGTGGTGAAACACACAAACATATACACACAAACATATAATATGTGGTGAAACAGGCTGACAAAGATTGCTAAGTTAAGACGAGTATTAAAAAAAAACAACAACGAAAAAGAGAATAATGCAATTTTTGTTTAACTTTTAAAATCAAGTTTTGTTTATAACACATCATCTCAGTTGGTGTGACACAGTAGTGCTTTGTTTTGAGCCCGACCTACATGATGCAGTACATAGGAATAGGATTTTATCACAGTAACAAATGTAAACAAAGTTATAAGAATTTTTTTTTTTGCATGTGCAAGTACCTTGTTTTTTTTTTCAAAAAAAAACAGGATAGGATTATTTTTTATAATCAGTATAATCCGATCAAGGGTATGTTTCATAATCAGAACACATTTATATTTCAAAATCAGAACAGATATATATCATAATCAGAACACATTTATATTTCAAAATCAGAACAGATTTATATAACATAATCAGAACACATTTATATTTCAAAATCAGAACAGATTTATATATCATAATCAGGACACATTTATATTTCAAAATCAGAACAGATTTATATATCATAATCAGAACACATTTATATTTCAAAATCAGAACAGATTTATCTATCATAATCAGAACACATTTATATTTCATAATCAAAACAGATTTATATATCATATCAGAGCACATTTATATTTCAAAATCAGAATAGAGAGGGACAGATATATTTCCTAACTTTGTAATTCGCTGTTCAGATGAACGTTTCTTCCATCAACTTTTCAAAACAATGATTGTCCCCCTTTACTTGTGTCCCACCTTACCCCAAGAAAAATCTGGTCACTGTAAAACAAGAATGAGATCCGAAACAAAGCTGATGCTGAAGGTGTGCCCCTCTCACAAACTTTTCTCAACCCTGCCGATGAGCGCTCGTGGAAAAGGTGTTGATTGTTACCACGGGCGACAGACACTTGTCATTACATCCTGATTTAACACCCTCCCCCCCCCCACCTCCAGGGACCTATTATTACCTAACTTTAAACAGGGTAATCTCGATATTCAGGGTAAGTGGAAAAAAAAATCGATTCGTAGATAATACGTTCAGTATAACCTACCTGTAGTTAACCATACAATCAAACTGTGTGAGAATACAAACACTTACATGTCATTTGACCTATGTGCCTGATAACACTTTCATTGTAGTGGGCGTTGACGATCAACAAAGATTTTGTTTAGGTTAGGATAGTCTTAACTGAGGTAAGAAAAAGCTATATGGATAGAACGATAACCTGCGTACATACACTATCTATCTATCTATCTATCTATCTATCTATCTATCTATCTATCTATCTATCTATCTATCTATCTATCTATCTATCTATCTATCTATCTATCTATCTATCTATCTATCTATCTATCTATCTATCTATCTATCTATCTATCTATCTATCTATCTATCTATCTATCTGTCTGTCTGTCTGTCTGTCTGTCTGTCTGTCTGTCTGTCTGTCTGTCTGTCTGTCTGTCTGTCTGTCTATCTATCAATCTATCTATCTATCTATCTATCTATCTAATCTATCTATCTATCTATCTATCTATCTATCTATCTATCTATCTATCTATCTATCTATCTATCTATCTATCTATCTATCTATCTATCTATCTATCTATCTATCCCTGCTTTCATATACCCCAGCTCATCAGACTGTTTGTCTCTATATTTGTCCTTCTTCACCAGAGATGACATATTGGGTAGCCTACCTGTTTCACCAAGTACCTGTACTCGAGAACATTTTGTAATACTTGTACCCGTACTTGCATCTAGAATACTTGTACTCGTACTTACATCTTGGATACTCGTACTTGCATCTTGTATACTTGTTCTCGTACTTGCATCTTGGATACTTGTACCCGTACTTGCATCTAGCATACATGTACTCGTACTTACATCTTGAATACTCGTACTTGCATCTTGCATACTTGTACTCGTACTTGCATCTTGGGTACTTTTACTCGTACTTGCATCTTGGGTACTTTTACTCGTACTTGTATCTTGGTACTTTTACTCGTACTTGCATCTTTGATCAGTACTGGGAACATCTACTACTATTTTTCTTTCCCGATCTCCGATTTCGTAAAAAAAATATCTTTAAAATAAAATAAATAATCTTAAACTTTATACTTTTTTTGTAGTTTTTTTTTTCAAATTCTAATTTCAACCATCGCATTATGTATCGATACCTACATTTGTCTTTTTCCATAGCAGTTTTTTTTTTTACAACCAATGGGGTGTCGACCGTCTAAAATAAGTGACCTTCAGGACAACAAACAAAAATCACAAGCAACAAATAATGTTGGCTACAGTAAAGTTAACAATGGACTTCTGGTCAAAATGGCTGACTTCCGGCGCCACTATCAAGACAATCCAACAATGACAAGACCTAAGGCTGGTCCAGACAAGTTGTATGTTGATAAAGATTTCCCACAAAAAATACAAGACAGACAAAATTATAAAGTTATTGAATGGAAACGACCAAAGGTAAGTGAATACACTTTTTATACATTACGACAATCAGGGCTTTGCAGCCACGTAGCCAAGGGGGGAGGCACTGGGGTGCCGTGCCCCTCGCTAGGTGTGAAGTGCCCCCCTCCGCTTAAAAAAGAAGAAAAGAGGAAAAAATAAAGAAAAAAAAAATTGCCCCCCTTGATGGGTATTGGTGCCCACCTGCTGACTTTGACCTGGCTACGGGCCTGGGGCTATGTTTACAGCGGATGAATCTGCATCTACATACATCTACATCTCTCTCTCTCTCTCTCTCTCTCTCTCTCTCTCTCTTTATATATTTATATTTATATATATCATTAATACGGGAATTAGGGCAATGTTGTAATGGATGCATATACTGACGGTCCAGGTCATTGTAGTCGGATCAAATTCTTCTTTTAGCGCCCCGATGGGGGCCCTTAATGAGGGGGGCAACCCGAACATTTCTCAGAGCCCACTGCCATTAAGAGCCCTATCATATAGTGGGCCATGGACGTTGGATATATAAATGGTAGTAAACATATCCGTATTAACAGCCAGTTTATTTTTGTCAGAAGTTGTAATAATTGTTCGAATCACTGTAATAACATGTGATGACATGTATTCCCATATATTACATCACTGTAATGACATGTGATGACATGTATTCCCATATAGTACATAAATGATAACATTTCATATGCATTTCTTTTTTTTTTTCTAGGAATTTCAAGATCACCCCAAGCTGTTTGCTGACGGTGCATCAAGATCTGCCGTCGGACAGGGATCTGTCAGTGATTGCTGGCTTATGTCTGTTGTAGCGAACATTGCAGACAATCAAGAATTAATTACACAGGTGATCAAATGATATGTCTATTGACTAACAGCAAGATTGATTTTTTTATTTTTTATTGATAGTCATTTTTCAATCTATTATCTATCCATCCATCCATCCATCCATCAATCTATCCACCCAGCCATCCATTCATCCATCCATCCATCCATCCATCCACCCAGCCATCCATTGTTTAGCCTGAACATCATCAGTAATTCTCAAAGTGGGTGATATCGTCCCATTGGGACGCTGAAACCATTCAAGGTGGAAATATTTTTATTTTTGGGGTGACAAGCTAAAACAAAGGTGTGGGTGTGAAACTTTAAGCACATAATTTTTTTTTAAAATACAATGTTAAAAATTAAGTTGTTTAAAAATATATTTGTTATTTAATAGTTTAAAAGTTACTTATCGCAACAACAGCATTGCTGTGATTGAATAATGGATTTTTGTTTAACTTCTATCGCGATGCTATATTCTTATATTGTTTGGCGCAACTTGTGAACTACTCTACCACTAACAACTCAGTGGTTTCATTGGCCAGCCTTGAGGAAGGGAGTTAATGCAGACTTTGTGGTGTAAATATAAGGTGGGGGGGGGGCGGCACCATATCTGCTTCCGATTGGGGGGGGGGGCGACATTCATGGTGTTCAGTGCCGCGATACAACAACGGCAGACCGGGCGTGGCCATGACACAAGTTTTTCATAAGAAGGAAAGAAAAAAAAAACTATGTAAAACTCAGAACTTGCGCCGACCCTTCGTAAGCCTGGAATCCGGGGGGGGGGGGGGCGCCCGCTGCACCCGACCTAAAATCCGCCTCTGGTTTTATGCTATCACAAGTTACTTTGAATGTTCCAGGGTGGGGGCGATGAACTTTTTAATTTTTCGGTAGGAGAAAAAAAAAGTTTGAAAATCACTGATCTATATTTTAATAAAGTGGAACAATCAATGTTTTCTTTGGGAACATTTTTTATGAAATCAGTAAATATTCATAATAAAAAAATAATTTGAAATGCACGCACAAAAAAAGTCCAAATTTAAAGTGTAAAATACCTAACAAATACGTTATCATTAATGTTACTCAGTTTTATCATTATAAGGTAATTTCTTACGAATATTTTGATATGTTATTATGTCAGGTTGAATATTATTATGTCAGGTTTTCCCCAAAGATGCATATGCCATTGAAGATCCACACAAGTACGACGGAATATTTCATGTTCGATTTTTCAATTTTGGGAAATGGACAGATGTTTACACGGACGATTATTTACCGATAGTATTTGGAAAAACTTTGATGGGTGCTTATTCCAAAACGAATGAAAGTGAATTGTGGGTCGCCTTATTAGAGAAAGCTTTTGCAAAGTAAGCTATACTATAAATAAATAATAAATGAATAAATAAATATATATATATATATATATATATATATATATATATACTTATAAGACGCATTTGTTGTCTGTCTGTCTGTCTGTCTGTCTGTTCCCTTATAACTCAAGATCAGGACAAACAAATAACGTGAAATTTGTTACACATACACATAATTACACGGGGAAGGTTATAGGACAGGTTTCGTTTCATCTCGATGGGTAGTTTAATTGTAATTAATTTTTTTTTATTTTAGTATTTTACTATATTAAAGTAATCTCGACGGCGCCATAAATGAAATTCCTTTGTGACGTCATTTCCCGATGATCGAATAGAACTTGCGCGCTGGTGCTGTATTGTGCCTTTGTGATGCAAATAATTGTTGTTTTTTCATGCTCTCTGATTTGTACAGTTTGAGGAAGGTAAAGGAATGAAGAAGGATTTTAGAAGAAGTGTGAAGCCATAATAATAAGTATATATATATATATATATATATATATATATATATATATAGAGAGAGAGAGAGAGAGAGGGGGGGGGAGGGAGAGAGATAAAGAGAGAGATAAAGAGAGAGAGAGAGAGAGGGGGGGCAGGGGGGAGAGAGAGAGGAAAGGAGGGTTTGAGGGAGGGAGGGAGGGGGAGAGAGGAGGGAGGGGGGATGGACAGGGGGAGAAAAGGGAGGGGGGAGAGAGGGAGATGGGAGAGGGAGCATGGGGGGAAATGGAACAGGGGGAGAGGGAGAGAGAAAGGAAGGGAGGAAGAGAGGGGGGTAGGGAGGGAGAGAGAGGGGGAGGGAGGGAGGCAGAGAGAGGGTGGGAGAGAGGGAGGGAGAGAGATAGAGTAAAGGGGGGCAGGGAGGGAGAGAGGGAATGAGGGAGGGAGGAAGGGGGAGAGAGGTGGAAAGGGGAGGGAGGGAGAAAGGAGGGAGAAAGGAGGGAGAGAGGGGTTAGGGAGGGAGAGAGGGGAGGGAAGGAGAGAGAGAGAGGATGGGAGAAATGGGAGGAAGAGATAAAGAGAAAGAGGGGGCAGGGAGGGAGAGAGAGGGAAGGAGGAGGGAGGAGGATGGACGGGGGGAGAGAAGGAGGGGGAGAGGGGAGAGGGACGGAGAGAGATGGGAGAGAGGGAGGGAGAGGGAGAGAGGGGGAGGGAGGGAGGGTGAGAGAGGAAGGGAGAGAGGGGGTAGGGAGAAAACAGGAGGTAAACAGAAAACCTTATTTTAAACCCGGGCAAAGCCGGGTACTTGCAACTAGTATATATATATATATATATATATATTAGGGTGATTCAAAACAATATGGTAAAAAATTAAATTTTGAATTTAACTTTGGGCACCCCCCAAAAATGTTCCAATATATGAGAAAAAAATTCAGTACAAATTAAAAATTTTTTGGACAATATTAAGAGGGTGCTACCGCCATGTTTAGTTTTAACAAATAATAAAAATGAAAAAATCAGCATATTCATTACCAGTTAAACAAATCTAAAGTTATTTTACTTGTTTAATAAAAAGTATACAAACAATTAAATTAATAGTTAAAATCTTGGTTCAACTGCACCAATGTTGACTTGTTCCTGTCTGGGCAGTTCTGTCTATACTGTTTCACAACCATCAGCAGGTACTGTTTCTGTTCTTCATTGTTTGTGTGAAGTTTATTGTACTCTTCCATAAGAGCTACTCCACGTTCTGCTATGTCATTCACAACTCTGAGAGAGGATAGTTCAGCTTTTGCTTTTTTGAAGGTTTCATTGGTCTCCCAACTATCTGGATCACTGCTCAAAAATTCAGATGACAGTCCGAAAATGGTAAAAAAACGATAGGTGTTATTTGAAACAAAATCATCAAGTTCTTTGAGCTCTATCAGAGATTGATCAATTGTTGCTTTTTTCAAAGAGCCAGGTAAACCATTTGTTTTCAAACATCTCACCATTTTCTGTTTTATGTCAAGTGGTACTTCATCATCAAAAAAAGCCAATGCAACAAGTTCTTCTGATAAATACCAGAGGTGTCTTAGAAATTTTTTCAAAGCCACCGCTGAAATCTGTGAATCAGGATAGCTGTAAGCAAATACATAAATGATACAATAAGTTTTATAATATTAACAATTTCACTATTCACTTGGCACATTAAATTAATTAGTCCAACTAATGTTAACCCTAACCTTTGTAGGCTTTTGATAAGCCAGAGATCATTTCGAGGAGCTGAAAAGGCTGATGGTGCTGTAAACCAGGCTCTTGTGTAAATTCTTGTGGTAAAAATGCATATGTTTCTGAGACCCCGTTTTTCTTTTGCTGTGAGTCGAAATTGAGCCCGAAATAGCCATATTTTGATGGCATATATGGCTTTGGCCATCCACCTAGCACGATGAAGTCCAGCTGGTTGTTTAAATGAGATACCTTTTGCTGGAATTCCTCCAAGATAAATAATGACTAAGTCAAGTAGCTCTCGGTAATCGTCACGAGGTTGAAAAGTTGTGAGCTGTTTTTGTGCAAATTCGATAATGTCTTCAGCAATGTCAACAACGACTGATGTACTAGACTCATCTGTCAAAACAGTCTGAAATGTTGATTTATCAATGAGTGGCCAGTGTTCTTTAAACCGCTTAAAGATTGCTATGTCTGGACCTGTAGAAGGACCAAATGAATGCTTCACAACTGCTTCCAACATAATTTCAAGCATATGATGACGACAGGCCAGCCACAACATTTCCTTCTGCATCTTTCGCTCCAGTAGGACACATGCTCCATTGAATTTTCCAGTGTTCACTGGCGTGGTGTCAAATGACATTGCATTGATACTTTGACAAAGTCTCCATGAAACAGCACATTCAAAAACTGCAGAAGCTGCAGCTTCACCTGTTCCTGCTGGCAATTTAGGAATCGCAAGCAGCTGATCAATTCCTTCCCCAGACACAAGTACAGGAAGTCTATCCACAGATTGTTCTCCTACAATATCTTCTAATAGTTTGCTATCCCAATGGATAGTTAAGGAAACACTAGGTTTGAAAGCATTTTTTAGGCATAGAGCTGTTGACTGTCTGTGTTTCATTCGTTGGCGGCGGATGGAAGAATAACTGATATTATAGTTGTGTGGATCATGTCCTAGATGCTGTAACATTGGTGTCAGAACTACTGCAGCTCCACGGTCACTGATTTTAGCTACATCAAGGCTCATTGATATTTTTCTGTCAAACAAATTTACTCTAGTTTTCTTTACAAGTGTTGTCCTTACTTTTGAAGTGTTGCTGCACTGAGCTGATGTAGAAGGTTCATCATCTTCCTCTTCTGTTTCTTGTTCAGCATCAGAAGAAGATGATGATGAAATTAGAACAGCTTTTTCGTCACGATCTGTTCTGTTTTCTTCTTCTCGTTTTCGACGTTTCTTCGTGACTTCAAGTCGATTTTGTGACAAAGACACCTTTTTTAACAAGACAGTATCTACAGAACTCATTTTCCCTGGGCGTCCTTTTTGACGTTGTGCTTTAAGAAATTCTTTATCTTCTTCAATGCTTATTAATTCCATCGCATCTGCATGTGCTACATCAAATAAATCTTCCAAACCAGCTTTCCAGTCTTTTTCTTTTTGTTGTAATCCCTCTGACCTTTTTGCTTTATTTTCTTTGTTTTTTCGCAGTTTCTCCCATTCACGGAACATGCCTTCAACCTTGTCGACAATATGTTTTTTCAACCTTGTAGGAATGTGAGCTTTTGCCCAAACTTCTAAAATATCAACTGCAGTTGCATGACATGAATCTCTCACAGTTTTCTTCTCATTTTGTTTGTAGTAAAAAAACAGTGAAATAACTTCTTTTTTTGATGGCAGCTTAGTAGCAGACAGCTTGGATGACAGCTGACCAACAAGCCAAACTTCAGTCTGTTTCCTGGTTACAGGCTTTACTCCACTTGCTCTACAACTGGACATCTTCATTAAACTAGTTGAAACGATTTTAAGAGATAAAATACAAAAATTTAACTGAGTGATATTATAATATTGATTTTGTGTAAACGCGGCCAAAGAAATTAGACAAAAAAAATTAACAAAGAATAATTAACAGCAAAGATTATTATTAACTGAAATAAATAAGAGTGACATTGTATCTACATCATTTCACACAATTAATAATATGTTTTGGGTGTAGTCAGTCAGGCAGTCACGTTATTACCAACAAGAGGTAAAATAATTGAAATTTGTAAAATTCACAACGTGGTAGCAACCATTAAACATGTGTCAAAATCAATAAAAATTTTACTGATTTATTTTTTCATATATTGGAACATTTTTAGATGGTGCCCCGTGAAAAATTCAAAACTTTATTTTTTTGAATCACCCTAATATATATATATATATATATATATATATATATATATATATATATATATATATATATATATATATATATATGCCACGTACCTCAATGCGCGAGCAAGTAATTTCAGAATGGCAAATTGCTTGTACAATTTTTATTTATTATTTACGTTTGTACATTATATTCATTTTAGATTATGTTTTGTTTGTTTTTAGCATTAAACACTTAATTTAATATGTTTAGAACATATTACTGGTGTGCAGCAGCGTAGCCAGGTTACTGCGGGCTCTGTGTTCACACAGGGCGCCGAACCAGAGAGGGGCGGAAAAAGGGCAGTTAAATGTTTTTTTCACTTATCTGATTGGAAGGAGGGCGCCAAAAATGTAACCGCCGAGGGCACAACAATAGCTGGCTACGGTTCTGTTGATATGTAATTTGGAGTGTCTTGAACGAATGAATTGGATTTACATTGAATCAAATAACGAACCGGGTTCGGTATCGATTTTTCATCAATTTTGTTTATCATTGATATTTCGTTGATGGATAATAGACAAAAAGAGGGATATGACTGTATATTATACTAATACATGGGGGGAAAGTTGGCCGAGTGGTTTAGATACTCGACTATCATGGGTTAGGCCTCTTGGTGAGAACCATGAAATTTTTTCCAAGTACAATTTTGTGTAAAGTCGTCCCACAAGTCCACCCAGCTTTAAATGTGTACCTGACTTTAAGTTGGGGGAAGTAAAGGCGGCAGCGCGTTGTGCTAACCACACAATCCCTATCATATGCCGAGGTTATAGAAATAGATGATTTCCGCACCCCATCTGCCCCGATGGCACGTTAGGGCTAAGGGAACTTTACTTTTTATACTAAGACATATTTACTGTAGACTGTTTGCTAGTTGATTATTTAACTATCACACTAGATTACATGGTTCATACGATGGAATCTGTGGTGGCTGTTGTGGTGACGCATTTCTAGAGCTCACAGGTGGTATAGGAGAAACTATTGAACACAAAGACGTAAAAGAAAATCCAGATATTGTTTTTGATCGCGTGAAGAACGCACTGTCGTCTGGCCGTCAAGTTACAGGATCTGTACCAGTAGGTTGAAGTATTATATTGCTTGAAATACTAACGTACATAAACCGTGCATGCATATTCAGCATTACCAGGTATTTGTTTAAAATTATTTTGATTAGGTGAAAGTTAATATGGTATGGAGTGGTATCAATCCCAACGCCGATGGATTTTTCGTCAAGACAATTACAATTATCGGTTATTAATTTTTTTTTAATCATTTGCAATTTCGTTCTTGTCAATTTTCTTATCTAAATACCTGCCTGCCTGTCTTCTGTTTAGCTTTCTGTTTGTCTATCTATAGATTTACTAAAAAAAAATTAAACTCCATGGATTGTTAAAAAATTATTGATTTTAATTGACACTACAAAATTGCTGAAATTTGTTTTAAGCGAATATAATTTTGAGACAAAAACATTTTAACTAAGGAGATTTATGAAGTCAGTGTTCATTCATATTGCTAAGTAGAAGACAAGATATACAACATCATGTACACATACACATATACAGAAAAACAGAATTTCACATTTAAACATACTGAGATACAACGAAAGAAACAAAAAAAAAACATAAATGAAAGTGTTGTCTTCAGCGAATGTTTTATGACAAATAACATTGTACACAATTAACCTTACATTCAAAACTGTCAGATAAATGCAGGCACTGGTAATTACAGTCAATATCAATTTGATTTACTTAAAAAAATGCGAAAGCTCATTCTAAATTATCTTTTTAAGAAAAATCATCACCAAGTCAAGGGATTGATTGGGAATCACGCTTATTCTGTTGTGGATGCGCATCAGGCACGTATCATTCTATTTATACAGTTACTAACACCATATCAAGAGAATATCATTTAGCCTTCACCCATCAGTAAACAAAATAATAAACACCAACAAAAGGACATTAGTTGATCGTATAGGCAATAAACATTCTTTTTAAATGCCACCGTTCACTGATAAATAAAACATTTCAAGTCAGATTAGACTCTAAGCTAACCTCTGTCTACTAAACTAGCCTCTGGCTACTAAACTAGCCTCTGGCTACTAAACTAACCTCTGGCTACTAAACTAGCCTCTGGGTAATAACTAGCCTCTGGCTACTAAACTAGCCTCTGGCTACTAAACTAACCTCTGGCTACTAAACTAGCCTCTGGGTAATAAACTAGCCTCTGGCTACTAAACTAACCTCTGGCTACTAAACTAGCCTCTGGGTAATAAACTAGCCTCTGGCTACTAAACTAACCTCTGGCTACTAAACTAGCCTCTGGCTACTAAACTAGCCTCTGGCTACAATGACTCCAATTAATTCTCTTAGCCGTTGGAGGCCATTAGGGAAGAAGACATGTTTCTATAACTACAGCTTAATAAAGGTTTAGGTGGCTAGCATAACGCCCAAACGCCCCATTTATTAAAGTAAAAAGCATTTAAAGCCATACGATTCTAATGCAAGATATCGGTTAGGCTAGCCTGGCTTAAAAAAGATCCAAAATGACAACGTGCGATATGTTTTGATTCCTTTTATTAGACTGAAACAAACCTCTAAAAATAAACCTCTAAAAATAAAACTCTAAAAAAACTAACTGATCATTTTTCCATGCTCACCTGGGTACGTCTAATAAGGTCATCCTGCCATCAATGAATCCACGTCTGTCGTAGGGTGGCAATGCAACCCTGACTTCGTTTCTATACCAACACAGATTTCATTTCAATATATCCTTTAAAAAATCCCAATAACAATCACATTGTAGAAAAATGATCAAAGTTATCGATATTGCTGGTTAAATTGCTTGTACAAGTGCTCGTCTGATTGTTTTATACTATTTTTTTAAATCTCTCATTTAGTTTTCTCTGTCAATATGCTTGTTAATCAACCAATGCTAGTTGATCTATTATCAACTTTTGTCGTTCTATCGATGTTTTTTTTTCATCTCTCAATATGTTTTGATATATGTTTGAAAAAAAAAACCCTGACTTTCGATATAATTATAAATCTTTCATTAATGTTTGTTAATTTATCGATGTGTATATGACTATGTTAATATATTGATCAATATGTTTATATGCTTAAAAAAAAAGTTCAAACAAACAAAGGTGATCAGAGTCAGGAATCCATGGGGAAAGATCGATTGGACAGGAGAGTGGAGTGATGGGTGAGTACATGCACATACAGGCACATTTAATAACTTGTGTATAGGTCGCACCCTGGTCCTCCACTTCTCTTTCCCCTTCTTTCTGTTTTTTTTAAGGGACCGAAATGTCTACCTCTGCGGCCGATCTGTATTTATGTTTTGATATTTGAAATAATAATTATTTGTTACAAATACATGAATGTGATACAGTATCCAAAATATTCAATTTGTATAGGAGTCCAGAATGGAAAACGATTCCAGAAAATTCTGTCAAACTTCCAAACAAAAACAATGGTGAATTTCTGATAAGCCTTGAAGATTTTATGACATATTTTGAGAGTACAACCGTTTGTTCAATTTATCCTGACTTCGATATGGATGGAAGAAATAACAATTTAAGTAGGTTATTTTTTTTTAAATTGTTAACAATAACTTTACATTTTTGAATTGTTAACAATAACTTTACATTTTTGAATTGTTAACAATAACTTTACATTTTTTGAATTGTTAACAATAACTTTACATTTTTGAATTGTTAACAATAACTTTACATTTTTTTTCTTTAACTTTAAAAAAAAAACAACCAACATTTAAGTATAGACAGAAAAATCTCTTTTTTTGAAACCTTTATATGACAACCATTAAATGAATCCTTAGGGAAGAAAGAAATTACAAATCAATTAACATAAGTTGTGAAATTATTGATAATTACTATGTTAAACGAGATATGTTATTCCAGATCATGTTGAATGATTTATATTTATTCCAGATCATGTTGAACGAGTTATATTTATTCCAGATCATGTTGAACGAGTTATATTTATTCCAGATCATGTTAAACGAGTTATATTTATTCCAGATCATGTTGAACGAGTTATATTTATTCCAGATCATGTTGAACGAGTTATATTTATTCCAGATCATGTGCTACATATTTACGGTGAATGGTTCAAAGACACGGCCGCTGGATTTAAGAACCGATTGTTGAACCCTAGGTTTACGTTCGATGTTACAAAAAAAGGTCAGTATGTTTTCAAATTCAGTCAACAACTTAGGTAGCAGTAACTGGGGACGTGAGCTATAAATTGGTCATTTCAGATCAAATGTTTATGCTGACGGGGAATAACCCTAACCATTTCATAAAACGATCTTAATTTTGAAAACAATTTGTAATGTGTGTATTGGTTCAATAGTCTTGAATGTTAACTAATTATATGAAAAAATAACTATGCATATATTTAAAAGTAAATCGTTTTGCTGTCGTAGTTCCGAAATGTAAGAGGTACATCTTCTTCAAAATAATTCCCATAATTCAAAAATAAATAGCAAAGTTTTAGTGTCCAGTATGTTACAAAGTTTTAGTGTCCAGTATGTTACAAATTTTAGTGTCCAGTCTGTTATAAAAGTTTTAGTGTCCAGCTATGCATAAAACCATAATTTTCAAAAATAAAAATAAAATATTGAGCCTAATTATTTTCACTTTTGATGTGGCAGTGATGGTATTCATTGTTGTCCCCCCCCCCCCAGCGAACTGTACATTTGACAAATTGTTAAAAATGTATGCATAGATTGTATAAAATTCAGGGGGGAAAAACAAAAAAGCAATAGTAAATTAACATTATTTTGGGTGAAATTATTAATTTTAATATAAATGTATAAAAATAAAAAAAAAAACAGATCCTTCCCAAATTACCGAGCAATCTGAGCGTTATTTGATGAGTACAATGCCACCATTAGTAAGATCTCTTTCCCAATAGGCTTCACCCCACCCTCCCCACTCAGTGCCGTAGCGAGCTTAACTCGCGCCCGGGGGCAAAATACCTTTTTAGTGCCCCCTCCCCCAATTCAAAAACCATATAATATTATATGTTAAATATACCATTTGGCGCCCCATTTTAAGTAGCGCCTTGGGCATGATGCCACCTTGACCACACCTTACTACGCCCCTGCCCCCACCACTTCGTGGCGGGCTTTATAGCAGCAGTTTTTTTTTTTTTTGCATTTTGGGTTAATTATCACCTATGCAGGTAATGAAAATAGTAAGGGAGTTCCACTATGGACCATGACGTTTGATGCAACAGTAGAGGTGTGAAATTCATTCAGCACTTTAGCAAGACACACTAAGGAATAGTGTGGCTAGCACAACACCCCAGCCGCCTTTGCTCCCCCAACTAATGTCAGGTGCACATTTACAAACTGGGCTGGGTCACGGGTTTGATCCTGCCATTGGGTGTGGCTTAAAATGGATGAACGCACGTGCGGTGGATAGAACTCGATTGTCGACTTGCATGCCTCGGGTTTGATCCCCTGGACAGAGACACCCTATGGCAGACAAAGGCTATAGTGAATAACTAGTTTAAAAAGTTAAGACCAGGTCTATTGTACATAGAATATAACCTGTAGAACGAAGACCAGTTCTATTGTACATAGAATAACATGTAAAACAAAGACCAGGTCAATTGTACATATAATAACCTGTAAAACGAAGACCGGGTCTTACGTGTAATAATAGTTTTACCTTTGTCAACCTTCACCTTCATCATCACATTCGTATCACGTTCGCATCACATTCGTATCACATTGGTATCACATTCGTATCACATTCGTTCTCTTCATTATCAGCTTCTGGATCATCAAGCAAAATGTTCGCTCCTGACCATAATATTTTTTTATAATTAGGTGCGCGGGCTGACGGAAAAGTGGCTATTTTTATTCAAATGATTCAACAACAGACCGTGGGGCAAAAGGAGAAATTCTATATACGGTGTGATGTTTACAGAGTGAGTACGTTAATGGTTTATTAACTGTTTTCTTCCAATCCATGTTTTAAAAAAAATATTTTACATAATTCTATCAGTTTATTTTCTTCAAATGATATGTAGGTCATTATATATATATATATATATATATATATATATATATATATATATATATATATGTAATAAATAGTTAAACAAAATAATGAAAAAAAAAGTACAAATTTGTTCATCACAGGTCGTAGGAAATCAAAATGTACAAAATGTGAGTGAGCTAGTCTTGGAAGAAGATCCACAGGAAGTGTATCTCTACAGTGGGATGTATCAGTCATGTTACAGATATAATCTTGAACCAGGTCGTTACCTCGTCATTCCTGGCACTAGAGAAGAAAAACAAGAAAGAGCATTTCTGTTGAGGGTTTTTAGTTCTGCACCGTTAGAAAATGTCCAGTAAGTTACAAAGTTTTCGAGTCCAGTCTGTTATAAAAGATTTAGTGTCCAATACGTTACAAAGCTTTAGTGTCCAGTATGTTACAAAGTTTTAGTGACTAGTCTAAAATAAAAGTTTTAGTGTCCAGTACGTTACACAGTTTTAGTGTCCAGTCTAATATAAAAGTTTTAGTGTCCAGTATGTTACAAAGTTTTAGTGTCCAGTCTGTTATAAAAGTTTTAGTGTCCAGTACGTTACAAAGTTTCAGTGTCCAGTATGGTACAAAGTTTTAGTGTCCAATATGTTATAAAAGTTTTAGTGTCCAGTACGTTAAACAGTTTTAGTGCCCAGTATGTTACAAAGTTTTAGTGTCCAGTATATTATAAAAGTTTTAGTGTCCAGTATGTTATAAAAGTTTTAGTGTCCAGTAAGTTACAAAGTTTTAGTGTCCAGTCTGTTACAAAGTTTTAATGTCCAAAATGTTACAAAGTTTTAGTGTCCAGTCTGTTATAAAAGTTTTAGTGTCCAGTATGTTACAAAGTTTAGTGTCCAGTAAGTTACAAAGTTTTAGTGTCCAGTATATTACACAGTTTTAGTGTCCAGTATGTTACAAAGTTTTAGTGGCCAGTCTGTTACAATATATAAGTGTCAAATGTGCCACAAAGTATCCAATATTTCACATAAGGCCTAGTATGTTACAAAGTGTCTTGTATGTTTCAAAATATATGTATCCAACATGTCTCAATGGCTTTATGTCCAGAATATTGCATACTATATGTGTCCTGTTTATTACAAAGTGTCCAGTATCTTTCAAAGTATAAGGGGTATAGTATACTACAAAGTGTACTGTATGTTACAAAATATAGGGTTTATAGTATGCTACAAAGTGTACTGTATGTTACAAAATATAGGGTTTACAGTATGCTACAAAGTGTACAGTATGTTACAAAATATAGGGTTTATAGCATGCTACAAAGTGTACAGTATGTTACAAAATATAGGGTTTATAGCATGCTACAAAGTGTACAGTATGTTACAAAATATAGGGTTTATAGCATGCTACAAAGTGTACAGTATGTTACAAAATATAGGGTTTATAGTATGATACAAAGTGTACAGTATGTTACAAAATATAGGGTTTATAGTATGCTACAAGTTGTATTGCGTGAATGATCTATGGACCAAACATAAAATATATTATCTTGTCGGATATTGTAATAATGAAATCCTCTATTGTTAAAAATTATTCCCACCAAAACAGAGAGATACCACGAAAAGTTGAACTGTTGACTTGTAAAAAAGAGGAATTCGTTGACATAATGGGAAAGAACTGTTCTTTAGGTTAGTACATTTAAACTAATTACACAATGTTTGGTCTAAACTAATTACTCAATGTCTTGTTTAAACTAATTACACAATCTTTTCTTTTTAATTTATCCAATTCAATGTATTTATGCGAGTTAAAATTAACCAAACATGCAGATATCTATTATTTAAATTCTGAAATGTACATTTCATTTGAATCATCTCGTTAAACTTAATATCTCCCCCCTCCCACCTAGCATATGAAAAACTTCTTTCCGGAAAGTTTGTTATGAATGTAAATGCAGGAGGTCAAATCTCAAATCGAAACAGTTTCGCAACTAATCCACAGTATCTTATCACGATACCTAACACAGGTGAGTTCAGGCTTGATATTTGTTATAACCTCACTCACCCATAGATACTCACACGGAAACTTGCGCACCCTCTCTCTCACACACACAAGCAAGATAAAGACAACCGTTTTAAAATAACACAGTTACGAGAACAGAGATATTTCTTAATCACCAAATAAAAAAAAATACATATTTGTAAATCAGTTTATTTTTACACCGATGCCAAATCCCATCTTTCTATCTATCTATCTATCTATCTATCTATCTATCTATCTATCTATCTATCTATCTATCTATCTATCTATCTATCTATCTATCTATCTATCTATCTATCTATCTATCTATCTATCTATCTATCTATCCATCCATCCATCCATCCATCCATCCATCCATCCATCCATCCATCCATCCATCCATCCATCCATCCATCCATCCATCCATCCATCCATCCGTCCGTCCGTCCGTCCGTCCGTCCATCCATCCATCCATCCGTCCGTCCGTCCGTCCGTCCGTCCATCCATCCATCCATCTATTTGTTTCAATCAAGTGAGTTTTTATTTTTAATAGCTACCATAACAAAGAATTCTTTTGAGGACATTTGATTGGACGATTTGGGGGAAAGGGTTAAAAAACACACACCTTCGTTTTTCTTTCTTTTTGGATGAAAAGGAGGCGGTGACATATTGCACCAAATAACCAAAAACACAACAACATCATGACTAATTGGAACACGCTTTTTATCACACACAAATTTATACAAATTATCATTGCAATATTTTTTTTAAAATATATTTTTTATTTTTGAAACTCTCTATAAGTTGTTTATATATATAAATAATTGAGATCTGGGTTCTGCATTAAATTGAAAGTAAACAATTAATACAACAGTATTCCAGTTTAAAATACAATCATAAAAAAATCGGATCTGCCCAAAACCAAAAAAAAAAACCTAGCCTACCGATCATAACTCTATATATGCAAAGGTTTTGCAGAGTACAGCAAGTATGCAAATATAATTCACCCTTACTAAAATCAAAACTCATTGAAGAGACGAATTAGTAATATTTGAGTGTGGGAGATGGGTTGGATGCATTTTTATTCCGGGGTTTCCCAAAATATTGACATTTGTTGACAAGGAGAGAGGGATCTAAAATAATCTAAAAATTTTTTGAGGTAATAAATGAACGACCCCCCTTAAGTCAGTCAAGTCATCTCAAAGTACTTATCATTTTGAGACAAGCTTTAAAATGACTAGATTCACTAGATTACTTTTAATTTCAATTTCAGAATGAAAAGGTAGAATGTTTACATTTGAGATTTCTGTCTCTTACTAATCACTGCTGAGATGGTTTTTACTGGTGATCCTCTTTCATTGGCACCTCCACAGTTGAAAGTGCAAGGGGAGAGATAGGTGACTAGGCCCAATGTTCGCTAAACAAGCTATCCACTGTAAGCTGCAGTGCCGAAACCTAGGGATTAGGGGGGGCCGGGGGGCTTGACTTCTTTGGGGGGGGGTGTGGGGGTCCTTGCATTTTATGACATTCGACACCATGACATGAGATAATGTACTTAATATTTTATGTAAAAAATTTTTTTTGGCCCTTCCCCTCAAGCTGGAGCCCGGGAGGGGGGGAGGACTTTGGAATGGGGAACCGCCCTCCCCTATCCTATGCACGCCTCTGGTAAGGAAGGGGGATTGGGACATGTTCACCAGAAAAAATCCAGAGACTCTGAGCGGTGATCAGATCATGGACTTTAAAAATCGACACTCGCGCGCTGTGCACCACGTGACTCACTCTCCGTTAATGGAACCAAGGATTTGAAAGTACTGGTTTTTTTTTTTAATATTTTTTTTTCAGCAATATGCGCATTTTTTTTTTATTCTCAGACAAATTACTTCCACTGGTCATGCACGTCATGCAAAAAAAGGTGGAGCCACAGTATGCACTTGGGTTTCGAATTTATAAGGTAATTTTAAGTATTCTTTTCAACATTACCTTCCAGTAGCGGCCTTTGTGAGTGTTAATGTGACCACTGCCCCAGGCCTGATGGGGAGTCCTACATAGGGGATACTTGGGTTAACCCTTTATTTTTTAAGCAACGAATAGAGTCAATCAAAGGGACTTAATTCATTTTAAAAACAACATTTTAAAAGTAAAGCATAGTTCGTACTTAAATACAGATTTTATGGAATATTAATTAAATATTAAATATATGTGATAGTCAATGATAACACTATACCTGAACATCAAGTTTAAAGATCTGGGATAGTCAATGATAACACTGTAACTGACCATCAAGTTTAAATATCTGCGATAGACAATGCTAACACTGTAACTGACCATCAAGTTTCAATATCTGTGATAGTCAATGTTAACACTGTAACTGACCATCAAGTTTAAATATCTGTGATAGTCAATGATAACACTGTAACTGACCATCAAGTTTCAATATCTGTGATAGTCAATGATAACACTGTAACTGACTATCAAGTTTAAATATCTGTGATAGTCAATGCTAACACTGTAACTGACCATCAAATTTAAATATCTGTGATAGTCAATGATAACACTGTAACTGACCATCAAGTTTAAATATCTGTGATAGTCAATGATAACACTGTAACTGACCATCATCAGATCGCCGAAAACCAGCAGCCTCCACTGGACATTGAGCTTCTGTATGACGGTAGCAGACTTGTAAAAAACACAGAAGGTACAACGTACAAGTTTGTTAGTACTTGGGACATGGATGTGAAATATTTATTGCCTCCTGGTAAATACGTCGCATTGCTTCACCTGAACACACCAAAGGAGGTCAAGGAATTTTTCATTCTGTTGAAATCTACAAGGCCAGTGGACATCAAGTAGGTCAAGCGTTAGTTGTTTTTATATTGATATATTTTTGTACAATTTCATTCCATGGATTCGTTGGTTATTAGTACTGACACTAGACCATCACATCAGTACTGACGCTAGACCATCACTTCAGTACTAACGCTAAACAATCACATCAGTACTGACGCTAGACCATCACTTCAGTACTGACGCTAGACCATCACTTCAGTACTGACGCTAGACCATCACATCAGTACTGACGCTAGACCATCACATCAGTACTGACTCTAGACCATCACATCAGTACTGACGCTAGACCATCACATCAGTACTGACGCTAGACCATCACATCGGTATTGACGCTAGACCATCACATCAGTACTGACGCTAGACCATCACATCAGTACTGACGCTAGACCATCACACCAATACTGACACTAGACCATCACATCAGTACTGACGCTAGACCATCACATCAGTACTGACGCTAGACCATCACATTAGTACTGACGCTAGACCATCATACCAGTACTGACGCTAGACCATCAAATCAGTACTGACGCTAGACCATCACATCAGTACTGACGCTAGACCATCACATTAGTACTGACGCTAGACCATCATACCAGTACTGACGCTAGACCATTACATCAGTACTGACGCTAGACCATCACATCAGTACTGACGCTAGACCATCACATCAGTACTGACGCCAGACCATCACATCAGTACATCAATGAATTCCGATTTGATTAACTCAGTGGTCAGCATTAGCACAGAGGGATTAGGAAAAAAACATAATTTTTTGGGGTTGCCATCAGAGACGTACCTAGGGCGAGGGGGGGGGGAGGGTCCAAACTCGTAAGTGCCCCCGGGCCTTGCTTGAGGGTGGCCCACAATTTTTAAATGATATATATATATATATATTAAGTGCATTATCTCATATCATGGTGTCGAATGTCAAAGTGCAGGGGCCTCCAAAGAGGCCAAGGTCTTCCCCGGCCCCCCCTTCCAATCCCTAGGTTCGGCACTGGTCGCCAATGTCCATCTTGTTAGAAATTCAATAAAAAAACAACAACTGTGAGTATGTGTATTATTTACTCAATACTTACTAAGTATTTCTTTGTAAAATCGTTTTTTTTTTGACTTTGGTCGCTTCAATATATCTAAGTCATGGGCAAATATATTTCCCGCAGGGCAAGTACGCCTGTTTGACTGTTTTATCTAGCACGCGCGTTACTTCCCTGTTTTCCTTCACCTAAAACACATTTGCATTAAATTTAATAATAGTTCATATAATACATGTAACTGCAGCGATCAACGCTTGGTGCGGTTCTTCTGTCAAAATGTTCAAGTAATGTTGTCATGTTGATGATATCGATGTGGGGCTACTCTTCAGTAGTTTAGTTTTATCAAACAAAACTTAAACCAAGGGAGATGATTCGCCTTCAACCAAACACTTTTAAACATAAATACGGTTGTCTGCACTGTAAGTGTGCGCGCGCACCCCCTCCTTCCTCCATTTAACTCACTCCTTCTGCACATCTTAATAAATACACACATTTCAAACTACTTTTGATAATCTATTACAAACTTAAAAGTATTATTCTTAATTTTTCTTTTTTGTCAAATTTTTGCAGAGGTTTTCAGACAGGAACTGTTGGAGTTTAAGAATGCTGTAATTAATCTTCGATACGGTGATTTCATATTTACATTTATTGAAAGTACAAGGGATGCACTTTTTTTTTTTTACATTGTCACAGCTAGTTAGTTCTGTTTACCGGTATAGCTATGATTAGCAGCTATACACCCTCCTACCTACCTACCTGTCTGACTACCAGTCTGACTACCTTCCTACCTGTCTGACTACCTGTCTGACTGCCTACCTGCTTGTTGACTGCCTCGGTCAATAAACTTTTTTTTTGTTATTTTTTTCCCCCATAAATATATCTCCTTTAAACTGAAAATTGATTTCACACTTTACATCTCAAAAATTTTATAGTATACCAGCAAATTTGTACCGGGTCTTCGCACGGATTAGGGCCCTAGGGGGGGTTTAGTCAATCCCTCTGTCCCACGACTGACTCCTTAACCAGATCCACCCACCCACCATTCGCTCCCACCCTGGCTAACATAAATAAATAATGTAGACTGGCATCCAGACATATATTTTTTGTTTAGATATGATAATTTGTATAAATATTTGTATGATCTTATGGAACTGTTTTATTTTACTTTTTGTTGCATTAAAAAAAAAAATCAGCTATGTTTTTTGTAAAAAAGTTTTTTGCTTCATTTATATTGCTATTAATAATATTTTTTTTTCTGTTCCTATATCAGAATCAAAGTTAAACCAAAATATCTATTTTTATTACCAGCATTATTTTTATTGCTTTATTTTACAAAGTTTTTTTCTTTTTTCTATTGTTGCTGACATTTTATAACTGATGTCTTTCGTAGTGTAATATACTAAAATATACTTTCATGCTATAATGTTCTATATCTCTGCTAAAATGTTGTATATCTCTACTATAATGTTGTATATCTCTACTATAATGTTGTATATCTCTACTATAAGCCTAATGATGTATATCTCTACTTACGCTCGACAGTCTACTATTAAACAATCTAAAAATATTTTTTTACAACGTGTTTATGAATTTTTAGTTACATGTTTTTTTTAAAAATGTATTATGAATTCTCAATTTTTATTTTTTACTTTATTATTGTATTAAAAAAAATTAATTGTCATAAAAAAACTTGAAATATTAAAACTTTCAATTTGCTCAAATCATTCAAATTATTATGCCTTGGATTATTTGAAACAAAGTTGTGTGTGTGTGTTTTTAAAGTACATGTGTACCGTATTATTTATGTGCCAATACTTAAAAGTTAAAATAATTTAACATATTTCATTCATGTGTTTCCTGCTGCTGGATGGGGGGGGGGGAAGCAGGAGGGGAGGAGGTTTTCAATGAGAGAATATGAAATGGACCATTTTGAGTTGTTTACCATTGTCACCAAGTCATGCACGTGTGGCCTCTGTTACCATGGTAACGGTGGTATCGAAGAAAGAGGGCGCTAAAAAAAAAACAAATCCCACCAAACGAAGTTACACACGAGCTCGATGTAAAATGATCAAAACCTACGATACGTACCAACGTGAATTTGTCTTGGTCATACACACAGGCACCACCCACTCCCACTTCCCCCCACATCTCATGAAATTTCGTCCAATCAGTCGTTAAGCATAGGCGAAGTAGCCAGTAAAAAAAGCCTGGCGTCAGAAAATACATATCAGATGATCAACATCATAAGATTTTATAAACTGCATTCAAAATTTTTCACGCGTTTGTGAAACTATTAGGCCCCTATACTGGTGGTTTTTGACTAGAGCCCCTAGAAAACCTGGCAATACTCCCTAGACACCCCCGGCCCCCACAGAAACATGCAAACGGCTCTGCCTACAAGTGTCTGAAATTTAACGTTCTAAGTTTCTAATACATTTATTTCTTTTGTTGTACATCTATCAAGAAAGTTTTGTTTTGTTTGATCTATTTGATTGGCATTCAATGTTCCACTCGTTTGATCTGCCTGATTGGCATTCAATGTTCCACTCGTTTGATCTGCCTGATTGGCATTCAATGTTCCACTCGTCTCCTCAAACAACTCTGTCGCCCACAGGTCTCTGTACTCAGATTGCAGTATTTATTTTCACCTTCAGAGGACAATTAGGAAGATCTATCGCTACTTAAATGACACAGACTACATGACTACTTAATTACTTAACTGACACAGACTACACGACTACTTAATCTGACACAGACTACATCATTACTTAACGAACACAGACTACATGATTACTTAACTGACACAAACTAATTGACTATTCACACTAGATCGAATTAGGAATGGCAACTAACACAAAGTATACAACATTTCTTTTTAAGATTTCTGTTTTTTTTCACAGAAAAATCCTCAAATGAAATAAGTTATGGCAGTGGGATATTAAGGTGGGGCTTACATTGTAGGTCCCTAGGGCTGCCGCCAGCCATTCTTGGGGCCCCCTCACAGCCACTACCAACTGGGGCCCTTCTGATCGCACACTCACACTACTTTCTAAGTCATTATATAACAGATTATTAAACTGAGAGCAGGGACACCAGAAACGTGTTAGGGTCGTACTCCACTCCCCCCAGATGTGCTGGCCCCAAGGGCGACTTTATTTTTACCCAAACAATGCAGACACATAATCTATTTAGGTGAGTGTTTGTATGAGTGTGTAAGTGTTTGTATGAGTGTGTGTGAGTGTTTGTATGAGTGTATAAGTGTTTGTATGAGTGTGTGTGAGTGCTTGTTTGAGTGTGTGTGAGTGCTTGTTTGAGTCTGTGTGAGTGTTTGTATGAGTGTGTGTGAGTGCTTGTTTGAGTCTGTGTGAGTGTATGTATGAGTGTGTGTGTGGGTGTTTGTATGTGGGTGTTTGTATGAGTTCGTGTGAGTGCTTGTTTGAGTCTGTGTGAGTGTTAGTATGAGTGTGTGTGTGGGTGTTTGTATGAGTGTGTGAGTACTTGTTTGAGTCTGTGTGAGTGTTTGTATGAGTGTGTGAGTGCTTGTTTGAGTGTGTGTGAGTGCTTGTTTGAGTCTGTGTGAGTGTTTGTATGAGTGTGTAAGTGTTTGTATGAGTGTGTGTGAGTGCTTGTTTGAGTCTGTGTGAGTGTTTGTATGAGTGTGTGTTTGGGTGTTTGTATGAGTGTGTGAGTGCTTGTTTGAGTCTGTGTGAGTGTTTGTATGAGTGTGTGTGTGGGTGTTTGTATGTTAGTGTATGTTTAATGTGTGAGAGTGTTTGTATGAGTGTGTGCGTGTGAGTGGGTGCCTGTATGTGTGTGTGTGTCTGTGTGATTCCTTGAGTACCACATCATACCAACGGAACGCAATTGTGCTAGCGTACATTACTGTGGACCAAAAAGTTGTGGCCGTTTGATTCTCATTATTCCAGCTGGCTAATATAAAGAGGGAAATAGCGGTAAAAAATTATGGTTTTTCAAGTTTAGCATGTGTTTGTTTAAGTGCAGAGTTCTGAAGAACTATTTATTACGTTCTATATACACATTATAAAAAAAAGTGAGTTTCTTTTTAACAATATAAATTGTTTTCGCCATTCTATATCCCACTAGAAACATGATTTATTAGATTACATGAGCTATACAAGCACAAACTAGAGAAATACTTTTGACAGTAACATTAGATTATATGAACTATACCAACACAAACTAGAGAAATACTTTTGACAGTAACATTAGATTATATGAACTATACCAACACAAACTAGAGAATTACTTTTGACAGTAACATTAGATTATATGAACTATACCAACACAAACTAGAGAAATACTTTTGACAGTAACATGTGGGCCTTCTCTTCAGTAGTTTAGTTTTATCAAACATGAACTATACAAACACAAACTAGAGAAATACTGTTGACAGTAACATTAGATTGTATGAACTGTATATACCAACACAAACTAGAGAAATACTTTTTACAGTAAAAGTTATAAAATAAAACAAAATTGTATACATTTAAAAAAAAGAAAGACTTTTTATAATGTACTGAAAAGTAAAAAAAAAATGTATTTACTTAATTATATTGACTAAACAAAATTGAAATAATGGAAATAATGAATCTATTTTGAAGACCAGGTATTTTAACCAATATAATTTCTATAAATATTTGTATGATTAAAGCCAAAGGAAATATATATGTCTACTTTGAATACATTTAAATTAAATTCTATTATATATATATATATATATATATATATATATATATATATATATATATATATATATATATATATATATACATTTCTATGTTTTTCTTCATAACATGACCCACAATGTTCACACACACTTGGAACGCGACAACGCACAGCAGGTGTGTGTACGTTAGTGGAGAGTCGTGTAACAGGTGTCGAGCTGAATTAGTTACACTTAGTTGGTCACATCAACAGAACACATTTCATATAAAGTCCATAGATAAGAAACTCATTTTTTTAAAGCAATAAACATTGTGCAACAATAACATAGTTGTGGTGCAAACAGAATTCACTGTAAGTTTGGACTAAACATTGTGCAACAATAACATAGCTGTGGTGCAAACAAAATTCACTTCAAGTTTGGAATATATATATATATATATATATATATATATATATATATATATATATATATATATATATAATTATATATAAAACCGGACTATAATTTTGACATAAGCATTATTCTTTCTAAAGAAGCGGTGATTGTTTGCCTTAATCGAACTACCAGGTGCGAGATCTACTGTTTGATTGATTGAAATATCAAACCGACTGTGTAAAATTATTGGTTGTAACTATTGACACATATTTCGTTTACAGTTTAAGCTGTCTGCTCTTGATATAGCCCACCCTGCAACCCTCTCTCACCTTTTCCACAACGTTGTGTCGGTGCTTTCTGTTCAGGCGCGGTATCACCACTGAACTTGAAAGCTTCCATGGACACGGCGGGACAAAGCAGAACAACCTTTGACCTCCCGTTTTTCTATTGAGCTTAAATAATTCCGTTGACTTCTGCTATTATTACGGATATTTCGCGTTGTTCTGTGAATTATTTCATAGGGAAACACGGACAGATACGTTTGAAGGTAAGGTCTTAACTTTGTCAAGTTTTCAGTGTTTCGGCAAATTGTTGGGAAACATGGAAATAATTATCAACTTCATGCTATTTTAAAAAAAATGTTAATACTTGTTTCAATCAGGTTAATTCGAATTATCTAACCTATATACTCTACAGATGTTTCCTACCCTTTAAAGTAACTATACATATTGTTCCTCGCTCTAAAGTCATTATACATATTGTTCCCCGCTCTTAAGTAACTGTACATATTGTTCATCACTCTAAAGTAACTATGTATATTGTTCC
The DNA here is from genome assembly GCA_021962125.1 of Bulinus truncatus. Taxonomy (NCBI): domain Eukaryota; kingdom Metazoa; phylum Mollusca; class Gastropoda; family Planorbidae; genus Bulinus; species Bulinus truncatus. Next base: position 176,956 of record JAGDYQ010000347.1, on the reverse strand, counting down.
TCACTCTAAAGTAACTATACATATTGTTCCTCGCTCTAAAGTAACTATACATATTGTTCCTCGCTCTAAAGTAACTATACATATTGCTCCTCACTCTAAAGTAACTATACATATTGTTCCTCGCTCTAAAGTAACTATTCAGATTACCTTTTAAATAAACAAAATAAATGTCGTACTTTAACTATTATGTATAAGTAAACGAAAACAAATTCTTTCATTTAATAAGCTCAGTGCACTATTTATACTGTATAATAAATCTCATGTACTAGAAATTAGTCTTACAAGTACTCACACACATATCTATCTAGATATACATAAACAACCACACACACACATACATATTTTACAAACACACAAACATACGATCCAGAAATGAATCCATAAAATATATAGGTTGACAGATCAATATACATCATAACATTCAGTCTGTTACTTGTCCCACTTAACAATCTCACTTGTTACCCCCGCTAAGACGATAAGGTTAGTCACAAAATGTTTTCGGTGTTTAATTAGAAACTTAGCAATTGTATCATGGTCACATGACTTCCAAGAATTGTTCTGTCAGATGATGAGACCTGATAAATGAATCTGGGTTTGCAGAGATCTGGTGGAAATATTGATTTATCGGTATTGAATTGATTGATTGACCATTGATAATTGATGCACATCTCAGAGTCAGCCTTAGCAGTACGCGTAATTTCTCTGGACACTGGTCAAAGTCTTTCAGGCGGCCGCGATCTAACCACTTCACCCCTTTCGCGGAATACCCCCCTCCCAAGGCTCTAACCACAATCCCAAAATACCGCCACTGTCGCATTATATAAATAATAGCGGTCTGGGTTCTGCGTTAAATCGGAAGTAAAGAATTACCGCAACAGTATTCCAGTTTAAAATCGTCAAACGTAAACAAAAGTAATACAAATCATGAAAAAATCGGATCTGTCCGAAACCAAAAAGTACCTAGCCTACTGATCAAACCTAAGGGATTATAACTATATGCAAAGGTTTTGCAGGGTACAGCTAGTATATATAGAATACAAACTATATCGATCAGAGTTTGGCCGACAATCGACTGATTGATAGCTGATTGAGTCCTAAATGATAAAGTGAAGCTTCTTAAAAACAACAACTAATAAACTGTATGATATAAAAATAAATAAATCCAACTCACTAAATCTTGTGTATTGTTTTGGGTTTTGTAGTTTTGTTTTATACTGAAGAACAGGTTTGTAGAATTTAGGTCAGATCAATGATTCTGTGTATACAATTATTTTGACTAATTTTATTAGGGGAAGGGGGGGGGTCATACATTCAGCTTCCCTACACTTGTACATAGAGCAGTGTGTACTAAGTATATAGAGCAGTGTGCACTAAGTACATAGAGCAGTGTGCACTAAGTACATAGAATAGTGTGCACTTAGTACATAGAGTGGTGTGCACCTTAATAGAGTGGTGTGCACTAAGTATATAGAGTAGTGTGCACTAAGTATATAGAGTAGTGTGCACTACGTACATAGAGTAGTGTGCACCGTACATAGAGCAGTGTGCACTAAGTACATAGAATAGTGTGCACTTAGTACATAGAGCAGTGTGCACTAAGTACATAGAGTAGTGTGCACTAAGTACATAGAGTAGTATGCACTAAGTACATATAGTAGTGTGCACCTTGCATAGAGCAGTGTGCACTAACGAAACCATTTAGGGCGCACACTAATTCACAAACTGGTTGATACACTGAAGCATAAATACTGGTACTGCATACACACAAACAATTCTCTTCAGTGCTATAGACACTACAGACTGGTTCGTTTTATATCTACTTCATTCATCTGCAATGGGTCAGACATCAAACAATCACAATTCTTGACAGCACGCTTCGCCAAGCGTGATATTTTTTTTTCTTCAATTCTTTTTTTATGCCAGTTTGTAGACTGCTGCTAATTCTTTCTGTAAATGAACTATGTGTATGTAACAGTATCAAAGAACTTCAAAGGAGATTGAATCTTGTTTAACTTTTACTTTTGATTAAAAAAGGGAAATAATAACGTTTAACCGAGGGTAAAATATTATGCCATAGCGCAAACATAAAAACTTTTCGATCTGGCCTACCACACATATGTTCTCCGCCTTACCCAAGGGCGTTTTATTCCTACAACTGACTTCCCAACGCGTGTGCAACAGTTTTACCAGTCTTCCTGCAGTAATCATATGTCTGTACCACACGCTCTGCTGTCTTCCTGCAGTAATCATATGTCTGTACCACACGCTCTACTGTCTTCCTGCAGTAATCATATGTCTGTACCACACGCTCTGCTGTCTTCCTGCAGTAATCATATGTCTGTACCACACGCTCTACTGTCTTCCTGCAGTAATCATATGTCTGTACCATACAATCTACTGTGACAACCTTTGTTTCCCTCGGTATTGTATCACACAATAGTTTCCCTCGGTATTGTATCACACAATAGTTTCCCTCGGTATTGTATCACACAATTGTTTCCCTCGGTATTGTATCACACAATTGTTTCCCTCGGTATTGTATCACACAATTGTTTCCCTCGGTATTGTATCACACAATTGTTTCCCTCAGTATTGTATCACACAATTGTTTCCCTCGGTATTGTATCACACAATTGTTTCCCTCGGTATTGTATCACACAATTGTTTCCCTCGGTATTGTATCACAAATTGTTTCCCTCGGTATTGTATCACACAATTGTTTCCCTCGGTATTGTATCACACAATTGTTTCCCTCGGTATTGTATCACACAATTGTTTCCCTCGGTATTGTATCACACAATTGTTTCCCTCGGTATTGTATCACACAATTGTTTCCCTCGGTATTGTATCACACAATTGTTTCCCTCGGTATTGTATCACACAATTGTTTCCCTCGGTATTGTATCACACAATTGTTGCCCGACTTGAGACCCATGACCAACAGAGTGGGCGAAGTCATTTAAATTTTGAGTCCACGATAGGAAAACTTCAGTTCTCTATTATCATTTTTTTACGAAATGTTCTTGATGTACTTGATTTAGTTGATGTACTTGATTTACTTGATTTAGTTGATGTACTTGTTGTCAAGTTTCCTAAACGATCCCCCCCCCCCCCAATAATTTTTTCCTAATAACTTTACACTTATATTTAAAAAAAAAATATTGTTTAGATTTCTTTCACTGAACAATTCATTTTTAAAAATATTAAAATTCAAGGTTATTTAAATAGATGACACAGAATAATAATAAAAACAAGCAATTAAGCCTGTTCCATTCTGGACACAGGACGTGTTAGCGCATTTTCGTGTTATGTATCAGTACGTTTGTTAGCTTTCAGTAAATATTTGTAAATTTTGGAAATGTTTACAAATTCAATTGTGTAATGCATATATTTGTAAAAAAAAATAATTATAAAGACGTTTCTTTATATTTGAAAAAAAATTATTGTCTCTTAAATCTAACTGCAAGTGGTTTGTGGTTACTGAAATAGGACTCATAATTGAAAACATTCTAAATTATAGTCATTTAATCGTCCGAAAACTCCGTCAATTGTTGCATAGCTCTGATACTTTCAATTAAACTCAGAACACAAGCTTACTATTTCATTTTATGAGTTTCTTAATAAATCTTGGTGAAACTACGTGCTGCAGTATTTCGCACCAAATGAACGGGTTATTGAACGTACAAGGTGTATATATAATATATAAGCCCCTTAGGAGCCCTGAAGCCCGGCCCTCAGAGGTCCTATCGCGAAATGAACTTTTGATGTACACATGGCAGGCCAAGACCTACAAAATGATATATACATCATGGGTCTAGGACTTATAGTTGCTGAGATATAGCGCTCCTTTATTAATATAGCTTATGTAGTAAAAAACGGTACTTAGGCCCCTTTTACGGCCCTGAGAGGTCAGATCGCGAAATGAAAAAAGTCATTTCTTGGCAGGCCAAGACCTACAAAATGATATATACATCATGGGTCTAGGACTTATGGTTGTTGAGATCTAGGGTGTACACGGACAGACGGACGGACAGACAAAACGGGGACATGTAAAGAATGACATGAATTTAGAATTGATAAATTAGAGGCTTTTTTTAAAAATAATATATTACTAGTTTTATGCTTTTCTTTTTGTTTTAGTGAAATTTTTTTTTTTTTTTTAAAGGGAAGATTTTCTATGAGGCAGCCGTCCGGGTGTTATGTGCCCCCTTCTTCCATAGTACGGCCCGGACCCGGGTATCATATTATAAGGGTCAAGAGAGTACAGCAGATTTATTTACTTACTGCCTGTTGGTATTAAAGTCGGGGATAATATTATTTGTACTTATACGTTTCACCGTCAGTCTTCTAGTATTTACATTTCTGCTCCGTGCCCTTTGACCTTTGCCGAGACGAGCGACACGTCCCAGCTGTTGTAAGTAGGCACCCTGGGAAACTCACCAGTGACCTATGACCTATGACCTATCTGAAGCGGCCTGAGCACCATTTACTATAGGTACCATGTATCTTATTAATACACGTATCTCTCTGTCGGTGAAACTGAATTCTTACGTCTGCAGTGTACAGTTGAAAAGAAAATAGCTTGTTGAATTTATGATGAACATGTAGATGATAAGCATGGTGGTTTTCAGTTGACCGTAGAAGAGGAGAGCGTCACGTTGACTTAGAGTGGAGATTGTTTGCCTAGATTAAAATGTGATTGTCATGTTGACCCAGAGAAAAAGGTGAGTGTCATGGTGACCCAGAGGGAAAAAAGGTGAGTGTCATGGTGACCCAGAGTGAAGGTGAGTGTCATGGTGACATAGAGTGCAGGTGAGTGTCATGATGATCCTGAGTAAAGGTGTTGTATTATTGGCCGAGACGTAAGGTTTGTGAAGTGATGACCCAGAGTGTAGAAGGGTGGGGTGGGGGGGTTGATGTGTCATGATGCCCCAGAGTGAAGAAAGGTTTGGGGGGGGATGTTACAATGAACTAGAGTGAAGGTAAATCTCTAGCTGTCAAATTGTTTATGTTCGGGTATTTAAAGACATTCAGACTCAGCTAATGTTCATTTACTTCAAATTGATGACACACTCACACACACACACACACACACACACACACACAAACACACACACACACACACACTGTTTAGTCCATACACGTAATGGAGTATCCACTGACATATCAATTATAATATGATTGATTCTGTTGACAAATTTTTATTTAGTAACTGGTGACTACTTTTTTTTTGACTAGTTTTTCATGAGCTGAAAATTTCATTTTGGACCGATTATAACAATTAAGTAGCCTACATAACGTTGTGGTGACAGATGGTCGAGCTGTTGTAGAAGACACGACTGTCGGCCTGAGGATATCTAGTTCGAACCTAGATGAGAACGAAAGAATTCGTCCAGGTTCTCGAGAAAGTTGGTACCACTCAGTCTTTAGTTGGGGGAGACAAGGTGGCGGTGTTCGGTCCTATGGTATAGACTAGTCAAATGACTTAACTAATGTTAAGGGGTTGGATCGTATTGTTTAAACTAGTCAAATTACTTGCAAAAGCAAGTTGATGTCTTTTTCACCAAGTATTAAAAAAAATTATGTAAACTTACAAAAAACAACAACAAAAACCAAGCATTTAAAAAAAAAATTTCATTAAAAAGTAAAAAAAACAAAACAAAACAACAAATTACCAAAACAAATATTTAAATAAATTATCTTTACTTTAATTAAAAGCGTGTGTGAATATATAAATAATCTGGACGAATTAACTCTCAAAAATAGCTGATAAATAGAAAAAAAAAACAAATATGTACATCAAAGTTGGACACCCACGCTTTCTCATTTACTGATTTTTTTTTTCTTTCCCTTTTTCTTGTATGAAGTTGGCGGGCTAAAATAATTTAGGATCCTTATCGTCTGACTGTTAAGGGCCAATTGGTTTATGACCTAAGGCTCTGACCATATTAGTCCAACGGTTAACCCAGTCCCGCCAACGAGAGACAACTTCACATTCACTTGTTTCTGTTTTATTTTTTAGATTGTAGGCCCAGCATGCGACAGATCAATAAAAAAAAATTGTAAATATCGGCTAATTGTATCACGACCAGTATTTAAGGGGCAATAAATCATTCAAAAGGGAGTGTATACTGTCGAATCAAGAGCCAGCAACTATGTCATTCGATTGACTTGAACAACAGACGCTTATCGGCAATGATAAGAAGAGGTCCAATAATTATCATCATGTTCACAACCCTGCATCTCCCTCCCCCCCTACATCACTGAACACTACAACAACAAGAAGCTTGTTTTATATTATTCACAATGTTCATGTTTCTTTATTTTTAATTACAGGAAATGATATATAACAAGGGCACTTACGCACTGGTTCCTTGTTATCTGGTCATAAATAAATCACATTTTTCAGGGGGGGTGTGTGTGTTTGTGTGTGTTGGTGAGCCAGTATTTTTGGGTCTTTTCCTCTTCTCATTAATAACTTAATCAAAACACGTCTACTTCGCACACCCCTTCCGGGCTTATAATGAGATGAAGAGAGGGGGGGGGTAATCGGGGGTGTGGGCATTAACTTTCATCTCATTAACAGTCGGTTCAACGAACGAGGGTTGAGACATGACCGAACATGACTCGAATCTGATGTTTCACAGCCAAGAACATTGAAACACGCAGCAGACGGCAGGTGAACTAATTGAAGTGACAGAGATTAATAATCATGACATTTAACACTGTAATCTCAAACTGAGGTCATCGTGTCCTAGAAGTTAATCTACTCTCTGACAGGACATTCGGTCATTACTTCAATTTTTTTTTTTTAATAATTAAATGTGTGTTTTCTCTTATTCACATCTGTATTTTATTTTTCTGGATTTAAAAATTTAGTGAAACGAAAATCGCAATGCCACGAAACAAACGTTGTGGCTTGTTTCCCACTGATTTCATCGATAAACTTCATGGTATGACTAGATGACTATTTGTTGTTGAATATAATTTGGTACAATGAGATATTTCCTGTTCATGTCGTATTAATTGGCGGCATTTTAAGTGGTGGCATTTTATTTATCTCACGAAAATGTGTGACTTTCCAAAATGTGGTTTTTTTTAATCTGTGACCAAGGTTAAGTTTTTCAGAAAACGTAAGTTAGAGATATTTACTATGTTTTTTTTTGTTGTAGTGCAGCATTAAATGTGATTGTAGATCATCCAATTTTTTTCGTTTAAATCACTAACCTATGTCTCACGGAGCAGTATTATTTTAGTATCTATATAACATTAAAGTTAAATTATGGGTTCTATTTTGCCCGAAGAGATTATCGTAGGTTTTTGGTAAAGACATGAGGAGATAATTCAAGAAAAACTAGAGAAAGAGAGATAGTAGGAGAGATTTAGTTGTAATAGAAAAAGTACATTTGAGACTAATGAAAGCACCAGGCAAGAATTAACACTTTGGCTTTGTGGGGGGCATATGTCAATGTGGTGTCTATATGGAACTGTGTGATCTATGTTGGGCCTAGACACTGTGGGGCCTATAAGGGGCTATACACTGTGGGGGCCTATGTTGGGCCTATACACTGTGGGTGCATATGTGGGGCCTAGACACTGTGGGGGGCCTATGTGGGGCCTAGACACTTTGGGGGCCTATACACTGTGGGGCCTATGTGGGGGCCTAGACATTGTGGGGCCTATGTGGGGGCCTAGACACTGTGGGGGCCTATGTTGGGCCTAGACACTGTGGGGGGCCTATGACAATGTTGGGGTCTATGTCTAGGGGCTCTGACAATGTTGGGGTCTATGTGTAGGGGGCTCTGACAATGTTGGGGTCTATGTGTAGGGGGCTCTGACAATGTTGGGGTCTATGTGTAGGGGGCTCTGACAATGTTGGGGTCTATGTGTAGGGGGCTCTGACAATGTTGGGGGCTATGCTGTCGGTTAGTTTGCCTATCTATAAGAACGGCCATTTCAACTCAGCCACGCTGTAATTGGAATTAAAAAAAAAAACATTCTGGATGTTTCTAATATTGCGCTAACAGTGTTACTCACACAATTACTATTTGGTTGCATCATATAAATTACTTGAACACTCAACGGACGGTGAGCTGCTTAAATGATAGTGCTGTCGAAAAGCTGTTTGAATGATAATGCTGTCGAAAATCTGTTTGAATGATAAGTGCTGTCGAAAAGCGGAATGGAATCTATTCATTTTTTTTTCTACTTTCATGTATTTTTCTCACAGTGCCGTGTAGGCTCCATCATGAAGTGGACAGAGAACTTTCCCCATCTTTTTTCTCTCTTTCCACTCCATATCTCGTTCTCTCATTCATTATATTTAAGTATCTGTGCAGGTTATCTCTCCCCCCCCCCCCCCCCCCACCAACGTCATACAGGAATCAGTTACTGTAAACCGTGCAGACGCCAGTCCTAAAATAACACCCAGCATAGCAGACCTCTTAGCCCACTAGCCGGTGTCTGATGTTATATTTTAACAGAGACTCAACCAATGCTCTGCCCGTGCATCTATTTAAGAAATAAATCTTTATTTACATTCTCCCCCCCCTTTCCGCCCCCACCCCCCTGCATCTATTGTATACACATTTTCGCTCCAGATTTATAAACAAAAAGTTTCTGACCCACAATGCATCGCCTTGTGTTATCTCAACTTTATTTCATATCAGTCCTCCATACCACCTAAAACACGCCCCCCCTCCCGGACACCCCACCCTCTCTCTCTCTCACACACACACACACATACTTTCTCCTAAAGTTCCTCGGTATGGGAGGAAAAAAAAAAACTACTTTTGACCGATAAATCTTTATTAAAATATTTCATCGCTCATGTGATTTAATTTTTGAGAAAGGGTTGCAACCCGTTGACACGCGGTTTGTTTTTATATGCTTTAATAATGGTGGACAGAGAGAGAGAGAGAGAGAGAGAGAGGGAGGGAGAGAGGGAGAGAGGGAGAGAGAGGGAGAGAGGGAGGAGAGAAAGAGAGGGAGGGAGAGAGGGAGAGAGATGGAGAGAGGGAGAGAGAGGGAGAGAGAGGGAGAGAAGGAGAGAGGGAGAGAGAGTGAGAGAGAGAGGGAGAGTGAGAGAGAGAGGGAGAGGGAGAGAGGGAGAGGGAGGGAGAGAGAGAGCGGGAGAGGTTGAGAGAGAGGGAGAGGGGGGAGAGGGAGAGAGAGAGGGAGAGAGAGGGAGAGAGAGAGAGAGAGGGAGAGAGAGGGAGAAAGAGAGAGGGAGAGAGAGAGGGAGAGAGAGAGATGAGAGATGATTATATTATCGTTATATTGTTAACTTTGTTAAAGAAATCGCAAATATCATATTTATTTAGCCTTGTTAAAAAGTAATATAGTACAGTAAGTCAATAGCGACATTAGTACGTAAGTCAATATCGATATGAGTACAGTAAGTCTGTATTGACACATGAAAGTGTTTAAATTCAGAGCTGTACGACAAAGTTGGCAGCTGTATAGAGCGCCCCCCCCCAGGCCAAATCATCAATACATAACTAATGTTATAAAGTTACATAAAAAACTATCAAACTGTCAAACTGACTTTTTTCATAATGTGAGCCCCCCCCCCCCACCGCCACTATATTTTGCTGGTTGCGCCACTGCACAGGGCCTCAAATGACCAGAATACGCCCCCTCCTCCGGGTCATCTTGTTGTCCAGCTACACCTGCCATGGTCTGCGGCGTAGTACTTGGTCAGCACACCTGTACTTGTAGTCTTATAACTGAAGACTGAAAACAGATATATAGGTACGTGAGCAGTTGAGAGTTTATTTGTTCTAAAAATCTCCATTGATTTGTGTTTAAACAAAGACAGAAGACACCAAATAGAATAAAAGGAGGTTTCATGTAAAGTGAATAGAGGAGTACTTTGGTCTAACGATTTAAAAAAAAATACTTTGTGTAGTTTTATAGACGAACAGTAACATAATCGTGGAATCAGTAGTTTACAATACAAAGGGACCAACCGAGATATCTTGAACTTTCAGTCGTTGTTGGCATGTCAAGTGGTCGTTTTGTGTTAATTTTGTACCATCTTGACCCAGTTCCTGACAAGCTTAAGATTTGTTTCCCTAACCTCAGTAACTAAAGATAAAAAAAAATATGACTAGACAAGGGGAGATAAATAGGGATCAATATCACGAAGTTTATGTGTGTGTGTGTAGATGTTGTGTGTGTGTGTGTGTGTGTGTGTGTGTGTGTGTGTGTTTGTGTGTATGTGTTTGATTGAATTCAAAGTGTTATCATTAAGTCGTTTTAATTCTTGGTGTGCATTCTATACAAGGAAGCTTTGCGTGGGTTTTTACTACAGAATTATTGATGTTATAACGATTCCACCCTCACTGGCCTATGTCATATAAATGACAGTAATTTTATCATCTCATAATGTTACATTTATCATCATTTGTTTGTTTAGTCGATACATTGTCAGATTTTCTCTCAGGTCAGCTGTCCAGTAACGTCTGTGTTCTATAAAAATAATTCTTAATAATAAATTGGGGTTCTCGATACGATACAATTTTTTTTTAAAATGAACCTGACCCACTTTCGCCCTATCATAAATAATTTATTTAAAACATAAAATAATAATTGCAAATCACAGTTTGTTGATATCCGTTTATGAATCAAAGTTTGTAAAATAACTAATTTTGAATCACAGTTTTTTTTTTAAATTACATTTTGTGAATTAGGCCTACAGTTGTGAATCATTTGCAAAATAATTTATGATTGAAGTTAAGAAAACCAATTCAGCGTGTATAACGTGGTGATGTAAATTAATCAATGCTGCAGGTTTGATTCAATTAAATTATTGACACACTGGAGTCAACGGTGTCTGTGTGTGTCTGTGTGCGTGTGTGTGTGTCTGTGTGTCACAATTTGAGTGTTTTGTGTTATTTTCAGATAAAAAAAAACTAGACCATATAATTAGCGTGTCAATCTGCTCTTATTCGGTTGCGTCGTTTGGATTTGAAGTAATTTAACAGGTCCGTATTTGTATAGATTATTTGTATGTTATATTATTTTTTTTTGACATCCCATTGAACTGCTAGAAACGTTTATTGCGTTTGCTAATTGCGAATATTGTTGTTATGTTCTGCTCAGGCCGTAGCGTGCGGTTGAGGGGGGGGGAGGGCAGGGAAACCGGACCCCCCACCCCTACGTTTTGTCTGCCCCCCCACCCCATTGCTAGTTTGCTCTACTTAGTAACATTTATTTCCTGACCCCTCCCCCTGCTATTGGCCTGGCCCCTGCTATAGAATTTTCATGCTACGGGGCTGGTTCTGCTCATATGTTTTGTGTGAATGTTATCTATATATGTTATGTGTGCATGTTCTGTGTGTATCTTAGTTGTGAATGTTTTTGTAGTGTGTTCTCCAAGTATGTAAAAATCTGTGTTCTGGATTACGATCTCAGGTGTTTTGTTTGTAAGAATGTTCTGCATATTTGTTCTATATCAGCGGTCGGGGAACCGGGGTGAATTACCCCAAATGGGGTAAAAATGAAACTTTTGTGAGTAAAAAGTATATATTTTTAACGCAGTGGCTACGGTAACATCAAGACGGAGTTCGTATTTTTTTTTCTATGTTACATCAATAGATATTGCTCCACACCCTAACCCTATCCCTAACCTATCCCTAACCCTATCCATACCCCTACCCCTATCCCTATCCCTATCCCTATCCCTAATCCTAATCCTAACCCTTTTCTTAACCCTAATATAATTGCTGGTACCCGAAAAAAATAGAGCACTCCCGCTAACCCTAATATAATGGCGCTTGATGTAACCATAGCCACTTCGTATTTTTAATTTGCTATGGGGTAATATCAACGTACACAAAAATATTTTGGGCTAATGATTAAAAAATGTTCCCCGACCGCTGTTCTATGTATAATAAAAAGGGAAATTCAACTAATAAATAAATAAAACAAAACTGTTCTGTTATTCAATTAAAAAAAAATATACTTATTCATTTTTTTGGGAGAAACACAAAATATAATCTTAGAACGGAGACTCTCAAAGTGTGTATCTAGGATGGAATTTGGGAGGAGGGGGGGAGGCGAGACCAAATTTACAATATGATTAAACAATTTAAAATCTATCTTATGCATATTTACGACTCTATTTTTTCTATATGTTACAAAAGATTAAGTATGTCGATTTCAAAAGTAAAACGGAAAAAAAAAAAAAAAATCTTTCTATATAAAAATAAAAAGTAGAGTTAAGTTCCGTTATCCCTAAATAACCATCAGGGCAGATCTTAGCCCTAAAAGGACCATCGGGGAAGATGAAGTTAGAATTCATCGCCTTCCGTAACCTCGGGGTATGAGGGGATTGTGTGGCTAGCACAACGCCCAGCCGCCTTTACTTCCCCAACTTAAAGTCAGAAACCTATTTACAGTTGAGTGGACTTGCCGGATTTTAATAATCTTTTACAAGGCCCTGGGATCATCCCCTCGGTCCTCACCGACGATCTAACACAGGACTCACAGATTGACAGCCACACACTTTTGTTATCCTCTTGTTGGATTTTCGCTTTACAGATGGGTGGCGTAAACAAACATAATGTTTAAAGTGGGACGCTTAGCCTAAAAGTTTAAGAACCACTACCTTAAATTAATATGTTGGGTATTCGGGGCTCTAGGCAAAATAACTTTTCGGGGTTCCTATTGCATCAGATTTGATATCAAATGGGCCCGTTCGACGAGGATTTGGGGGGGGGGGTGAGGTAATGCGTATTGTAGTTTACTTACTCATCAAGAACAGCAGTGATAGAGAAAGCGACTAATTTATTTGTGGAATAAACGGGTATTTCCCAAAGTATGAAAGCTACACCTCAAGTCACCCAATGTAGCTTCTCCACTTGCATGCTCTACATTGTATTTTCTTCCCACACATTGCAGTATTTGACACATTTGTTTGTGTGTCTCCATTCAACAGCAGCATGTTTACATTCGTTCAACCTTCGTTTCATCGTTTCAGATTTTTTCGGCCAAAATCATTTTGCAGGCAAATCAGCATGAGCTTATCTGGCAAAGTGGCCATAGTTACAGGGGCCGCACAAGGACTGGGCAGGGCTTTTTGTGAAATTCTACTACAGCATGGCGCCAAAGTAAGTTGAACGTTCACGATCACCATTACGTACCACGGTGAATTAAACGCTTTTAAATTTTAGCACAGTTCAGTATTTTACTTCATCGCTAGCCTAAACATCAGACATTGGTCTAAACAACAGACATTAGCCTAAACAACAGACATTAGCCTAAACAACAGACATTAGCCTAAACAACAGACATTAGCCTAAACATCAGACATTAGCCTAAACAACAGACATTAGCCTAAACATCAGACATTAGCCTAAACATCAGACATTAGCCTAAACAACAGACATTAGCCTAAACATCAGACATTAGCCTAAACATCAGACATTAGCCTAAACAACAGACAGCCTAAACATCAGACATTAGCCTAAACAACAGACATTAGCCTAAACAACAGACATTAGCCTAAACATCAGACATTAGCCTAAACAACAGACAGCCTAAACATCAGACATTAGCATAAACATCAGACATTAGCCTAGTTATACAGCGGTTCCTAGGTGGCCCTAGCTGAGATTGGCAGAGAAATATTATGGGTGGAGGGGTCAAGACCTACATAGTTGATATAAATTTGTACCGGAAGTGAGGTCTTGGAAGTGGGGCGTGGCATGGAGGCTGTTCACATATTAATTAACGCACGACGGTATGGTATCCGGTTCTGTGTTATTATCCGTTATTTGTGCCGTAGGGTGGGGGTGGGTGGGGGAGGTAGGTGATCCCCGTTATGTAAAGCTTAAATTTCAGATTAAAATGGAATGGGGTTAATGGGGGAATCTCTTACATAATAACAACAAAGGGGGTGGGTGGATGTGGTCCTCCATTTAGTTATATGTTATAATGGGGAAAGGTGAAGCTCGATTTCTTGATCAGTTTTGTGGTTATGTTACGAGGTATTGGTCCATAGCTGCCTACATATGACGTGTATCCGATTGACTAATGAATAAGCAGTACAGCTTAGTCTTGTTGTGTGGCCAGGTTGGTCTGACTGACATCAATGCTGATGCTGGGTCCAGGACTGCTGCCGAGTTTGAGTCCAAATATGGGCAGAATCGAGTCGCCTTCTGTAAATGCGACATCACAAACGCTACAGAGATGTCAGGTATGTTGTTTATTTTTATTGTCATTTTTAGAAGTACGGAGGGGGCAATCTACCTGCGAACTTTCTGGGAGCGCGTCTGGGGCCCCCCGAATTTTTAGGGAGTTTCCGGGCTTACAGTTTTAGGACCCTTTGGACAGATCAGTGTTATATAAACTGCAACTAAAAACTGCTATATAATGTTATTTGCTGCCTTTTACTGTTATATTCTGGTTTAAACTGTTAAATGTACCTTTAGAATAATGTTCTGTTGACTACTTATTGCTTATATGCTTATATACTGATATACATTGCTATCAGACAGGAACGCCGAGAGGGGGTCAGGGGGTCATTGCCAGGGGCCCGCATCTGCAAGGGGGCCCGGCCGCCCCGATCTTGTCAATTTTTTCACGACTCATTGTTTATTAAATGGCCCGCAACGATGTCCTGCCCTGAGGTCCTTGTTGGCTCTCGGCGCCCCTGCTGTCAGAAACAGATTTGTGAGGGCCCCACAGAGACTAACCTTAAACTCTTTTACATGTCTTTCATTTTTTTAAGGGGCCTAATGTTTTATCCAACTTGAGTCCCCTCCCCCTCCCCATTTGACTGCTCTATACTAGTCTACTATTCACCGGTTTGCTCTGCTACATACTGCTGTGTACCGTTTTCATCTGCCATCAACTCTCTATCATTGCTTTATACACTGAACACTGATGCATTGTAATAAAAATATCTAAGAATTAGTACGTACAAAAGATGAACTTAGTACCTTTCTTCAATGTATTTGGGGAGGAGGTGTCATTATTTTGCAACATAGGCGACATCTGTTTAAATTGATTATAATCCAAAAAGATGTAGAATGTGAGTGTTCAGGGTACCCCTCTTCCCCCAGCTAGCCACATCCAGAATGTCTTGTAAAATGTCAGGCTGTTTCCCAATCGCGTGTCAAATCACAAGTTATTGTTTTGTTGTTTCAGATGCATTCCATTCCATCAAGTCTAAACTTGGAGGCCTGGCCATTGTCATCAACAACGCCGGTGTTGGGTTTGAGATGGGAGATAAATGGGAGATGACTGTCGATGTGAACTTAGTAAGTGCAGTTCCTTCCCTTGTCGCTGTACTATTTAAAGCCCACATGTCACAACTGTTTATGGCCAGGTTTTTTTTTAAAAATTCTTTCAAAACAGTTTAATAATGGTTCATTAAAAAAAGTTAACTTCACAGAGAGCTGGGTTTTATTTCTTTCTGCCTTGACGCGAGGCCCAGGGCCGTCCACATAATCTCTTTGATCCCTGGCGGGGCCCCTTTCCAATTCCTGAAAAAAAATGAGCCACACCCTACCCATTTTACAAAGTAATCTTGTAGCACAAATTGGGAATCGACGGGGCCCCCAAATGTTCAGATCCCCAATCAGCACCCCGCCCCCTTTACGTGTTGGACCCAGGCCCGTAGCGTGCGGGGGGGGGGGCGGGCTGGGGGACCGGGCACCCCTGCGTTTTGTCTGGCCCCCTCTGCTTGTTTGCTCTACTTAGTAAACATTTATTTCCTGACACCCCCCCCCCCCCCGCTATAGGCCTGGTCTCTGCTGTAAAATTTTCACGCTACGTGGCTGGTTGGACATGAGTGACTGTTTCTATATATCTCAATGGTATGTTGGTATGTGAAGTTATCTCAGCTCTGTGAAGATACTTTTGTAGCTCAAAGATTCAGTTTTATTTGATGTTTATAGTGTTCGCAACCTTTTTAACTATCCCAATGCTTTATTGAATATTGCTGTTGTTGTTTTGTACTAACAATTTGAAACATTGCCATATTGTGTGCTGCACAGAAAGGAACAATACGGGGTACGATGCTAGCCATGGACATGATGAGGAAAGACAAGGGCGGGTACGGTGGCGTCATTGTCAACGTGGCCAGCATGGCAGGTATGTGGCACTGTCACAAGTCACACGTCTCAATAAGTGTCACAGTCACACGTCTCAATAAGTGTCACAGTCACACGTCTTAATAAGTGTCACTGTCAAAAATCGTAATGAGTGTCATAGTGACCAGTCTAAATGAGTGTCACTGCCACATGTTTTAATGAGTGATACTGTCACAAATATTAGTGAATGTCACTGTCATATGTCTTAATAAGTGCCTCTGTCACACGTCTTTATACGTCTCACTGTCACATGCCATTATTACCATCACTACTGATTCAATGAAAAATAACACAAATATCTTGATCCTTTGTTTACAGATGACTTGGTTTTGTGACTTATCTTCTGCGTATATTGGTATTTCCCGAATAAACTCCTCACCTGTATAACAAATTTGCATATAACTGTTTCACACAATGAACCATTCCCTATCTGTGTTCTATCTATATCTCTGACAGGTATCAACCCTAACCCCTGTGGGCCGGTCTACGGTGCTACAAAAAGTGCAATCATCATGTTCTCACAGGCCTGGGCAGTAAGTAGATAGAGTAATTTACCTGCATTAAATAGTATTTAAAATGGTATATAAATAGTACAGTGGTTCTTTAAGTGTGTGTAGTTGGCCATGAAATGTGTGTAGTTGGCCATGAACTGTGTGTAGTGGGCCATGAACTGTGTGTAGTGGGCCATGAAATGTGTGTAGTGGGCCATGAACTGTGTGTAGTAGGTCCTGAACTGTGTGTAGTGGGCCATGAACTGTGTGTAGTGGGCCATGAACTGTGTGTAGTGGGCCATGAACTGTGTGCAGTGAGTCGCCAAAAATTATAAAAATTGTTTAACCCACAGGTAAGGCGACTCGCAAAAACAACGTATAGGTCTAAAAGAGGTCGCAAATAGTAAGAGAGAGAACCACGGAAATAGTGCATTCAACTTCATCATACATAAATGCAGCATTAGCAGTGCTTGATTAAAGAAAAAACCAGTGCCGGGGATGAAAAAAAAATTTTGCAGAGCCGGGGATAAATGTCTATGGTTTCATCCCCGGCAGGGATACATTAGCTAAAGCAGAGCCGGGAATGACAGTTCTCAGTGCCGGGGTTATCCCCGGCGGTAAATCGAGCCCTGAGCATTAGTTTATATTTCTATCTTATCTCCTCAGAAAAACCCGGAGCTGGCCCAGAATGGGGTTCGAATCAATGTGCTGGCCCCAGCGTTTGCTCACACGGCCCTGCTGGGGAATTTATCAGACGATGGCGCCATTCATGCGCCAACTGTGGCCAAAGTGATTATAGAGAGAGTTGGCATCATGACGTAAGTCCAGTTAGATAGAATACAAAGTTTGGTTATGGTTTCAACATCCGCCACTATAGGTCATTTTACCCGCTCATGAGCTTGAGGTTTAAATGACAAGTAGTTGGGGGGGGGGGGGGTGAGGGGGGGTGCTCAGCATTGCATAGAATATAAAAAAAAGATAAAAAGTTAAGACATAAAATGTTTTAATGGAGTCCACATTTAGTCGGGAGAGTTCATAAATGAAAGACATTATTTTTATACATTTGCAGTTTTTTTTTTTTTTAAACACCATTGATAGATATTGATTGTAAACAAAATGATACATTTTTACCATCTGAAATAGTGGCGGTCTGTCATAACTATTTACAATTAGGTAAACTTCCCATTCCCATCAGATGTCCGCCCTGCAGCCTGTTGTTGGGGGGAATCTCTGTTTAGGATGTCGGGGGTGGGGAGGGGGTGGGGGAAGTGTGGAAAGCCAGTAAAATAAACTGAAATCATGAAGGCATTTAGTATTCTGAGTATTAAGATGAATAAGTTCTCTTGAACTCCTTGCAGGGAGAGAAACCTCTGTAATTGACCACCAATGCACTGGGTTCTGGGATGCCTTTCTTAGTCCCCCCCCCCTCCGGTCTGGTTGCACTGGTCAGTACAGATAAATATGGGCAGATAGTCATAATTATTTTAGAAATAAAATTCACAATTGAATTACCCATCCATTTACTTTCAAGTGAGTTTTGCTTATTGAAATGAACACATTCTAAAATAAAATGTTCAATATTGCTTCAAGTTATGTATCCACTTCTATATTCTTGGCTCAACAATAGTTTGTCATTTTCACATTTCAGTTTTATAACTGTCATCCTTTAGAAGTTTACTTTCTTTTGAAAATTATCAAACAATTAAAAAAAAAATTAGAACACAAAGTTTTATTGTTAAGGGTAATTTTAAAGTATAAAATAGATTCCCTCTTTTTCTGCTTCCAAACAAACTTTTTGACTGAAACCATTTTTTTATATTGTCAGAAACATTATGACAATCTTTTGTTGTAAATCTTTGTTTTTAACTTCAATGTAAACTTGTATTTTTATTTGGTTATTTCTTTGGTAATAATTTGAAAAGAAAAAAATTGTATTTGCTTCTACTGACCTCACAGGACCTATAATATTTCATTTCATTCATGAACATGTGAAAAGTAGTTCCTGCAATGGTAAATAGTCCATTGCAGAAGTTTGAAAAAAAGCTTGTGAACTAATAAAAGCCTATATCGTTTCCTCCATTAGATTTCAATTCCTTTTGCTAAATATTAATTTATAATAATATAAAAACTAAACAAGGTAAAATATTTTTTATAACATAAAAAATACATCAATAAATGATATTATGTCATCTTTTAATGTACAGATTTTGATTTTTGTTGTTTATATTTGTAAATAAAATACAAATTTAATTTAGAATAAAGTGGTATATAATCTGTTTGTCTGATGAGGAATAATATTTCTTAAATTAGAAAAAAAAAATTTCTGATTTCCCTCTCATTTTCACTTCAATATTCAGGCCAGAATTTGTAGCAGAAGCTCTGTTTGAACTGGTAGATGACCAAAATAAAACAGGTGCCATCTTAAAAGTGGCCAAAGCAACTGGTAAACAATATCACACAATGTAGCCAGAGAAAACACCAAGTTAGATGATATGGAGCTGAAGGACATGGGTTGCCATATTTAATAAATGGAGGAGACTCAATGGAGACTCATTGGACTGTTGACTCAAGTTTGATATCTGCTGAATTGGTACAGTACATCGCAGATGATAATGTTGATTATTTGTTAATTATTTTGTTTAACTGTGATTTGAAAGATTTCAGTATAAGTGCAATTTTTAAATGTCTTGAATTGGAAGGAAAAATAAAAAAAAATATAACCAATTTCAATAAGTTAAAATGCAGTATCTAAAATTGTTTTGCTAGCTAATAGATTCTGAATTGGCTGGATGTTGATTGTTGACATGACTAAATTCACTTTGAAGTAGATTCTTGACCATCAGATTCATTAATATACAAGACTACAATCTATTTAGCTTAAATTTAAAAAAAAATTTTTAGGAATAATTAACATTTTTCGCTATTTACATTTTTTTACTTCATTTTTCTGAAAAATATTTTTTGAATAGTTCAGTATATGACAATTATGAGTGACTTACTTTTCTTTACTACCATGGCAGAGAATAATATTTTGAAAGCAACATTTTGTGGTTTAAATTTTTTTTTAAATGCTGTTGGTTTTGAATACATTGTGTACAGGTATTTGTGTACAGGTATTTGTGTACATGTATTTGTGTACAGGTATTTGCATACATGTATTTATGAAACTCCAGACCTATTATGCTACTATGACAATTTTTTAAAAATGTTTTTATACCATGCCAACAAATTCATTGACATTGGTATGTAACAGACATGTTTACTGTATGGAAATATTTTATTAATATATATCTCAGGGTGACCATTAAGAGGGATGCAGCCCGGACATGTTGGGTACAGTAGCCTGACCTAGTGACAGGTGGATGTGTGTGATCTGGGAGCACGAGCTAGTGGTGGTTGTCAAGGGCCCAATATTAGTTGGCAACTAACTTGAAGCTGTCTCTTTAATTGTAAATGCCAAACATGTACATCTACAGTCATTGTTGGGTTATATATGTACATCTACAGTCATTGTTGGGTTATATATGTACATCTACAGTCATTGTTGGGAAGGCAGAGACTTTGTAGAATATTGGCAGGACCGAGGCAATAATGTGTACTGAAAGTGAGGCCCTTCGGTAATGGGGTCCATACAGCCCCGTAGCCAAGCGGGGGGGGGGGGGGCAGGGGGGGGCCGTGCCCCCCCTCCGCTAGGTATGGAGTACCCCCCCCCCGCTTAAAAAAGAAGAAAAAGAGGAAAAAAATAAAGAAAAAGTAAAGGTGCCCCTTGCTGGGTATTGATACCCCCCCTACGGGCCTGGGTCCCTAGCCTCTGTGTACACAGGTTGTGTTTGTTCCTTGGCAGGTAGGAAAAGAAACATAAGATCAGGCTAATCAGTATATCAGTGCCGTACATAAATATATTGGGCTCATACAACTATCTGATGAATGATAGTTTTTGTTTAAATGACATAAATGTATGTACTAAAACAAAAACAATGAATATAGTATGTATTGTGTACGTATATTTTTTACCAGTCAGGTGTATTATCAATCTACACTATTTATGGATGAATGTATGTTTCATCCTCATCCTGTACATTATAAAGGACAGAAAAATAAAAAAAAATGCTTAGAACGTATCTTGTTTCACATGACCTACTTATATGTTGTTATTGTTGTCAGTATGTATACTAAAGCCAATTTATAATCTATTTTATTATTTTAGTTGAGCTAAAAAATGCCAACCTAATACAAACTATAGGCAATAGAAATATTCTTTTAGACGTGAAATATAGACCGACAGAGTGTGTACATTATAAAACTCTATTTATTAAGGGTTTAAGTTAAACAATGAATCTTGTAACAGACATTTCTTTATAATGGAATATACATTGTGGGTCAAAACTCTCAAAACGGGTTTTTTTTTTGGGGGGGGGGGAAGTGGGAGCTGTACTAAGATGTAAGGTCTATAGGTGGACGTAAGGTGTATAGGGTGGATGTAATGTGTATAGGTGGACGTAAGGTGTTTAGGTGGACGTAAGGTGTATAGGTGGACGTAAGGTGTATAGGGTGGATGTAATGTGTATAGGTGGACGTAAGGTGTTTAGGTGGACGTAAGGTGTATAGGTGGACGTAAGGTGTATAGGTGGACGTAAGGTGTTTAGGTGGACGTAAGGTGTATAGGGTGGATGTAATGTGTATAGGTGGACGTAAGGTGTATAGGTGGACGTAAGGTGTATGGACATAAGGTGTATAGGTGGACGTAAGGTGTATAGGTGGACGTAAGGTGTATAGGTGGACGTAAGGTGTATAGGGTGGATGTAAGGTGTATAGGTGGACGTAAGGTGTATAGGGTGGACGTAAGGTGTATGGACGTAAGGTGTATAGGTGGACGTAAGGTGTATAGGTGACGTAAGGTGTATAGGTGGACGTAAGATTTATAGGTGGACGTAAGGTGTAAAGGTGGACGTAAGGTGTATAGGTGGTCGCCTAATTTGTCCGTCCAAAAGAACATCACTGAAAAAAAAATAAATAAATCCATGCTTAGTGTTCACATGATGGACTAGTCACTAGTCAAAAAATAGAATGGGAGACCATTGATAATACAATATGCTACTAAAGAGTTATTTCCCTTACCTCAGGATACCACAGACTTTCACATCATGAGATTTGTATTTGAATTTCCTTTTTTTTTGTTGATTCAGTCACGCTTCAGAATTCAGCGCTATTACAGTTTTATTATTTTGCTTTGTAGGACTCCACCATTTTGGCAAGGAGAAACCACGGTGGATAAATATAACTAACAGTCAATAGGGTTACAACAACCTGCTGACTCAAATAGAGATTTCATGTACACAAATTAGGAATATTTGTTATGAAAGCCTTTACGTTAGAAAAGAAAAATGTTTGAACTATTAAATAAAAATAAATACGTTAAAAAGAAATGTCAACACCTTAAAAAAATACATACTCACACTTAGCTGCGTGGTGTGAAAGCATGGCCTCAGGGTCATATTCATTCCGAGAATGACTGATAAATAACGCCTGACATTCTCATTACATGAGAAAAAATAAATCATGATTATGCCTGCAGTATTAATGAGGAAATACCCCAACACATACACACACACACTAAACATATTTATTTATGTAACACGAAATTTGAAAAATAAAAACATTGATTTACCTTACTGGTCCGAATTTAAATGGAAATGTAATTTGTTTACGTATTTGACATAAACACCTGGTTCAGAACCGTCATTACGTTTTAGGAACCCAAGGCGAAAAAAAAAAAGGTATAATTAGGGGCACTAGGAAAAAAAGTTTGTCAGTGCCACAGCTGAAATATCTTGGACCCTAAACATAGTTTGTCAAATTGGGGCCCTTTTTGAGGGGGGAGGGTCCCCCACAGTTAAATTATTTAGTTTCTAGGCCCCCCCCTGACAGGCAGAGATGGGTCCTATGCTTGTTATTTTTTTTTAGACCCCTATAACTTTAAGATTTTCTAGGAGAATATGTGTAGGTTGCCCACTAGCAATCAAGGCACACCTGGACAGCCTTCCCATAAGAAACGCCCCAAGTTTACCTGACTAAGACCGGTCATTAGTTAATGGGGGTGGGGGCTTAGTAATTATACCTGCCGGGGGACCTGATATCTACCTGTGGATTAAATGATAATCGTTAAATTCACTTGACTGCTACATTACGTGCTTTTATCCACACATGCATATTTATGGGTGGAATGCGGCTAATCAGTTTATTTACTGTATGTGTAAAACATTTTCTAAGAGGCTGAAAATCAAATTAGATACTCATGAAATATTTTTTTATTGAAAATTCGCTTTTTGTAGATTATACAGACGGCCAGCTTGATCTGGCTCCAACTGTAAAACCAAAATGATGAACAATCAGACATTCCAACCAGTGTTATTACTCACTTTGCAGGTAAGTAGGTTTCAGAACTACCCACACGGTGCATTATATCGCCCTTATAGAAATCGAATATCTTGGTTTGGATTCGTTGTGTGAGGTTTGATTCTTAACAGAAATGATTTGACATCTTCAATGTGTAATTTAACATCTTAAAAAAATTAAAAAATAAAATAAACAACTACAACAAGAGAGAGACAGGATATTACAATATCTCTTGGCAAATAGTAACGCTTGGGGGATGAGCCCTAATTATATTTTGGTTATTGTTTAATCGCTGCCAGGGCCGTTCTTATATCTGTGGGGGTGTGTGAGGGGGGGGGGCTAGGTAGATACATCCTGAGATTGTTGGTGGCCTTAGACAAAATTGTACATTGGAAACCCATTGACGCCGTTCGTGGATAATTATTTTGCCTTTCTATAGCAACTGTTCCGGTAACTGCCTTACTCTCTACCACCACTGTCTCTCTACCACCACTGTCTCTCTACCACCACTGTCTCTCTACCACCCCATGTCTCTCTACCACCACTGTCTCTCTACCACCACTGTCTCTCTACCACCACTGTCTCTCTACCACCACAGTCTCTCTACCACCACTGTCTCTCTCTACCACCCCATGTCTCTCTCTACCACCCCATGTCTCTCTCTACCACCACTGTCTCTCTACCACCACTGTCTCTCTACCACCACTGTCTCTCTACCACCCACTGTCTCTCTACCACCCACTGTCTCTCTACCACCACTGTCTCTATACCACCACTGTCTCTCTACCTCCACTGTCTCTCTACCACCACTGTCTCTCTACCACCCCATGTCTCTCTACCACCACTGTCTCTACACACAAAAATAATAAAAAAAATATTTCTCCAACCAGATTTTCTGCGGTGATAGACCTTCATCCCAAGTGACACACACAATCTCACACACATACACTCTGACGCACACATACTGACACAAGTCAAAAATCTGTATGAACACCCGCCGTCTGTCAACGCCCTAATCTCTAACCCATTTATTGGCTGTAAGCCACACGGGCAAATTTAAAAAAAAAAACAAAAAAAAAACATCAAAACGAACACACAATGATATAAAAATAAAATAAAAAGCTTCAAGTCTAACGGTTTCTATGTTGAATGAATCAAATCGCACACATACACGCACACATACACGCACACACATTCATACACACATACACGCACACACATTCATACACACATACACGCACACATACACGCACACACATTCATACACACATACACGCACACATACACGCACACACATTCATACACACATACACGCACACATACCCACAATAAAAAAATAGATCACGGCTTAGACATACTGCACTGTGTTTGGCTGCAGCGAGCAGTGTCGATAGGTGTGAGCTTATGTGGGGGCGTGTGTGTGTGTGTGTGTGAGTGTGTGTGTGTGTGTGTAAGTGGCCTAACAGAGCGATGGGTATTTAAATAAGTGGAAGATTGGGGGAGGGGGGGGGGTGAGGCAAAAAAAAAGAGGAAGAAAATGTCTAAGGAATAGAGTAGGAGGGTGAGGGGGGAAAAAGAAGAGAGTGCCTGCAGAAAACAGCACTTCCTGTTTCCTCCAACTGTTCGAGGTTTTGAAAAGGAGGGGAGAGGGTACGGGGTGGGGTGGGGGTGGGTAGCAACTTGTTAACAGTTACACGTTGAGCACTTTTTATGTTTGTCAGTTTTCGATTTCGTGCCGTGGGAGTAATAAGAAAAGTTTTGGGACGAACCGCAACAATAAAAAAAAAAGTTGAACACCTAACTAGTAAGTGTCTGAATGTAACACGTAAAATGTGTTTGTAAACTGCCATTCATTACATGTTTTGTGTTTTTATTTATAACTTCAAGGTTGTTGGGCTGTTACATTGTTAATGACTTCGGTTTGAGGTTTAGTTTTCAGAATGTATCTACACTTGTATTTTCAGGTACCATTTGCCAAATTTTGATTATTCTTTTATGCGATAAGCCACGAAATTATTTAAATTTGAATTTCAATATTGAACTCATTCTTTTCATCGTTTCGTATATTAAGAAATATCTTTCTCTTTATCTATGGATTAGTTTTGCTTAGAAAAATAAATTCTCCGTTACAAAACTGTTGAGGGAATATTGTTATCATTGGATGGTAAAGAATTATCTTTATTCGGTGTATTTACCTCTACGTTCCGTGTTCACGTGAGCTAGAAATATCTCCCATGAGTAACTTTAAACAAGAAAAAGGTTGTAAAAAAATTAACCACAATAACAACTAAATAATGTGTGAAAAGTAAAACGAGTTGTATAATTAATTCAACAGAGTTATAGTTATACCTTTCGGGATAACATTGTTGTATTTTATTTTCATATTACTAATTTTTGACGTTTTTTTTTATTAACTTTGTTAGAAAATGTGTTATGAAGACAGTTTACGAGTAGATTGAACTTTAACCATCCAAAATGACAAATAGACTGTTAAAAGCTGTTTCTGCTGCCATAGTTGTTACTGGCGTTATAGTTGTTACTGATGTTATAGTTGTTACTTGGTGTTATAAAGCTGATGCTATAGTTGTTAATAATGTTATAGCTATTACTAATGTTATAGCTATTACTGATGTTATAATTGTTACTGATGTTATAGTTGTTACTGACGTCATAGTTGTTACTGATGTTATAGTTGTTACTTGGTGTTATAAAGCTGTCCACGTCCCTAGTTTCATTTAAATCGACTTAAAATGCTGTTAAATGCATTTTTTTTATATTAATGGCTATTGAACGAGGATGACTCCTTTAGTCCGTTACACGAATCGTTTCATACATTAACGGTCTGAGGAGAATTGATTGAATATTTATCACTATGACTTGTAAAGTGGTCCCAGGCATAATGGGTTGTCTTGTGGTCATGGTGGGGGGGGGAGTGTCTGTCCAGCCATACAGTGTTGCCTTAGACCAACATATAGTGGAAAAAATATTTTACGACCTACATTCCATTCCCCTCCTCCCCCCCCCCAGGTCATTTCAACCACATCTACGGTATAGAATTGGTCAGGAACACCATAAGGTGGGTAGGTGTATGGTGCTTTTGAGGTGGGGGGGGGGTTCAACCTGAAAACATTTAATATAGCCCCACCGGGTATATTGATCTGTATGAAATGAATTAACAATAGTTGCACTGTGGTCATTGGTACATGTGTGGTCAGTAGTACATGCTTGGTCAGTGGTACATGTGTAGTAAGTGGTGTGTGTGAGGTCAGTGGTACATGTGTAGTAAGTGGTGTATGTGGTCAGTGGTGTATGTGTGGTCAGTGGTGTATGTGTGGTCAGTAGTACAAATGAGGTCAGAGGTGTATGTGTGGTCAGTGGTACATGTGTGGTAATTAGTACATGCTTGGTCAGTGGTGTATGTGTGGTCAGTGGTGTATGTGTGGTCAGTAGTACAAATGAGGTCAGAGGTGTATGTGTGGTCAGTGGTACATGTGTGGTAATTAGTACATGCTTGGTCAGTGGTGTATGTGTTGTCAGTGGTACATTGTGGTCAGTGGTACATGTGTAGTAAGGTGTGTGTGTGAGGTCAGTGGTACATGTGTAGTCAGTGGTGTGTGTGTAGTCAGTGGTGTGTGTGTAGTCAGTGGTGTATGTGTGGTCAGTAGTACAAATGAGGTCAGAGGTGTATGTGTGGTCAGTGGTACATGTGTGGTCAGTAGTGTATGTGTGGTCAGAGGTGTCCGAGTTGGTGGAGATTGTTAATTTGCCAAAGTTAACGCTACAAAGTAAAAAGAGTAATAGTTCGTATTGGTTTGCATCAGTACCTAGATTGTACATCGAAACGGTCTTTGTGTTTCAAAATCGGAAAATTCGTAACCCATTTTTCGATATCTCCACTGATTAACACAACCGGAATATATCATATCTTTTCCGTAAGCTCTATGTTTCAGGCAATGAATCAATATTGTTTTTACTAATCACTGTCTTGAAGTCGTTTCAATGACTTATGATAGTTACTAGTGGGTGTGGCATTTTCTCAATACCTCATGCTTCAATTTTGCTGATATTTTGTATAAAAATTGAAAATAAAAACGTTATTTCAAAATAGGGGCAGGGACAAGGGCAGGGGGGGGGAAAGAGATATAATCAGTGCATTATGTCTAATTAATTAAGAAAAAATACATCTTTTTTTTGAGGAAACGTTTTTTTTCATTGATGTACACAACTACGTACTAATACACCTACACACAGCCCCGTACCGTGAACATTCTACAGCAGGGGCCAGGCATTCTACAGCTGGGGCCAGGCATTCTACAGCTGGGGCCAGGCATTCTACAGCAGGGGCCAGGCATTCTACAGCTGGGGGCAGGCATTCTACAGCAGGGGCCAGGCATTCTACAGCAGGGGCCAGGCATTCTACAGCAGGGGCCAGGCATTCTACAGCAGGGGACAGGCATTCTACAGCAGGGGCCAGGCATTCTACAGCAGGGGCCAGGCAATAGCGGGGGGGCAGGTAATACATTTTACTAGGTGGAGCAAATTAGCAGAGGGGGGCCAGACAGAACGCAGGGGTGGCCCCGGCCCCCGGCCCCCCCGCACGCTACGGGCCTGCCTACACACACACGTGCACACATACGTACACACATACGTTCACACACATACCTTCAAACACACCTACACACACACGCCTACACACATACGTACACACACACGTACACACATTTTCTTTTAGTTTTATTTTGTTCCACAATTTTTCAATGCTAGATTATATTACGTGGCTCTTAACAATTGCCATTATTTTCTGACATCCAAATTGTATTGTTCTTTTTTTTTTGATTCTGTTGCCAAATTTCTTTTTGTTAACTTGACATAAATAGACACGAGATTTAGATTTATTTTGACTGACTGGCAAGTGCACTGAGGAATTTATACTGCAGGTAGAGATATTGAAACATTGAATCAAAGATTTTCTGTCCACTCCCACATCTATCTATCTATCTATCTATCTATCTATCTATCTATCTATCTATCTATCTATCTATCTATCTATCTATCTATCTATCTATCTATCTATCTATCTATCTATCTATCTATCTATCTATCTATCTATCTATCTATCTATCTATCTATCTATCAGTCGGTCTGTCTGTCCGTCTATATGTCTGTCTGTCAAGTCAGTCAGCCAGTCAGTAAGCCAGTTAATCTATCTATCTGTCGTCTGTTTGTCCGTACGTCCGTCACTCGATCTGTCTGTCTCTCTGTCAATCAATCAATCAATCTATCTGTCTATCTATCAATCCATCTATCCATCTATCTATCTATCCGTCCTACTATATATTCATACATTCACAGTTTTTATTCTCCAAAATACCCTTAATATTGCTCCCGCTTGGTAATCTAGGTCCCTTGACAATCTCCACCAACTGGGGCCTTTCTGATCACACTCAACCACAAAGTAAGTACGGGGCTCGTGACGTGTGTTTGAGTTAAGGGGGCCCTGCATATAAACTTAAAAAAAAAAGTAAAGTTCCCTTAACCCTAGCGGGTCATCGGGGCAGATGAAGTGTAGAATTCATCTGTTTCTATAACATCGGCATTTGAAGGGATTGTGTGGTTAGCACAACGCCCAGCCGCCTTTATGTTGCCCTGAAATATATAGACTATAGACATACACTTGTCAACTCAATCAGCTGTAGATACTTTACACATGCAAGCAAATTTCACGAAAGCTGAAAATTATGAACAAAAATTGTTCCAAGTAATTAAAGAAATAGTTACAAAATAAAGAAACATTTGCTATCAATTACACAATTGAAAACTTGATCTAACCCAGATAATTTCATCTGTTTTGAATTCCGAAATGTGTTGTATATATCTCCTAATGATCGACAGCTGTGTGCATTGATTCATTTAGTTTGAAATAAATAAAACATTGACAGTTGTTCCATAATTTCTCACACCGGTTTATCATCTTTTACTTCAACCTTTTTAGCTATTGAATGTAAAAATTATCTATTTGCTAGTATAAGTAGTACTACCAATACATCTTTCTATTAAAAAATAACCCGAATCAGATACGGTAACATGTACACTGATAGCCGTTACAATGATAACGCCAACCACCTAGAAGACATGCGCAGTACTCACTTTTGTGTCCCGATACCACCCCCCATCTCCCATCCAATCAAATAAATCTGATACGTTTGTGTTTGTCGTACGACGATATTTATGTGTTGTCATAAACAGAAACTGTCCCCGCATGGGGCTGCCTGCTCAGCATTCTGAGGCGGATTTGACGCAGCAGGGTGGTCAGGTCGCGCGACACGGGGGGGGGGCGACTTGACTTGTCAAGGGGCCCCGACTTGTTGAGGGGCCTCTTTAATCCCCATCTAAATAGTACAACGCACAACTTTAAAACCCTATTTTGATTTCACTCTTTTTTTTTTTGTTAGTCTGTTAGAATTTTCATCTGCCCCCCCCCCCCCCCGGGGCTCCCAACCTACTAAAGTCTGCCTCTGCTCTAAACTCCATTTCCTTCCCAGAAATACTCACTTGGGAGGGGGAGGTGTAATCAAATAAAGGATGAGACCCAGACCCGATGCCTGTGACTGGACACAACCCCCCCCCTCGACGTCACTGCCGGCCACTAACCAGTAAATATGTTGTTGTGCATCCTAGTTGTACGATGGGCTGAAGTGTTTTGTCAGTAGGTGACCCCCCGCCCGTATTGCCCCCCCCCCTTTTTTTTCTTACATGTAGTCAAAAGGTGAGAGAAGGATGGAGGTGGGTGGGTTGGGGGGGGGATAGAGCTACTGGGGGAATGAAGTTAGAGTGATGGATGCAAAGTGTTTTCGAAGAGGGTGGTGGATGGAGGAGGGAGGGAGGGAGGGGAAGTTTGTTGTTGTTTTGTTTTCATATCTGTTAAGATAATATTCTATCTGAGTCAATGACCCCCACCCCGCCCCCCGCACTATATGATTCTCCACCTTATCTCTCTCTCTCTCTCTCTCTCTGTCAATCTCTTTCTATCTCTGTCAATATATCTCTCTGTCAATCTCTCTCTCTCTCTGTCAATCTTTCTTATTTAATCTCTCTCTGTGTGTCAATCTCTCTCTCTCTCTCTCTCTCTCTCTCTCTCTCTGTTAATCTCTCTTTCTGTCAATCTTTCTTATTTAATCTCTCTCTGTGTGTCAATCTCTCTCTCTCTCTCTCTCTCTCTCTGTCAATCTCTCTATATCTCTCTGTCAATCTCTTTCTCCCCCCCTCTCTATCAATCGCTCTCTCTCTCTGTAAAACTGGCTTCTAATTTTATTTCTCTATCACTTCCCTTACATCAGTTTTTTCCCCTCCCTTGTTTCTTACCTTCTGTCCTTGTCTTGTAGTTTCCCTTTAATATTTAAATAAACTATCATACTTCAAAAATATATCAGATTAGGAAACAATGTGAGAGGACCCGGAGGCGGGGGGAGGGAAAGAGAGAGAGAGATTAAGATTGCGGTGAGGTCAAAAGAACAAACAAAAGACACTTTTAATTACCAGCCCCAAGTTTCCCTAATTATAAAGTGACCACTCAATTCTGTACCAAGGGTCAAAGTCACCACTCTATGCTATATAGCGGTGGTCTCATACCTTTGCCTCGCCGTGGACCGGTCAACGTTTGATAACCTGACCGCGTTCCGCTGAGGGGTGGGGGTGGTGAGGGGGAGGGTTGATTTTTTTTATAGTGTAGATTGTAAATATAAAGGAAACAATTTAAGATTTCTAGACGGCCCGGTACAATTTGATCCGCGGGCCTTCGGGGGGTTGGGGCCCACTGCTGTGTAGTGTACTGTAGAAATAGACATTCGGTAAATCACCTATTTTTATTTTTCTTCTTTGGTTATTCCCCTTTCAATATTTTTTCCCCATGTTATTTACTTCCCTTTATGTTTATTTTTCTGCTGTATTTAAAAAAAAAAAATCCTTTCCCTGTAGTAATCTCCAAAACAACAAATATTTTCCCAAAGGTCAACGTGTGAGTGAACTGATTTAGTCCTTCCTTCATAAACAAATTTAAGTAATTATGTTACCTGTTAGAAATGAAGATTAAACTTCATAAACTCAAAGAGTAGCTTCACTTTTTTCTTTTTCTGATAATTTCTTTTCGTGACCACCACACGATTCGTGTTTTTTAAATTTTCTTTTATTCTAAGTGTCTGCATTTAGTGACTCAATCCAATCATTATTTTTTTTTATTAACATTTAAAAAAAATAAAACGTATATTCAAGCTGTTAAAAGAAATTTATCTTCTGTCAAAAAAATAAATTCTTGAACTATACACAGGCCTCCTTTGAGTTTGAAAACTTAGCAGGAAAAGATTGCTTCGCTTTCAGTTAATCGTCATGCAAAAATAATAACATAAAATTATAAAAAATAACGCTTTTTTTAAAAAAAATAAATACATAAAGTTAAAAAGATTTATGGATTAAGAGATATTTACCTGGAGACAAATATGTACTGGATGGTTGCAGCTGTAATTTACACTCGACTGTTAAATAATGCTGAATTTACTGCTCAGGATGTACATAACATTTATTAATTAGGGAATGTTCACATATAATGTAACAAAAAAAAATGGCCTGCCACACCTTAACATTACATAGCGAAACTTGGGACCCCCCCATCTAAAAATGAGAAACTACCCCCCCCCCTTCCTTTATTGGCATAAAAAGGGTTTCCTCCACCCTGCCACATAGAAAGTTTGCGAAGTTTTAAGAATTTAATTTACCTTTTTATTGTTTTTGTTATTGTAATAGATATCAGCTACATTCACAATCTCCCTGCATTACATATTATATTGGTCAGACGCACTGTCTGCTACTCCTCACTATATAACTGAATATAACACTCATCAGACCCTCTGTCTGCTACGTTTTTTATATTTTTATTATATATGAACGGCCCCATAATGTAAACAAAGAAAATGTAACTCTTCACCACTGTGTCTTGCTGCAGCCATGAAAGTACTAAAAGTGGTACTAAAGTTAAAAAAAAAAAATCCACATCGTTATTCTTAAAATGACTAGAAAACAAAGATTTCAGAACCACTGTTTAGGTTCTGCTAAGACCATATGTCATACCATATGTCATACCATATGCTCATCTACAGGTATTATGTTCCGAGACTCATCTTTCATCAATATTTCTTTTTTTTTCTTTTTCGATTTTCTGGAAAATCTTATAACCATGGGGTTTTATGTGTGTGTATTTGTGTGCACAAACTACCAAACATAACAGTGCAACTTCAACAAAAACAAAAAAGCCTTCTTAATATGGCGAACATAAATTTGAAGATTTTATTATTAGAAGGCGAGTGATACGAAGAAAGATGTATAAACAGATATATTTATAAACCGATAGTTGGATAGAAAGATAAAATACATTAATAGTTAATTATTTAGTGTGTTGGCTAGATAGATAGGCAGATAGATAGATAGATAAATAGGCAGACAGATAGATAGATAGATAGATAGGCAGATATGTAGATAGGAAGATAGGCAGATAGATAGGCAGATATATAGATAGATAGATAGGCAGATAGATAGATAGGCAGATAGATATATATGCAGATAGATAGATAGGCAGTTAGGCAGATAGGCAGATAGATAGATAGGCAGATAGATATATATGCATATAGATAGATAGGCAGTTAGGCAGATAGATAGATAGGCAGATAGATAGGCAGATAGATAGATAGGCAGTTAGGCAGATAGATAGATAGGCAGATAGATAGACAGATAGATATGCAGATAGATAGATAGGCAGTTAGATAGATAGATAGGCAGATAGATAGATAGGGAATGTAAAAATAAAATGTTTTAAACACACACACACACACACACACTTGCACACAAGTTTTATATTAACAAACCCATAACACCAGTGTGTGATACAAATACATCGAGGTGGTAACAGTTTTTAAATCGACCAATGAAGTCCATGGCCATATATCATTTTTCCATTCTGAATGATGTTGTATATATAGTTGAATATATCATGGACAATGTTATTTGATTGGCTAGTATTCTATTCGAAACAATTCCGTACCACAGTTTCAAAAAAGATAATTAAAAAAACAAACAGACAAAAAAAAACTATTTAGCGGCGGACTGTAAATTACTTTGTACGCTTGATGATGGCACTAAAACACAGCATTGTTAAATTCATGAAAATACAGGCTCGTACTTGGGGATCTTTGGTGGGCCCGAAACTTCAAGAGATATTAAGGGCCCTAGGCTGAAGTATCCGTCAGGGACATCTTGGCACTAAGGAATTAATACTTGAAGGGGGGGGGCCCTTTTTGGCGATGGAGGTCCTTTGCCTTTTCATCTATTCTTAGACAGAGGTGTGGTAGAGAGGGGAGAGAGGGAAGAGGTGGGAGAGAAAGAGAGAGAGAGAGAGAGAGAGAGAGGGAGAGATAGATAGATAGATAGATAGATAGATAGATAGATAGAGAGAGATAGATAGATAGAGAGAGAGAGAGAGGAGAGAAGTGGCGAAGAGAGAGGGGAGAAAGAGGGATGGGGAGAGAGAGAGAGAGGTGAGAAAGACAAGATGGATAGATAGATACGGGTGAGAGAGAGAGAGAGAGAGATGGGACAGAGAGAGAGAAAGAGAGAGAGTGAGAGAGAGATAGAGGGAGGAGAAGTGGCGAAGAGAGAGGGGAGAAAGAGGGATGGGGGAGAGAGAGAGAGAGAGGTGAGAGAAAGACAAGATGGATAGATATATACAGGTGAGAGAGAGATGGGACAGAGAGAGAGAGAGAGAGAGAGAGAGAGAGAAAGAGAGAGTGAGAGATATAGATAAGGAGTGTAAAGAAAAAATGAGTAAACTGAGATCAAACCTGAGGCAGCTTGACCTCCGACACTTGATAAATACAATTCCCTTAACATCATTATCACCTAAGTATTTCTCTTCTGCACCTGCCCATTTATCAATTGATGTTGTGCCACTTATGAAATCAGAAGACTTTCTAAATGGTCTGAAGTATTCCCAGGTTGAGTAGCTAAGCTAGACTTCTATCAGAGCACGATATTGCTATTTTTAGTTGCCCCCCCCTATTTTTTTTAAAGTTAAGAAAGTAAACACAATTTTAAAAAAAAAAGAAAAATGTTTTCCTTGCGCCCCCCTCGGTTCATACGCCTATGTTGTTACATTGTCGGAATGTCACGTTTAATGGCGACATCTACCAAGTCTTGTCTTTTTTAATACCAAAACTGATCAAAGGGAAGAAACTAAAGAATAACAAGGTTTGAATTAAGAAGTAGTCGAAAAGAAAAATGTGTGTGTGTGTCTGTGTCTGTGTGTCTGTGTCTGTGTGTGTCTGTGTCTGTGTGTCTGTGTCTGTTTGTCTGTGTGTGTCTGTGTGTCTGTGTGTGTATGTGTCTGTGTCTGTGTGTCTGTGTCTGTGTCTGTGTGTCTGTGTCTGTATTTGTGTGTGTCTGTGTGTGTGTATTTGTGTGTGTCTGTGTGTGTGTGTCTGTGTGTATGTCTATGTGTGTATCTGTGTGTGTCCTTGTGTGTGTCTGTGTGTGTGTCTCTGTGTGTGTCTATATGTGTGTGTCTTTGTGTGTGTCTTTGTGTGTGTCTGTGTGTGTGTCTGTGTGTGTGTCTATATGTGTGTGTCTTTGTGTGTGTCTTTGTGTGTATCTGTGTGTGTATTTGTGTGTGTCTGTGTGTATTTGTGTGTGTCTGTGTGTGTCTCTGTGTGTGTGTCTCTCTATGTATCTCTGTGTGTGTGTCTGTGTGTGTGTCTGTGTGTGTGTCTGTGTGTGTGTCTGTATATCTCTGTGTGTGTGTCTGCGTGTGTGTCTGTATGTCTCTGCGTGTGTCTGTGTGTCTGTGTGTGTGTCTGTGTGTCTGTGTCTGTGTGTCTGTGTCTCTCTGTGTGTTTCTGTGTGTGTCTCTGTGTGTGTGTCTATGTGTGTGTCTGTGTGTCTGTGTCTGTGTGTGTCTGTGTGTCTGTGTCTGTGTGTCTGTGTCTCTCTGTGTGTTTCTGTGTGTGTCTGTGTGTGTGTCTATGTGTGTGTCTGTGTGTCTGTGTCTGTGTGTGTCTGTGTGTCTGTGTCTGTGTGTCTGTGTCTCTCTGTGTGTGTATGTGTCTGTTTGTGTGTATGTGGTGTGTGTGTCTCTCTGTGTGTGTGTCTGTGTATCTCTGTGTGTGTCTGTGCCTGTCTGTGTCTGTCTGTGTGTGTGTCTGTGTGTGTGTCTGTGTGTTTCTGTATGTGTCCCTGAAATTTTAATTAATGTATGATGTTATGATCAGCGAGGTTTAATTTATTAAAGCATTTTTTTCCCTATTATTTCGTATGAAAAAATTTAGACTTACTGTGGTCCGGGTGTGTGTGTGTGGGGGGGGGGAGGAATGCCACTCACGTCCTTGGTTGTCCCACCCAAACATACTTTGTGGGGGGGGGGAGGTCCCAGATTATCCTTTAGAAAAAAATAAACTGGTCGCCGTATCTTAATTTGCATAAACTGTGAAAGGGGAGGTTGCGTGTTGTGTTGTGTTGTGTGTGTTGTGTTGTTGTGTGTTGTGTTGTGTGTTGTGTTGTGTGTTGTGTTTGATGGTTGATACAAACTTCACAGAATCAGATAATATAACACAGTACATTAAATAAACTACTAGATAATGTTGCTTTAAGTTCGGCTTGAGCAATCTACTAAAAAGCATAATTCATTCTTTTTTTTTTCTGCAAAAAGAAAAAGGATTATAAAATCAATGGCATATTTTTTGTCTGATTTCCTAATTATTAACATTCTTCGATCACCCACATCAAGTTAGCTCGTGACCCGCCCCCTCCCCCCACCCACTGGTGGGTACTGACCCAGTGTTTTTTGAGAACAACTGAAATAGATAGTAAAGCAATCTTGTAAGGCCAATAATAATAACCGAGACCTAAATGAAGGACGTACAAACACTGACTATTTTATTAAAAAAAAATCATTGATGAACTTCTGTTCAGCGTTAGATACAATTAGAAAACACACACACACACACACACACACAACACACACACACACACACACACAAATTACATAAAGAAAATGAACCTGCAAAAACCTTTTACCACTTAGACTCTTAAAAAAAAATACAAGTTGGACCCTATGATGTCTCTAATTAGTTCAACAAAACACGTTTTCTGGGTTATTTCAAACAAACATTTACGTGTGTGTAATTCACATCATTGGACAAAACTTTGAAAAAAAAAAGGGGGCAGCTTGTGTACTTTTTTTCAAAGCCTTTGTAAAAAAAATGTGTAATTGTATCTAACTAAAGGGAAAGAAATACGTTTCTTTTTTGTCTTAGCATCATTTACCTCCCCTTATCGCTCGTTTCTAATAATATCTGGCCAATTTGAAGTAACAAGTGGCGCCATAAGAAATGCCCTTAGGACGCTGAGTATATGGTTACTGGTGCCTGACCCTACAGCCATTGGTTAATTAAGCACTTGTTGGTCCCTTGTCTGTTTTTGTCTCCCCTTTATCTCACCCCCCCCCTCCCCATGTTCCTCGTCCTTTTACTTCCAAGGTCATCTGAGTGGCCACAGAAATATGATATTCACCGTAAAGCCAAACGTAAATACAAACAGTAGAGAGTAAACGCAAATTGAAGACGTAATCGATGTCTGTGTACACACAGATTTTTTTTTTAACCCATATAGTTTACATCTGCTGGTTTAGGGGCACTAGATATGTACCTAAAAGAAAGAGAGCGATCAACACATACATAATTTGAAAAGTACTAGTGTATGAGTGAATATGCTTATGGCCGCTAGAACGCAGGCCGATAAAAAAAAATCAAGCTGGACACCATTTTAAAATAGTTTCCTAGGCTGTAGTCTATCTTTTCGTCTCTTTTTATTCGATTTCATTTTCAATCGCTCTGTCTGGCTGTTCTGTGTTTCTGGGGAAATCATTTATTAACGACTTCTTAAAACCCAGCCGATTTTAATTGTTCGAAACATTAGCATTCTTGTAGTAAATTAACAATTTAAAAATTGGCAGTCATCATATTATCTACACATATTTGTAAAATAGTATCTACCCAAATTTGTAAAATAGTATCCACACATATTTGTAAAATAGTATCCACACATATTTGTAAAATAGTATCCACACATATTTGTAAAATAGTATCCACACATATTTGTAAAATAGTATCCTCACATATTTGTAAAATAGTATCCACACATATGTGTAAAATAGTATCCACACATATTTGTAAAATAGTATCCTCACATATTTGTAAAATAGTATCCACACATATTTGTAAAATAGTATCCACACATATTTGTAAAATAGTATCCACACATATGTGTAAAATAGTATCCACACATATGTGTAAAATAGTATCCACACATATTTGTAAAATAGTATCCACACATATTTGTAAAATAGTATCCTCACATATTTGTAAAATATTGAAGACTTTTTTTTTTACATTTAGTACATTCTAATAAACGTGTTTCACTTTAGACAGCGACTTCTGTTTCTTCTTTTATAATTTTGTATCTGTTACGGTCAGTAACAATTGGCCGCCTGGTCATTAAATATCTATGCTATGCTACATCAAGACGTGTATTATACATCGAATATTTTCATTGACCCAATACATGAAATGCGTTTTTTTTTTGCTTCGAATGGACAATTGATAAATTGACTACAACGAAACTTTTGAAAAGTTTGGACACTATTTGAACACAACACACCCAACAGTGGCGTACTTCTCAAAGGGGAGGGGGCGGTCAGCACTCAGCACCATGCGCCACTTTCACCTATTAACATTTCTTAGCATGGAAACCTGGGGCGGCAATTCTCACTGGGCGCCTCTAACGCCACTGATTCCCGTTATACACACAGCAAAACGACAACCGGAAAAAAGTGCACACCATGTATGTGACACACGGCACACCTTAGTACATCAAACACATTAGTACAGTGCACTTTAGTGCATAACACCAGTTGTGTTGGAAGGGTGGAACCTCAAGGCGTTTCTCATTCAATTAAATGCACCCTTCAAAACACCCCTCCCCTCCCAGCCCAATCGAACCCCCTTCATCTTCCATGTCGTTGGGGGGGGGGGGGGGGAGATGTCAGTCAACAGGTTGCTTCTATTTCCATGTCAGTCGTGTATCAGACATAGTTACTTATGAAAATGTACTACAAAAAGAGTCGCTGCAAAAATTGAAAATATGTCAATACGGATTATCGCCAATCAATTTTGGCTGGTAAAAAAAAAACCTAGAATGTAAATGGATATACCTCGTTGCATACTTAGCTACATAGAGTGAGAGAGAGGAGGAGGAGAAGGAGGAGGAGGAGGAGATAGAGAGAGAGAGAGAGAGAGAGAGAGATACAGTAACGGTATCACAGTAACGGTATCAATGTTACACAAGTTTACCATGTTATTTATCTCTGAATGACAGATGAGTACAACTGGAGGTGGGGCTATGGGAAATCCCGATTTCAGCCAAAATGCCAGACATGTTTCTGGCAATAACTGATTGTTGTTGCTAGTATCAGCATTAGACTGGAGATTGAAGGAAAACACACTTCATTGGTTCTCTGTTTACTTTCTATCTATCTATCTATCTATCTATCTATCTATCTATCTATCTATCTATCTATCTATCTATCTATCTATCTATCTATCTATCTATCTATCTATCTATCTATCTATCTATCTATCTATCTATCTATCTATCTATCTATCTATCTAATCTAATCTATCTATCTATCTATCTATCTATCTATCTATCTATCTATCTATCTATCTATCTATCTATCTATCTATCTATCCATCTATCTAATCTATCTATCTATCTATCTATCTAATCTATCTATCTATCTATCTATCTATCTATCTATCTATCTATCTATCTATCTATCTATCTATCTATCTATCTATCCATATCAAAGCTTAGGTATCGCAACTCAAGACGGGTGTTTGTGGAGCCTCTAAAGTGCCTATTGATAGGCAGATAGATAGATAGGCAGATAGATAGATATGCAGCATTTGGTTTGGCAGTTATTAAAACATGAAGATCCCTTCATTATTCTGTGGGGGTGGGGGATGGGGGGTGGGGGTGGAGCTAGGGTGTCACCTCATTTGCCTGTCCCTAGTAACGACTCTCTATCAATTTAGTGTTGTATGATGTATGAACCTGTGATATATCCGCATCTCTGTGTGTGTGTGTGTGTGTTTGTGCACGCATGAACGAATGCCAATGTATATGCTTGTCTTTTACGTATTTTTCGAATCTATGCATTTCTGTATCATTTTCTAGCATCCAAGTGTACAAGTATGTAATATTGACATTTTTACTTATTTTCTCTCTTGCCTGTCTAACCTGTCTGTCACTAGTTATAACATGTCTGTCACTAATTATAACCTGTCTGTCTAACCTGTCTGTCACTAGTTATAACCTGTCTGTCTAACCTGTCTGTCACTAGTTATAACATGTCTGTCTAACCTGTCTGTCACTAGTTATAACCTGTCTGTCACTAATTAATACCTGTCTGTCTAACCTGTCTGTCACTAGTTATAACCTGTCTGTCACTAGTTAAATGTTCGTACACATAGTAAATAAAAAAAAACAAGCAATTTAAGTCTTTTCCGTTTCGGACAAAGGACATTTTAGAGCATTTTCGGACGAAATCCGTATTTTTTTTCCGGGTTACAGCCATAAATATTGCACCACGCGAATGGATTTTGATAAATTTAGAGAGGGAAGTAATCATGTTGAATAACTATTACAAAAATAAATAATGATTACGCCCCATTGATTAGCGTTTATTATTTATATTTAAAATATAAGCGAAAACGGTATATAAGAAACCCTTATATTTTGGCTCTGAGAGGTCAGATCGCGAAATGAACTTTTGATGTACACTTGGCAGGCCAAGACCTACAAAATGATATATACATCATGGGTCTAGGACTTATGGTTGCTGAGATATAGGGCGCTCCTTTGTTAATATAGCTTATATAGTAAAAAACGGTACTTTATAAGCCCGCTTATACGGCCCTCAGAGGTCAGATCGCGAAATGAACTTTTGCTGCACACATGGCAGGCCAAGACCTACAAAATAATATATACATCATGGGTCTAGGACTTATGGTTGTTGAGATCTAGGGTGATGACGGACAGACAGACAAACAAAACGGGGACAATAGAGCGTTTTTTTTTTTCGAAAATGCTCTAAAAATGACTGCAGCCATTTAAAAAATCTGACTGGAATTTTTTTTTTTTTTTAAAAAAAGGGGAAAGTAATCTGACATGTTTGATTAAATTATGATTTGTCTCCCCTGATTTATTTCTGCATTCAATTACAATGCGCTCAATGACCTAAAACATTGCAGCATCAAACTAAATTCCCCCCCCCCTTCCCACACCCTCGGGTATATTTCCTCAGAGGTTAGAGATACCCACAAGCGAGTGTTAGCGAATGGTGGGCTGAGTGGGGGGGGGGGGGGAAACAATAGAAGACGAAAATTAACGGTTAAATTTTTTTTTTCTTTCTTTGTCTTGACTTCGTGTTGTGATTGCCTTCCTGCCAGGTAGTATTGACTTGTTGTATACAACAATCCTAGCAAGGAACTTGCTCCACGAACTCCCACACCACCTCACTCACCGCTGCATGTGTGTGTATGTATGTATGAGTGTGTGTATCTCTCTCTCTCCCCCCCCCCCTCTCTCTCTCTCCCTCTCTCACTCTCTCTCTCTCTCTATCTACCTTGATTTGCACCGACGTAAGGCCTCAATGTAAGCACGACTCTAACCTCTGACCTCGCTCACTTTCTTAATGCAAGAACAGATGCAGTGCTCACGTAAATTAATTTACCCGGTGGTTCTTGTTAAGGTCAATGGCGTAGCCAGCTTAACCCGCGCCCGGGGCGCAATACATTTTTAGCGCCCCCCTCCCCCCACCATTCGAAAACCATATAATATTATATGTAAAAGATACCATTTGGCGCCCCTTTGTGAGTAGCGCCATGGGCATGATGCCCCCCCTCTTGCCCTCCCCCCTCGCTACGCCACTGTGATGTCGATATTTCATGGCCCACCATATGGTAGCCACAAAGGTGTGTTGGCCCGTTATGTAGTGGTCGCTGGTCTTAAGTATAGGGAGGCCTTTAATTAGGGCCCTTGCAATTATTTAGCAAAAGCCCTCATCCGGGGCCCATGCGGTTAATGTTGTCAATGTTGCTTGTGTTTAACCATCTATTAAATTCTTTTTTTTTTCTTTTCTTAACCAGATATTCAGTAAAAATCATCCAAAAGTTAATACTCAAACAAATCAAATAGACAAATTGAAAATCGATTTTTAGCAAATTGAAAATAAACAATTTGTAAAACATGTCCAAGTTAAATGTAGAGACAAGCCATTTGTCTAAATTTATCTCTTGCACAATGAGTTTCATCAGGAACTTTCATACTCTAAATTATTAATAAATGAATGTTTTCTGAACATAAATAGATTAGCCTTCAAGAGACACCGCCGTCTCTTCCCCCAACCCCCCACCCCATCCCATGATAGTTTTCCCAAACAGCTATCGGGATATTGATGTTGATTGTAAAACGTAAATTCTATTTTTAGATCAGTGTATCTATTCTACTAACGGTATGTTTAGAGAGTATAAAATGGAAATTCTATTTTTAGATCAATGTCTCTATTCTACTGACAATATGTTTAGAGAGAATAAAACGTAAATCTCTAACTGTGATGACGATGTCTGACATAGTCAATGTGAATAGAAGGTGAATAAAATATGTTTATAAA